>CM054180.1:107835634-108435634 GCA_028829895.1 Sinotaia quadrata
TGTTTTTGCCCTGGGAGTAAATATTAACGACAATTATAACATTTTCACATATTAAATACATTTTGCTTAAACCAGAGAGTAAAGATTTGAGTTTATAAAATGTCACTTTATTTATTGCATTGTTCATCTGTCTTTTCCTTTTGTTTAGAAAATAATATTCTTCTTGAAATGAATGTCTTGTTGATTAAAAATAATCTTGATTAACTTTCTTATAGCAATTATAGGCATTATAGGTTTTTGGTGCTCCATGCTGTTGCCACTGTTTTGGCATTTACGGGTTTGGCCCTGAAGAGTTTGGCCCTGTTTTGGCAGTGACAGTTTTGGCCTCTTTAGGCAGTGGCAGTTTTGGCCCCTTTAGGCAGTGACAGTTTTGGCCCCTTTAGGCAGTGATAGTTTTGGCACCTTTAGGCAGTGGCAGTTTTGGCACCTTTTGGCAGTGACAGTTTTGGCGCTGTTTTGGAGCCAGTGGTTAATTGAAAAGTTTGTATTTTATTTGTATTGACAAGCTATAGTATACGTGGAGAAGACGTATTGGTGAAATGCAGAATAAATGCGGATATGGATAAGAGGAAAGGGAATAGTGTGAGAAACTATAAATAGCTAACATCATAGAGTATCCGTGAGAAATAGCAAATAAGGTTTGGATAGATCAGTTTCTCGTATGACGCGTACATAGAGATTAAATTTACATTTCAGTTCTGTATGCTTATTTCTTGTCATTTATTATTATTTTTTTTATTAAATAAATATACATTTCTATATTATTTATTAATGAATATGAAAACTTCTTTTCCGGCACCAAAAAATCCGGCATTAAAATATCCAGACCCAAACTTCTTCGATTAATTATTTATTTTCTCTGAATACGAATTAACCGCGGTCAAAAGCTCTCCTATGACATTAGATATTTAGTATAAGGTTCTAAGTATCACCCCTCACACTGATCTTAGGATTGATGTGTGTGTGTGTGTGTGTGTGTGTGTGTGTCTGTATGTGTGTGTGTGTGTGTGTGTGTGTGTGTGTGTGTGTGTGTGTGTGTGTGTGTGTGACCTTATTTCTCCGACTTGTTAAAAGAAGGACACATAAATCTAAGATGTATTCTACAATAGACTATCCGATTCACACATTTCGTATAAATGAGGAATAATCCACTCAAAATTAGTTATTGCCCTTTCCCCGCTTAAAAATCATACGTGACTGGAAATTTACATGCACACAAACGTTATGTATCTCACTGTTTGTATTCATTCAGGAAAATATACAAACAAAAATAACTTTCCGAATTTCAAGAGTCACATACTGTATAATATCATAAATGTGTGTGCGATTGTTGTGTGTGTTGTTTTGTGTTGTGTGAATTGTATTAGAACAATTATGGCAACAGTTAGAACTCTACGGTGCATGACAAATAGTAGAACTTGTTAATTTTCCAGTACTCAGAGCAATTGATTAAATAGACAACACCTTTGCCTATGACAGTTGGAATTCTCCACGCTAATATATATAAATAGCAAAATCTTTCCACGATATTTATTTAAAAACATCTGACGAAGCTGAGGATGTCCAACGTGAGAAACCCAAATTAATCAGCTTTACGTGGAAAGCGTCACATTCAGGTTTATGTCAGCTCTATAACGATTTAAGTCTTTCATTTGTCAAAGAGGAAAAGTTAGTTATTAGTTCTGGGGAAATGAGTGCGTCACAGGAAGAAACAACAACAACAAATGTCCCAAACCACCGTCAATCATGGACACGTTTCTACAAGGCACAAAATCATTTGTCAACATCGCGCCAAATACAAATAAATATTTCTGCATCACAAAGAAGTATTAATGAACACTGCACTAAATATTTCTGCGTCACAAAGAAGTATTAATGAACACTGCACTAAATATTTCTGCGTCACAAAGAAGTATTAATGAACACTACACTAAATATTTCTGCATCACAAAGAAGTATTAATGAACACTGCACTAAATATTTCTGCGTCACAAAGAAGTATTAATGAACACTGCACTAAATATTTCTGCGTCACAAAAAAGTATTAATGAACACTACATTAAATATTTCTGCGTCACAAAGAAGTATTAATGAACACTGCACTAAATATTTCTGCGTCACAAAAAAGTATTAATGAACACTACATTAAATATTTCTGCGTCACAAAGAAGTATTAATGAACACTACACTAAATATTTCTGCATCACAAAGAAGTATTAATGAACACTACACTAAATATTTCTGCATCACAAAGAAGTATTAATGAACACTGCACTAAAAATTTGTGCGTCACAAAGAAGTATTAATGAACACTGCACTAAATATTTCTGCGTCACAAAGAAGTATTAATGAACACTACATTAAATATTTCTGTGTCACAAAGAAGTATTAATGAACACTACACTAAATATTTCTGCATCACAAAGAATTATTAATGAACATTACACTAAATATTTTCTGTAGAACCAAAGCCTGGTCCATCCAAAGATTGGAAATTTGATGGCGAGACTGCACTCTTATCCACAGAGGAACATTTCCGTAATTATGATGGGCTTTTCGGTTTCCTCTCAGAATTAATAGCTTTCCATCTTCGTAAATTAATTAAATTATTTATTTATTTATTTGAAATAGAAAGCATCGTTAGTTTTTGTTTGTAATCCTACATATAAATACTTAATAGTCAACTCTGTTATTAGTTGAATGTTTACTTTCGTTACAGTATAACGCCACAGTTGATGTTCGTGAATGATTATGCAGACTAATTCGCTGAACTGTGACACATATTACACTCTTAAGGAAAATATTACAAAATTAAAATTAAAAATATACTGCTAAATGTGTCTGATAGACTAATTGCATTACTCTCTCTCTCTCTCTCTCTCTCTCTCTCTCTCTCTCTCTCTCTCTCTCTCTCTCTCTCTATATATATATATATATATATATATATATATATATATGTGTGTGTGTCATTTTGCATGCAGTTAACTTATAATTATGTATATACTTATTTAAGGTATGTAAATGTTGGTAAAAAATATTTTATTTTCATTCTAATAACTTAAATGAGCATAAAGAAAAACAAATACTGTAAGAAAACGTATTACAAATATAATAACACCTGCATTTGTCCCACCCTTCAAATCGCAAGTAAAATCACTCTGCATGTCTTCGTTTGGCACTGACAGAGTTGTCTCTCCTAGCACAAGATTCCCGCCAACCACACGTGGCAGCTCAGCCTGCATTTTGCATTACAAATGCCCATCTCACTGCGGCCGACATTTTCTTCTTTTTGCTGTTTCCCCCCTTCCAGTCGACGCCCGACCACCAGCATCGTTTCCGATTATACCTCTTATCGATCGTAACTTAACGTGCCATGAGGCTTTTATCTATCTTTGGAAAACGCCATTTTGACTATTCCTATGTCTATTCTTTGTCGCTTTTCATTTCTACAAGGAATTCTCTTCTCGACACATGTCACAGGTGGGCATGTGAAGTCGATGTTGCTTCTTTAACGCTCACGAAGGAATGTTCTCGAAAACTCTCGTAAAATACCATGCGTTGACACGTGATAGGAAGAGAATTGCGACAAGAAACTCTTCCATGTTTCTTAAAGAAAAGAGTTATTAGTAAAATCAGTCAAATTCAATAAATGTTATGGGTTAAATTAAGTCAGGATTTTGCATTTTAATTAAAATTATATACTAAAATACATGTATTATAAATATAAATATTTTCTATTTTTAATTTCAAATGCTATTTGTAATTGCTCTCTATAAAAAGGAGATTAAAAATGTAAATTGACTTGTGACTAGGTTGCCATATAGAAGCAGCTTGATCAGCTTTAATGGCACTGATCAGAATAAATAATATGTATACAATTTATTTCTAATTTAATTAGACCATTATTTGGTGTATCCCCAGGTCTAGCTCCACCGACTTCTCTATCTAAACCAATAAATTTTGTAACATTGTGTTGCTCTTGCTTCACTTTTGAATTTATATTACCTTAGAAAAACTTTTCTCTATACACACGCCCCAAAGACTTCATTTTATTGAACCCAATACATATATACGAGTTCACTTTTGAATTTATATTGTCTAAAGAAAACCTTTTCTGTATACTCATGTCCCAAAAGACTTCATTTTATTGTACCCATTCATATAACACATATATATATATATATCATGAATTCATTGGTTCTTTTATTCTTTATTATGTAACGTATGTTATCTAACTTTCATCATTCTTGTATATATAGCGTGCATGCAAGCACACACATATACACACACACCACACACACACACCACATACACACACACACACACACACACACACACACACACACACACACACACACATACACGGGCATGTCTTCCTTCATTCCTAAATTATTTTCTTTCAATCACCACGTATTTTTATGCTTATTTCTATATATTTGATTTATTCTATTATTTATTTACTCAGTTTTATTTTCTCTATTATTCCTCCTGTTTCTTCTTCGCCTTGTGTTAAGAAAAAGTGTTTTCGTTCTTCAATAACTTGTCTGTCAACAATTTTATACTTTATTCCTTTACAGACAGTTGTACGTTCTTTTCATGTATAAACCCCTACCTTATCTCCCCCCGCCCAAACTTTTGCATTTTAATCCTTCTTTATTTTTCTTTTGTATTTCCTTACAATCGTTATAGCGGTCGATTGCTTTAACATTCTAATCTTATTCATCTTTCATGACTCAGTAAACACCACCCATCATCTACCAACCACCTTTCATTTCCAAGAGAACCATAGACTCGTGTTTTCCCATTCTCATTCTTGTTCTTCTACAAATCTAAGCAATTTTTTTAATGTTATTTTCCTTTTTCCTTTGTTGTTGTCGTCTTCCAATTTGCTGCAAATTTTATTCCAATTTCCATAAAAATTAAAATGAAAGCCCATCTGATCATTTTCTCTATTATCTGCCATTCAGTGAATCTCCGCAACAGGATCTAAAATTCCAGACATTTTATGCAGCGGAATGGAAACTGTTTGAGGACAAATCCACACGGATCTTAGTGTACGGCTCGAAACAATCCAAACGAACTTTTCTTCCTTTTCCCCGGCGAGACACCTGCTACCGGTTAGCTCGCTGCACTGGGCACGTTTTGCGAAAACAGTTTAGGAAAACAGAAGCAGTTCGGTGTGGACAAACAGCTCATAGTAATCTCCCTTTTCCTTTGCAGCTAGAGGGCGCAATGCTTGTACCACGTGTCCAAACATGGCGACGTACTGCGTGCTTGACACTTCTGTGCTTTTCTGCAGGAATTTATGTTTTAAATTTAAGATAAAAATATGCCCGCGTGGAGCTTCGTTGAAGAGCTTTGTTTTGTTAGTTTGATAGAAATGTCAATAATACGTAAGAGAACAAACGAACAGCGAAGAGGAAAGCAAATTCGAATGAATCAATACATTTGTGTAAATTCATGTAATTTGCATGGAAATGTTTCTTATTTTATAAGAAAAAAATTAAATATAAATACTTTTAAGTGCCATATGGCTATAAAACTGACATTTTAACATTTGACTTTAGAACTAAGAACTTGATCTTGATGTTTTCACATTTAACGGCTCTTTGGTATTGGTCAAATTTAGACCACTTCTCAAAATACAATCGTATATAGAATATTTGGATGGTGACGGGCTTTGACAAGAAGCACCCCTCCCCGATCTCTCTGTCCCTCTCCACTGTCTTCACTCTCTCTATCTCTTTTCCTCTTCATCCTCTCCTGTTCCCCTCTCTCTCTCTCTCTCTCTCTCTCTCTCTCTCTCTCTCTCTCTCTCTCTCTCTCTCTCTCTCTCTCTCTCTCTCTCTCTCACACACACATAATGCAATGAGAAAATCTAACTTGATGGATGTTACCTAAGTCGCTCATTATTGCAATAAAATACTTTTGTTTTGTTAGCAGTGTATGTAAAAAGCCTTCAAGTGAAAGAAATGAACAATAGATCATTCACTCGTTGTGTGCTCAGTCGTTTGAAAATCATTTTTTAAAATTCTGCTTAGCTGAAGGTGAAAGAATGAGAGAAGGAAATATACAAACAGAAAAAATGTCAAAGAGAGAAAGTGAGAAAAGAGTGAGAGAGAGAAAGAAAGAACACACCAATTTGGCGTCTTATTGGCAATAAGTGGAGAGCAGAAGATCGATAATAAACGACTTGTCAGGGCATTTAGTCTATTGCTGAACTGAAATATCCTCTAGGAGATTTTATTGTCAAGTTTCCTAATCTGGTGTGTTGATTCTTTCAAAGTCATCAGCACGTCAAGAGAGTGGGTGTGTTTTTGTCCAAAATAGCTATTAATCTTCCCGTAATGACGTCATCGACAGATATAGCACCTTACTGCAGCATTCTAAGCAAGTCAAAATGGAGGATAGAGAACAATGACAGAAATGTTGAATGACTTGTCTCGGAGCCTGTCTGCTTAGCAAATTGATTCCAGACTTGGGAAGCTATACCTGTACTAAATGAGAACTATTTCTATTCCAAATATCTTTTTCATGTAAGTATGGAAACCTTTTCGAGGTATTTAACATGATTCTAATGAGTCGGGGACGACTTAAAACAATACATAGTAGCACTAACCTTTTGTACAATAAAATTTTGTTTTGTAATGTCGTGCGTTATGCGCGCACGCACGCACGTACGCACACACACACAAACACACTCGTATATATATTGTCTAACATAATGAAACTTGGGATAAGGTTACGCAAAAAATATATATTTATACACCATCTAACATAATGAAACTTGGGATACGGTTAAGCAAAAAATATATATTTATACACCGTCTAACATTGGAATATGTTCGGGTGGCAAGTTTGAAATAAAACTGTTCGCATTCGTTTACAGAAAAAAAAACAGATAAGAAAGGATGAATTGATACACTACAGAACAGTTGTAGTATAGAACAAATAGAAACATGCAAACACGCTCATTCAAGCTCACTCTCTCTCTCTCTCTCACATACACACACACACACACACACACACACACACACACACACACACACACACACAAGCACACAAGCACACAATATAACTCACGCCAATTAATTTTGGGTGTGTTTGTTTGAGTGGTTAATTTTTAAAATTTAAATTTCTATAATTTTTTATTTCGGCTTTTAAAATTTTTAATGTTTGTTTCCTGAAAACAAAACACGTGATTTCAAAATCAGATTTGTACTCCAAAGAACTCGCGTGCAGACAAATTTTTCATAGCGTCATCTGATAAATATCTCACCTCTCTGTACAGTATCAAGATTCGTGAATAAAAAATGTGTATATACGTACGTGTGTGTGTGTGTGTGTGTGTGTGTGTGTGTGTGTGTGTGTGTGTGTGTGTGTGTGTGTGTGTGTGTGGTGTGTGGTGTGGTGTAATGTTAGGTAGGCACCTGATGTGATGTGATGTAATGTTAGGTAGGCACCTGCTTCCATGAAAAAAGTGCTTATTTGTTGTATGAGGAAACCAGAAAGAGAGAGGGGGTGGGGAGAGGGAGATTTGACAAGAAAAGGGAAAATATATAGAAACGCTGGAATTGCGGAACACGGTGTCAAGGTCAGTCGAGTTGAGAACGGTGTCTGGAAGAAAGGCGAAGTCCAGAAAGGAAAAGAAATGCATCTCGATGCATAACAATGGCTAGAATCAATTACATGAACTTCTAAGGAAAGTGCAAAGCCAAATGTGTCTTTACTCCAAGAAAAAGTTGGAAAAAACGAATATATTTTTGCAACCTAGAAAGAAAGTGCAAGACTAAGTATGTCCTTACACCAAGTTATAGAGGACAAAAGTCGAACAAATCTTTAAATCAAGAAAGAGACAACAAAATCCTCATCTATAGGTACACCAAGTTAGAGAGGACAAAGATCAAATGAATCTTTAATTCAAGAAAGAGACAACAATATCCTGATGTATATTTACACCAAGAAAAGAGGCAACAAAACACTTCTATCTTTACACCAAGGAAGAAAGGGAAAAGCGATATTTATCTTTACACCAAAAGAGAGGGCAAAGGCCAAATGTATCTTTACATCAAAACAAGAGAGGGCAAAGGTCAAATGTATCTTTACATCAAAACAAGAGAGGGCAAAGGTCAAATGTATCTTTACATCAAAACAAGAGAGGGCAAAGGTCAAATGTATCTTTACATCAAAACAAAAAGAAAGGCAAAGTCATATTGCATCTTTACACCAAAATCAAGAGTCCTCCCCCCCTCCACCCCCATCAAGCGAGTTATCTCCCACTACATATAACAAAACAGAGAAAATACGTATATTTTTACAAGATGAATTTATGTTAAGTGAAGACGATAATATATGACATGAAAATAAATGAAAAAATATAAAATATTTATGAAAGAAAATAAATAACAAGTCAATGAAAATAAATATCAATTACAATTTAAATCATTAATCTAATTATCTCAGAGGAATCTAGCCTGTCTCTAAAAGTCTGTTTACTATCTGAAAAGTATTTCCTGAAAGTTTATCATTCCGTCCATAGAGTTTGTTCCCTTGAGTAACACTTCTCTTGACATTAAAATTTGATGGAAACGACAAGCTTCTGAACAACACTGTTTGGAGTAACGTTTACCTTATACACCACTCAACTGGTGTGGCCAGCACATAGTCCCGTGTATCTCACACACCACCAGTCTGTCATCTACTTCAAGCTCTCACAACACACATGAACAAGCACAATGTCACGAAGAATTTCCTCACACAGTTCCACCCAAAAATCAACTTAGACTGGAGACTGGATTTAGTATGTCACCTCAGGACTAAACCAGAAACCAGAAACTAAACTGGAGAAAGAAAAACTCCTTCAACCATTGGATGCAGTATTAAATGTCTTGCAACAAATATAAATTAACTGTGAACATGTATCAGAGGCAGATTCTCCGAGTTACATGTTCACTACACTGGAAATAAATTATAGGTTAAAATAAAATTACAACTTACAATACTCACACCTTGCACACACCTTGCATCTCAGCAGGCAAGGAAAGGAGACAATGAAATATCTCAGCAGTCAAGACAAAAGAGAATGAAACGTCTTATCAGGTACGACAAAGAGGCAATGAGATATATTGTCAGACAATGAAATATCTCAGCATGCAAGATAAAGAGACAATAAAATGTTTCAGCAGGGAACAAACCAAGCGTTACAGAAACGTTCCCGATGCGAGAAAGCAGCAGACAATGACGTGTTCTGGAAACTGACGAATATCTTTTTAAAAACCATTTCAGGAGACAAATAGATAATTATTATTTCACAATCAAATAGGCAGTAACATGATGGACGAAGAAGACATTTTAAAATGAATAGCGGTTACAGAGAAGATGAAGAGATGAAGTTCTTATTTCAATTTTCTTTCTTATTACGTTGCTGTTTGGATCTCCTGTCCTTTGCTTAAGATCGACTAGCATTTCAGCAAGCAAGCCACGTGACAAGCATAGAACAGACCAGAATAGATCCATTCGTCGAATGACTGAAAAATAAAAAAATAAGTCAGTAGTTCTCTTGTAGTACGCTTGTTTTCTTAAAAGTTTGATCTGGATTCTAAACACTGATTGGTAGTTCGTCCTGTGAGGGCCAGAATAACTAATATTGTTAATATTTTCAAGCAATAAGTCGACATTGTTTTATTGTGGGAGTTAATGATGTTAAGTAAATCTTTCTTTCTTTCTTTCTTTCTTTCTTTCTTTCTTTCTTTCTTTCTTTCTTTCTTTCTTTTTCTTTCTTTCTTTTTCTTTCTTTTTTCTTTCCTTCTTTCCTTCCTTCTTTGTTTGTTTGTTTGTTTCTTTCTTTCTTTCTTTCTTTCTTTCTTTCTTTCTTTCTTTCTTTCTTTCTTTCATCTTCAGTATGTAATATAGTATCTTTCATTTGTTACTATAAGAGGTAACGGACCAAAAATAAGGGAGAAAACAACATTTCTTTAATTAGGTGCATACTATGTCTAGCAGATTACCAATTGCAGACTGTCTTAATCTTTAGATATATTTTCCTAACGACTTTGGAAAAGTAATTTTAGATATTGCATTTGAATTTCTTCATAGTTTTATACTTTTTAATTTTTGAATCGGAACAACAGAGTAATTGTCTGAACTGTTTTGTAGAGTTCATGTGTTCATATACTTTCACCGAATCACACCCAGAAAGTAGGAGCTGATTCCAGACAGATGTGTATAAAAAGCGACTAGAAGTATGCCTTGCAGGTTGCGTGCAGACCGTTTTGGCAGGAAATTGACTCACTCTATCTTCTTTCGCTTGTGTTGCACGTGCATTGCAGCCTATGCGGCACCTATAAACAACTTCGTTCATTAATGTTAAGTGACAACTAACGTCAAATAAAGAAGTCTTCCGTGTATCAAAAACAGTCACAGCAGCTATCTTCAAGACAGCGTCTTCATTTTTCATTTCACATGGAGGACGACACGAAGGAAGCTGAACATATAAATTTACGAGTATGAGCATTAGTTTAACATTTTTACAAAACATTTACATCCGCAGCAAATTTTCTTATTAGTTTCTAACATATGTTTCATGAAAAGGCTTTTTTAATTAAAGAAAAAAAAACGAACATAATTAAGTACTGTTAAGTGTCCGTGCTTTAGGTTTGTGTCTATGTCATTTGAGGACTAACATACTAGCTGGTATTGGTCAGAAGTCAATCTTATTGATTATTCTTACAATGCGGTCAAGTATCCGGCGCTTCCGCTCCATTACCCTGTTACGATTGACCTATAAGCTTATCCATCACACTGTTAAGACTAACCTAGAAACTTACCCATCATCCATAGAGTGACGGTAGAAAATATTAGGTTGTAATAGAGACAACCAGATAGACAGCCGTAAACATACATCCTTTTCAACACTCCCAAATGGTTGAATGGAGACAATCAGATAGCAAGCTATTGATACAAACCTACTGAGCACTCCCAATTGGTTGAATGGAGACAATCAGATAGCAAGCTATTGATACAAACCTACTGAGCACTCCCAGATAGTTTATTGACGACTACGAGTTAGCCAGTCATTAACATATACCTCATTCAGCACTCCTAAATGATTTCAGTAGCATACATGCTCATACGTGTCAAACAGTTCAGTCAACTTCGTAATTCCTACTTTATTGGCACAAATGCTAAAACATGTCAAATGGTTCAGTCAACTTCGTAACTCCCACTTTATTGGCACAAATGCTAAAACATGTCAAATGGTTCAGTCAACTTCGTAACTCCCACTTTATTGGCACAAATGCTAATACATGTCAAATTAGTAATTTCAGCTTCAATAGCACAAATGCTTATACATGTCAAATGGTTCAGTTCTCTTTGGCGCTTTTCTAGAATTAGACGTCCGTTTTCAAAACTTCGGCTGTTAATGGGGATTTCAGAATCTATAATTTTTAGCATCTGTATCCAGTAGTGATGTAAGCTGCGTGCACCAGTCAAGGGTTAGAACAGGGAGCATTATTGTTGCGTAATGATATGTACGAGTGAATATGGTGAATTTATAAGACAAGTTTCATTTTTGACAGATATCTCATTATGTATAAGAATATAGTAATTGTTTAGTGGGTTGAAACTTTGCTGACCAAATGTGTTTAGTTCAATCTACACTGTTAAACACATTGCTAAAACTTAGCATAAACGATTTTTTTTCTTTAAAAAAATCAGGTCCCGGCAATGAAACACCCAGCATTTTAATACATATGCCAATGTTAAATCGAGTTAGATTTTGGACAATATTCGTAATAAATAACAATTTACACAATAGTAAGTCTGATGTATCTTTTTGATTAGATGATGGCAGCATTCAACTCTTAAATAAAAATGTCACAACCTTTCCCTCATGTTACAATGTAGCATATCGGTTGGTGCTTTCTTTTCCGGAAATCTATTTTGCTCTTTTGTAACAGTCTTTCTAAAACAAACATGTTTGCGTGTATGTATGTGTAATATGTTAATTTTATATTACTACAAGAGGGCCTCTTTAATTACGAGAAAATTTTCATCCTCACACCTGTGATAATTTGCACCTCTCAGTTTACGGGTGACGGACTGGAAGAGTACCCATTGTACTCTTCCCAGAGTAATCTCTAGTATTTTAATGAACACTACAGAAACAACTCTAACCTGGCATACATCCAGAAACAAAGAGTGTGATTATTCATTTATTTATATCTTGGCCTTATTGAGAAGTTACATAAATTTTAACATAAGCCTCTTGTCTATCTTTCTATAGCATAATGAATATATTAATTTAATTAGCCTGTAATAAATATGTATGTGTTGTTTTTTTCCTGTTGAATGTAGCAAAGTGGAGACTATGAGATATAGTACGTATTAATGGCCTTATTCATTTCATTTAGTAAAATTCTTGACGGTCGTCGACTGTCCTAAATACGTCATCGTGTCTATATTGCATCACTTTTGATATGGACTCAAGGCCAAATCAAAAATGTTAAAACTTTAATCAGTCTTATTCTCATGCTCATTATTTCTCTCTCTCCTTCTCTCCCTCTCTCTCTCTCTCTCTCTCTCTCTCTCTCTCTCTCTCTCTCTCTCTCTCTCTCTCTCACTCTCTGATGACTGGTCTAATTTAAGCTACACGTCACGTTGCAAACCTCGATGGCACCGCTTTAAGGAGAGATTTCAGATACGTGTTGATGGTGAGAGATAGGGGTGGCGAATATATATATTATCGTGGAAATAGTGGAAATAAAACCTTCATACCGCTTGCCCTTTCTGTGGATCGGTTACATTTGTTTTTAACTTTCATTGATTTCGCGGAGTGCTCTCTACTTTGAACATCTTTCAGTTGTCGTAAGGTTCACGTTCACAAAAACGCTCAAGTTCACAGATATACACAAATGTCTATGGAGAGGTATAAACTGTGGAAAGGAGAGTCCTATTACCATGGGTGGAGAAATTAAGCTGTGAAAGTTGTGGATTTGTTTTTTTAAAAACAAAATCCTGTTCTAATTTGCACGTTTGGAACCAAAGCCCAACGGCTCTTTAACGGGCGCGAACTGTAGCAATGATCTGCGTAATCTGACTTTTGAGTGGCAAGGACTTAAATGTGGCGACAAATTCCAGACAGGTTTATATTTTATGATGTCGGAGGAATTATTTAAAAGACTTGTCATTAACAAGTGCAAAGACTTCATCATCTCTGTGCGTTTGCAAGCATTTGAAGCATGTTCTACTGTCACAATGTTTATGGTGTGTCTCATTGGTGTTTCAACAGACACTCGACGCGCAGTCTAATGTCACTGATACGATTAATTATCTAACAAACATGTAATTGTCTCGATCTTCACAGATGTCGCAAAATATGACGCGCATTCAAACATGACGATGCAAAAAAAAATAGTAACAATGGCCTGGTCGCATAGCGACAATCCACAGTCAAGTAAGGAATTAATTGAAATCAAGTATTTGTGATGAGCAAGTATCATGAGCTTTTTCTTTCTCTCAGTCCCTCTTCTCTCCCTTTATATCACTCTCCTTCATCTCTTACATACAGAAACAGACATATGGACCCACGTCGGTAAATATAAGTGAATACCGTATAAGCGAACAATAATGCGGAAAGAAACAAGACTCAAATGTGTGTAAATAATAATAATAAATTAAACCGTTTGATGTAAGAATACTTGCATTTTAAGGTAGTAAGCGGTAATTTCCTACTTACATTTAATCCTCTGTACTATTATAAATAACATAAAACCACAGGAAATAAAAATCATTCGAGCGCACGCATGCACACACACACACACACACACACACACACACACACACACACACACACACACACACACACATACACACTCCGTAACAAATACACAAAATGTCACTGTTCGTACAACTCACCCGCACATATTCATCACCAGTCGTCTCTGCACTGAAGAACAGTAAAGCCCAACGCACATCATGTGTCAATTAAGCAAAGTATGTACCCACAAACATCTTTACTTATTTTATTTTTATTTGACAGTTTGCGTTCGACGAATGTGAAAAGGTTTATGACATATGATTAGCAGACGCCTGAGTTGGTTGTGCTTATAAATGTCTTTAACTCCCAGACGCCAAACACAATAGTCAATGATCTCCAAATGTCAAGTGTGGTGACAGCATGTGCAGGCAAAACCGGACAGGGCAAAACCCACGTCCACATGTTTCTTAATCGTCATGCAGCGCCCTTCTGCGGCTATGGTACTAACTGCTGCACAGCAGTTAAGGTAATTCATTGTGGCGGAAGGTGGATAAAATATGAAAACCTACAGAGAGTTGCGCATTTTAACCGTATCTGTATTTCCTGGAGACTTTTAAATCTTTCTAGTTATTATCCATCTAAAGATACCTAATTTCTCTCTCTCTCACTCTCTCTCTCTCTCTCTCTCTTTCTCTCTCTCTGTCCGTTTTCATCCGCGCAGTAAAAATAACAGCACAGTGCAGGCAATGTATCTTTTATATATTTCTCTTTATTACTATATATTATGTGTGTAAAATATTAAAGTTACAGGGATTTTAAAACTTGGAAAATTTATTTATTTTTTTTATGGCAACGGTAAGGTTGAATTTTCACATTTTGTAAATATGCCGAAAGGTTCTCTGAAATGAGTTTTGTTTTACGAAATGCTATAAGGAAATTTGGAACAGTACTTAAAGAGTTAAATGTTTGCACAAATACTGCCACCACTTGGGCGTTTGTTATAGAATTAATTCACCATTCTGTTTCTTTTAAATTATCATTTCTGCATGAAGGTCTGTGTAAAATTTTGATTCAATGCGCCGACCAATGAACAATGACTTTTATGCACAGTACAACTTCCAACACAAAGACAGTTTATTTGATTTAAACAACCTTATTTTCTTATTTTATAACCGTTAATCTACTTTTAGATATCTAGCAGAGCTACTTAATAAAAGCTTTTTATTCAACATTCACATCCTTACTTACAAACACGTTAGCATACACGATGCGTATACGCAGGCACACACACACACACACACACACACACACACACACACACACACACACACACACACACGCGAGCACAGACACACGTAAGTATATCTACTCAAGCTCGCATAATACATTACTTCTTTTTTCTTTCTTTCATTTTACTATTAGCTATTTTACACTGAGTCACCCTCAGGCCTGACCCTCTGACACACGCCTCCCACAGACTCCCCACTTTTGTGTAAGGAAACGAGCGATCCCTGGCTGACTCGAAATGTGTTGTTTCACAATAAGAAAACGAAAAGGGAGATTCACCCCAAATCTTCCCTAGGGAAAGCAAACGACTGGACGGTCTGTCCTGCAGTGCCAAAGAAAGCTCTTTGGCGTTTTGTATACGCAGAAAAAGGTCGTGCAGGTAGAAAAGGAAAACTAATGAAGACGGAAGGTTTGATTGGCGAAGAAAGGTAAACTTTCCTCAGTGTTGCATCAAGATGCACCAGACAAAATTGGTGGAATGAACGCCCCAAACCAGTATATGCCTGTTAGTCCGTGTGACTACGGTACATATGCCTGCGCTTTGGTGTTTGTAGATGGAGGCGTTCTTTCAGTGTTTGTAGACGGAAGTGCTCATATGCTGTTTCTTGATGGAGATGTTTAATGGCTCTTTGAGATGGGAGTGTTTATTAACTGTTTTTAGGTGGAGGTGTTCATAGGCTTATTGTAGATGGAAATGTTGGGTTCATTTGTTGTTTGTAGGTTATGTTTATAAGTTGTCTGCGAGATGGATATCTTAATTATTTGTTTGTATATTGAGATTTTGTATTTTTTAAAATTTCGATATTCTCGTTTGTGTGAATGGAGACGACTATTATTTTATGTTTTTAAAATGGAGATATTAATTACTTTTTTGTTTATAGATGGAGTCGATTTATTTTTTAAAAGTTTTGTTTGAGGATGGAGATAATTTATTTTTTTATTTTTCTTTTGCAGAAGATGCTATTTTCTTTTCAGAGATAGAGGTAATAAATCTGTTTGTAATTTTTTTTCGTAGATGGACATGAATATTTTTTGTTGTTGCAGATGGATTGGTTTATTTGTGTTTATAGATTGAAGTGACCATTTTTTTTTTTTGTTTTTAATAGATTTGCTTATTGTTTATTTGTAGACATACGAGTTGATCTTTGGTGGTAGTGCAGATAAAAATATTATATTTTTTAAATCTCCGTGTTCTATTTTTCTTTCTTTCATTTTTTTGTTTGTTTCTTTGTGAATTTCTCTTTCTTTCTTTGTTCTTTTCTTTTCTTTTCTTTTTTCTTTCTTTCTTTCTTTCTTTTTTCTTTCTTTCTTTCTTTCTTTCTAATTTTATTTTAGTATTTTGTCTTTCCTTTCGACTGTATCTTTGCTTCTTTTCTTGTTTCTCTAAATTAATATTGCTTGTAATACTTTTATTTACCTTTTCCCTTGTTTCTTATTATTTTTCTATCGCCATTTCTCGGTCTCTCTATTATTCTCTCTAAGTCTCACTAATTTGCTGGTCTAATTTTCTCTTTATGTTATATGACCTTCTGCTCTTTCTTACTGTCTTTATTTTTCTGCCTTTGTCAGTCTCTGTTTCACACGTGCACACAACCATGGACGCACATGTTTTCTTCTGATTTCTAAATCTTGTGAACTTTCCATCACTTCACTTCTGTTAGCATTATGTAGTTAATCATCGCTTCTGTTCTACTCTCGTCGCTCCTAATATTTCGAAAGAATAAAGACAGTCCTTACCTAGTACTATCAAATAAATAATATTTTATTTCTCATTATATGGGGTATTCCCTCTCCCCCCTTGATCATGGTGTACTCCCTACCCCCCCACACACACACACTTCCCCCTTCCCACCGAAGCCACAGGCCTTGTAAGCAAAATGACGGGCCCAGTGACTCATGAGGTAGCGCTGGCAGTGAATGACGATTTTTCTTGCAATGTCGATTTTTTGACTCCCCACATCCTTTGGATACATTGCACTAGGACAAACTTCCGTTTGCGCGAGCAACCTCTAGACCTCGCCGAACGCCAGCCAAAGAAAGCAAGAATGAGCATAATAAAACTGTACAGGTACGGGGTATAGGAACGTGTTGACTTTCTTGGTCATGAAAAGGAAGATTTACACGCCCCTTGTTGACAGAGCGCCATCTACATTTAGTTGCTACTTCTTGCAGACACAATGGACCAGAACGGGCGGTATTTACCCGAGCTTTCTGAACAGTTTCCCTGTTTGTCCAGAACTTGCGGAGTAGACGCTACAGGGCGGTCGACAAAGAAAGGCGGCCTTTGGCAAGGTAAACTGGACGTAGCGGATACAGGGGTGGGCAGTACCCGTATCATGTTCTAGAAGTAGTACGTGGTTTGGGGGAGGGTGAAGGAGCAGTTGGATGTTAGCAATGTCGTACTCAGAACTGAAGTCCGCGCCCTGACACATCCCATCTAGTTATCGCACATAGGCACACAAGTACAAACACATAGGCACACAAATACATAAACACGGCCTCATAAATACATACACATGGCCACACAAGTACACATAGGTACACAAATATATGCACATAGGCACACAAATGCATACACAGGCACACAATTACATAGGGACAGGTTCACAAATACGTACACACAGACACACAAGTACATATGCACATACACACAAGTGCATACACAAGTACACACACGTATATGTTTACAGGCAGACAAGTACATACACACTGGTACACAAGTACATACACACAGGCACACAGTTTCATACATACATGTACACACCTTCGCACTCTCTCCAATCAAACAACAGATAAAGCTGTCATCATTTTGCCATAGCAAGGAGATGAGTAACAGGAAATTATGACTTCAATAAAGTTAAACTATAGTTGTCAAATTTAGCAATATTTTAGCACACAGTATAAACTCTACAGAAATAGACAGACAGACAGATAGGTAGATAGAAGATAGATATATAGATAGATAGATAGATAGACAGACAGATAGATAGAAAGATAGACAGACAGACAGACAGATAGAAAGATAGACAGACAGACAGACAGACAGATAGACAGACAGACAGACAGACAGACAGACAGACAGACAGACAGATAGATAGATAGATAGATAGATAGATAGATAGATAGATAGATAGATAGATAGATAGATAGATAGATAGATAGATAGTGTGATGCCAACGCCACTTAGTTAATGATTATGATTATTAATTAATCCTCCATAACTAATTTTAAGTGATGAGAATCTTAATTTATGTTATTAATAATTCTCCAGCAGATACCACTCGTCTCGCTCACTTGGAGGATGAGCGGGCGCTGGAAACGTTTTCTCTCTTCTACAAAATTAAAGACACACAATATTTCCGTAGGTGGAAAGCTTCTCACTAAAGGAGAAGATAAATCCGTCTTTAATTTATATTTAGTGAGCCCCCATCCACCAACTTTCTTCTCCAACATATAAATATGTGTAAGAATGTCAATAAATTTATTAAATCAACAATTAAATATACATATGACAAATACAATGAAATGGATTACTTGACATTGATATTTCAATGAAACCTCGTTTGAATAATTTTTACACTACACAATCTTATTTCCCCACAATCTTATTTCTACAATTCAATACAAATCACAGGATAGTTTTAAATCAGAGAACAGAATGGAGTTATCATAGATAACATGATAATAGTTTGTACATAACCTGATTTAAGTGCTGTCTCTGTTACGTTTCCAGTATTTATTTAAAGACCCTGCTTAGAATAATTAAAAGACTTTAAATATAATTAATTCTTCCTCTCATATTCTACGCAGACTGGTTGCTCAATTTATTATCTGACTAATTAAAAGTGCGTCTTGTAGTTCAGACGACAAATTTACAGACTAATAAACTGCGAACTTTTAGCTAGATTTGAAAACAGTTAAATCCCTCTAAATTAATATGCACTCGTCATCAATCTTTCTGCTCATCCGCCCCCATTCAAATCTAAGAATTAATCTAATTGGTCTATTGTGCATAGAAATCAACTACTAAGAGGTATTAACAAAGAAAATAAGATTTAATAAAGTTTAACAAATTAACAATAAATCGAATGCAACGCGAATAGTCTTCACTCTGTCTTTACGCGCCTATGCCTGATTTTTGTCAATCTAAATTGCCAGAAAAGTGTTCCTTTGAGATCTGTACACTTGATCTTGCACTTAGCTCTATTCTTGTATCCTTGGTCTCAACACTCAATCATGCCGGTTCGTTCCCTCAGTCCCCCTTTAACGACACACGTGGTGCATAAGGAATGATGTCCCTTTGTTAGTGGCTAGGAACTGGAATTTTTGCAGCATGGCCCTCAGAGTGGATTTCGACACGCTTACACCAATAAGCTAGTGCAGGTGAGGCATGGGTGAACATGAACCATGAGCCGACCTGTGGATGCAACGTGTTTGGATATAATTCTCAACCTAACAGGTCCTACCTAGGCATGGCTCAATTAAATGCGCTGAACAAAGAGTTTCGACCTCGCGTCGCTTACAATTAGATTTAGAAAAAATATAATCGTCTCACATGTGTTCCATTTAACAGTCATGACGTATGAAGCAATAAAATAGATACAACGTTAAATTAATGTTCATACAAGGGGTAATTCAAGCCGACAGAGCGCTTCACAATTTACAATTTAAATTACACGCAATAATTGAATTACATGAAGAATTCATATCGAGCGCAGCATTCTGGCTCTTAGTGAATTAAAACAATATAAATTAAAGTACAGAAATGGAAAAATGGTTACAATAAATTTATATTCCGTAACATATAGGTTTTCAGCTATTTCTCTGAACCATGCTCAAGTGTATATGGAAATCATATAATACATAGCACAAATACATACTTAAACAATACATAGGCAAATGCTATTAAATAAAATGATACCTTTGAGAGAAGTCGAAGGGTACCTTGATTCTCTATGGCGCCGGCTGCCTCTCACGACCCGAGTAAGCTGATGGAATTAGCTAAAATGTGCTCGAAGTGAGGGAGCGGAAGCGTGTGGGTACATATATAGAAAGGTATATTGCGTATCACGTGACTGTTCGCAAAGCATGTGGTTGGTTCGAGAACTGGACAATGGTCCTAAAGTTACATAACATCTTGACCTGTTCTAGAAGCACCTAGAAAAAGGAAGCTTTGAACAAAGGGCCAAGGGTTTCAAATATTCGAATTTGAAGTAAACAAGGCAAGTGGGTCACGAAGTCGGACAATTTTATCAGACTGTGACACCCCCTTGCTTTTGAGGCGTTTATCTTGCCAAAGATAAAATGCCTCCTACAAATTATGTATGATAAAATGTAGAAGTCCACAATGAAGAAAAATTTACACAAAAAAAATTTCGACATTCCTAGAAATAAAGTGTGCAACTATATTTCATATTTACAGGAAGGAATCCGTAGGGTTCAGTTAATTGATTAAACAACATTCTATCAGTACCGGCACTTGATGGCATCAAGCACGACTCATGTAATCTGCGCCAACATTCAAAGACCCTTTGATGTAATGAATATTTGCGTCATACTGTGTCAGAAACAAAGACCAACGCATTAAACGGCTGTTCGTAAATTGCGCCTGTCCGAGAAAGGCCAACGGCTGGTGATCGCACTCAATGACAAAGGTTTTTCCGTACAAATAGTTTTCGAACTTTTTTATGGCCCAAACTATTGCAAGACATTCCTTTTCACTGGTGGAATATTTCTGTTCAGTGGTTGTGAGTTTACGGCTTGCATATGCAACTGGGTGTTTGGTGTCATTGTGTTCTTGTAATAACACTGCTCCTAATCCTGCGTTGCTAGCATCAGTCCTTAACAAGAATGGTTTTGTCAGATCTGGCAGTTTAACAACTAAATCTGAAGTCAGTCTAGATTTCAGTGTGTCAAAAGCGTTTTGGCATGCATCAGTCCACACTACTTTTGTAGGCATATTCTTACGTGTCAAGTCAGTCAGAGGACATGCAATGGCACTAAAATCTGGTACGAATTTTCTGTAGTAATTAGCAAGACCAAGAAAACTTCTAACTTGTGTTTTTGTTAGCGGTTGTGAAGTGTCCTTAAGTTGTGCTATCTTAGCTTCACTTGGCGACATAGTTCCATGACTCAACTTGTGTCCCAAGAAGTCTAAGGAGAATTGTGCTATTTCACACTTCGTAGGGCGGGCAGTGAGGTTGGCTTGCTTTAATCTGGCTAGCACATCTCGTAAGAGTGTCAAGTGCTCCTCCCATGTCTGGGTGCCTAGAATTAAATCATCCATGAAGTTCTCAACTCCACGTCCGTACAGTGGTTCTAACAATGACCGCATCATTTTAGAAAAAATGCTTGGAGCGTTTGAAACTCCGAAAGGCATAACTTTCCATGTGTAGTTTCCTACTGGTGTAGTGAAAGCTAGTATGTGTCGATCAGTGTCCTTGACCTTGATTTGCCAAAAACCGCGTGACAAATCTATTTTAGTATAGTAATGAGCGTTAGCTAGCTTAGTGAAGATGAGATCCGGATCAGGAAGAGGTTCGGCACAAAACTCTGTCACTTGATTGAGTTTGCGGTAGTCTACGCAAAAACGGAACGAGTTATCACGTTTTTTAATCAACACGATGGGTGATCCGTAGGCACTGTCAGTCTTCTCTATGACCCCTAGATCTAGCATAGTCTTAATCTCACGTCTAACGTCATCTATCTTAGCGTGTGGCAACGGATACGGCTTCAAACGTATCGGTTTGTTGTCAGTCAGCTTCAGTGAAAATTCTATTAAGTCTGTCAACCCTGGTTTGTCTGTCAGAGTAGATGAGAACTCATTAAGCAATTCATTCACTTCTTTTTTCTGTCTTTCTGTCAAGGCTTCATTTACCCTAACGTCTTTGACAGTTTCGTCCGTCTGTAGAGGACAGTTTGGTAAAGTACCAGTGACGCAATCAGTATCCCCCTCGTCTTCTGTAACTATCGTCGCTACGACAAAATCAGCTTGAGTGGTTTGATCCTCACGGCTTATGTACTTTTTGAGTAGGTTAACATGAAAGATTTTCTCTCTCTTTCCTGTCTGCACCTTATAGTTCAGTCCCCCTAGCTTGGCGGTAACTACAAAGGGCCCCTTCCATTTCATCTGAAGTTTGTTATGTGCTTCAGGAAGCAACAGTAACACTTTGTCATTAACTTCAAATTCTCTAGGTTTGGTGTGCTTATTGTAATATTCTGCCTGTCTAGACTGAGCTATCGTCAAGTTTTCCCGTGCTATCTTGCCTATAGTTTCAAGACGGTTTCTTAAGTCAGTGACGTATGTATAAGTTGTCTTAACTTCGTCATCTGTCTTTTCATCAGTCCAAAGTGCCTTCAAAATCATCATCGGTCCGCGTACAGTACGTCCGTAAAGTAGCTCAAATGGTGAAAACCCGGTGGAAGATTGTGGCACCTCCCTATATGCAAATAGTAGGGCAGGGATGTATCTGTCCCAGTCTTTCGGTTTATCTGTGGCGAGCTTTTTAAGTGCTGTTTTTAATGTCCCATTGTATTTTTCAATCAGACCATTTGCCTGGGGGTGGTATGGTGTGCAAGTAAGATGTTTGATGGAAAGTAAACGATTTACTTCCTTCATTACGTTGCCTATGAATTGACTCCCCTGATCCGTCAAAATTTCAGTAGGAATTCCAACACGACTCCAAAGACCGAAAAGGGCTTCGGCGACAGTTTCAGTATCAATATTTTTCAATGGTACTGCGTCGGCGAATCTTGTTGCGTAATCAATAGTGGTCAGCACGTATCGATTACCTCTCGTTGATGTGGGTATTATAGGCCCAATCAAATCCAATGCTACGCGCTTGTAGGGTTCACTGATCAGTTCAGGCTCTCCTAACGGTGCGGGTCTGATTGAATTTTTAGACTGTGTTCTCTGGCATGTGTCGCAACTTAACACGAATCTACGGATATCGGCAGTGATGTCCGGCCAATAAAACTCACTTGTAATACGACTAGTTGTTTTTTGTACACCCATGTGTGCACCAAAAAGACTCTCATGACCTAATCGTAATACGTCATTTCGTTTGGTTTGTGGAACGACTAATTGTTTCCGAAATTCGTCTCCCACTTTCGAATAGCGGTACAATAAACCCTTTTTCAGAATAATGCACGCTTTCTTATTCGAATCGTCAGTGTTGACGTCACTAACAAGTACAGCTTGTCTGCGTAACTTGTCTAGTGTTTCATCCTCAGCTTGTAATATTTTAATCTCGCTAACTGTTGCTTTATCTACGGCTGGTGCGGCAGACATCGGTGCAGTTACAGATTCGTCTTTACTACTCGCTGCTCTGGTTACAGCGTTAACCAGTGGTGGTTCAGTTGAAGTTTGTTTTTTGCACGGCAAAACATACTTGCAACCAAGGATCACGTCATGCGGTGAGTTTTCCATAACTGCCGCTTTGACTGTTCCTTCTACAAAGTCTGAAACAATCGAGACTTCAGCTACTGGTAAAATGTCTTGTTCGCCGTTTGCAAAGGTGACAGAGATTGTCTCCCCTGTGTAGTCGGTACGGTTAACTAATGATGCATTTACAATAGCGTCTAGCTCACACCCTGTATCAAGCAAAGCGATTGTATCGTGACCGTTTGCCTGTACTGGTGTTCGATTCGACTTTTCTGTTTTAGGTGTATGACTTTCTACTGCGTAAACTTTAGCTGTTTTCTTTTCAGGACATGTTCGTGAAAAATGGCCACTATCACCACAAGTGTAACATGCAAGATTCTTTTTATCTTTCTGTTTGTCGGACTTGTTTTTAGTGTCGGGTTTAGATGTTTTATCATCACGCTCATTAGGTGCCTTCCCGTCATTTTTCTTATCCTTTCGAGTCTGCGGTTCGTTCGGTCGAGACTTGTTGTTCGCGTGTGCGTTCGAGAATTGAGAATGTGCGTCATCAAAGCGATCGGCGGCGTTGCCTATCTCCTCTAGCGTAGATTTTTCCCTTATTGCTAAGTGAATCAGTAGATCTGATTTGTATGACCCGAGAATATGGTCTTTTACCATTTCATCCCTAAGACCTGCGTACGTCTGTGGAGTTTCGGCTAGATCTATCCATCTTTGGAACAAGTCAGTTACACGTCGTATGTACTGTGCGTGCGTCTCTGAACTGGCTTTAGTGGCCTGTTTAAACTTACGTCGGTATGTATCTGCTGTGAGTTTGTAACGTTTCAATAATGCGGCCTTGACTGTGTCGTAATTATCTGACTCAGAATCGCTAAGCTTATTGAACTCGTTTTTCGCACTGCCCTGCAATAACCCCGATAAATTTATCGCCCAATGTTCCGCTGGAATGTTCGTTGCTCTGGCTAACTTTTCAAACGTTTTTAAATACGCGTCTATTTGATCTTTGTTCTCATCAAATGGGACCATATTTATCTTTGGAATGATATTTTCAATTCTACTGTGATTATTTCCATCGCTAGAACGCGAATCACCACTGCTTCTGCGATCACGGTTTGGATTGGTAACTTCTAGTTTCTTTACTTCCCATTCTAACCGTTTTATTTCCGCGTCTGCGGCGATGCGTTTGGCTTCTGTATCCGCTGCGATGCGTTTTGCTTCTGTGTCCGCTGCGATGCGTTTAGCCTCGGTTTCAGCTAGTCTTTCAGCCTCTAACTTCTTAGCTTCGCGGGCAGCTAACCGTTCTTCCCTTTCTATCTCTTGCCTTTCTTTGTCCGCTTTTTCTACTCTCTCCTTTTCTCTTTCTTTCTCCTTTTCCGCTTTCTCCGCTCTCTCTTTCTCTAGAGCTAACTCAGTTTTGATGTAGTTTGTCAGTTCGTCACCTTGATATCCTATCATGATACCGGCTTCTTTCAGGTCTTCGATAACCTGTTTGCGATCCATTTTACTGTCTTAGCGCGCTGGCTACAATAAGAATGTATCTCGTGAATTGTGTGTTTTAACCGTCGGCGATAACTCCGCTTATCCCGAAAATAACTTTTAGGCTACAACCTTACAAAAATTATTTAATTTACTCAGAACACCTTCCGAAATAAATTACGCGTTAACTCTTTACACGTTTCACCTGCTTGTCACAGTGTCCGCTGTTCCAAGACTTTCGTAATGTCACGGCTCCTACCATACAACATTACACATTATATCTAGCACCCTAAATATAATAGTCCGAAGTCTGTTACTACCGATAACTCTCCTAGCTGGCGGTATAACCTTCGACTCCTCACAATGAAGTACTCAGTAACACAATACTAAATAAATCATTCAATAGCTAACATGACATATTTAACTACGCTTAAATATATCAACATTAACTAACATGCACGCTACTCTGCAAAAGAATACATGCACATGTCACAACAAAAGCAAAGAAAATCAGTGATACAAAAATCAAAAGAACAATTGGCAATTCTGTTCGTTCGTTCGTTTCTAGGTTATGATGCGCCCTATGTATAAAAATGTTACAATTTACAATTTAATACATATCAATCCCGCGACGACCCACACTTGTTACGTTTCCAGTATTTATTTAAAGACCCTGCTTAGAATAATTAAAAGACTTTAAATATAATTAATTCTTCCTCTCATATTCTACGCAGACTGGTTGCTCAATTTATTATCTGACTAATTAAAAGTGCGTCTTGTAGTTCAGACGACAAATTTACAGACTAATAAACTGCGAACTTTTAGCTAGATTTGAAAACAGTTAAATCCCTCTAAATTAATATGCACTCGTCATCAATCTTTCTGCTCATCCGCCCCCATTCAAATCTAAGAATTAATCTAATTGGTCTATTGTGCATAGAAATCAACTACTAAGAGGTATTAACAAAGAAAATAAGATTTAATAAAGTTTAACAAATTAACAATAAATCGAATGCAACGCGAATAGTCTTCACTCTGTCTTTACGCGCCTATGCCTGATTTTTGTCAATCTAAATTGCCAGAAAAGTGTTCCTTTGAGATCTGTACACTTGATCTTGCACTTAGCTCTATTCTTGTATCCTTGGTCTCAACACTCAATCATGCCGGTTCGTTCCCTCAGTCCCCCTTTAACGACACACGTGGTGCATAAGGAATGATGTCCCTTTGTTAGTGGCTAGGAACTGGAATTTTTGCAGCATGGCCCTCAGAGTGGATTTCGACACGCTTACACCAATAAGCTAGTGCAGGTGAGGCATGGGTGAACATGAACCATGAGCCGACCTGTGGATGCAACGTGTTTGGATATAATTCTCAACCTAACAGGTCCTACCTAGGCATGGCTCAATTAAATGCGCTGAACAAAGAGTTTCGACCTCGCGTCGCTTACAATTAGATTTAGAAAAAATATAATCGTCTCACATGTGTTCCATTTAACAGTCATGACGTATGAAGCAATAAAATAGATACAACGTTAAATTAATGTTCATACAAGGGGTAATTCAAGCCGACAGAGCGCTTCACAATTTACAATTTAAATTACACGCAATAATTGAATTACATGAAGAATTCATATCGAGCGCAGCATTCTGGCTCTTAGTGAATTAAAACAATATAAATTAAAGTACAGAAATGGAAAAATGGTTACAATAAATTTATATTCCGTAACATATAGGTTTTCAGCTATTTCTCTGAACCATGCTCAAGTGTATATGGAAATCATATAATACATAGCACAAATACATACTTAAACAATACATAGGCAAATGCTATTAAATAAAATGATACCTTTGAGAGAAGTCGAAGGGTACCTTGATTCTCTATGGCGCCGGCTGCCTCTCACGACCCGAGTAAGCTGATGGAATTAGCTAAAATGTGCTCGAAGTGAGGGAGCGGAAGCGTGTGGGTACATATATAGAAAGGTATATTGCGTATCACGTGACTGTTCGCAAAGCATGTGGTTGGTTCGAGAACTGGACAATGGTCCTAAAGTTACATAACATCTTGACCTGTTCTAGAAGCACCTAGAAAAAGGAAGCTTTGAACAAAGGGCCAAGGGTTTCAAATATTCGAATTTGAAGTAAACAAGGCAAGTGGGTCACGAAGTCGGACAATTTTATCAGACTGTGACAGTCTCCATGGTCTTTCATATGCTTTTATAACAATAACTCAAGTTTATTGTTCGCCATTATTATATCAGCTCTATGTATTCTCTCACACATTTGTAGCACACTGATTCACTGCTATTCTCTCAGGGTTAACTTGGACCACATTTGTAGGATACCGATTCACTGCTATTCACTCAGGGTTAACTTGGACACCTTCATCAGATTTAGCTCCCTTAAGCAGAATAGCAATTGTAGAAATCTCCAGTAAGTTCCTTATACCAGAAATTGTGCGATTTAATCAGCATATTTTGCCACCATACATCGACCGAGTGTAGTGTATTTTTACACTTAAAAACTGCTCCCTGCCACTATCACAGTCCATCATAGCAATATATAATCAGTAAACCATGAAATTCAAATCATACACAGAATAAAGGCTGCTTTACCCTGAAAAATATAATAAAGAAGCAAACTCTAAGTTTCCAGTTTATTGCTTTTTTAACTCAATTCTATCTTACTTTCAAGTAACAACTTACAATTTCCTGCAACAGTATTTATTAGTACATCATAATAAATACATCTGTTTATGAACAGGTTTACTAGAACAATGTCACGTGAATAACACACTATATACGAACATCTTAGTTAAAACATTTGTAGAAATAATCTATGCACATAATAAAATGCATAATAATATTTAATATGTAAAATAATAATATGTATAGCATGTCACTAGCAAAAATGCACGAAATATTTTAAGTCCATTCTCTTTCAATCAGTCAGTTAACTCATCATTAATATAACGTCTGCCTTTCAAGACCGGACTTTTTGCCACACCAAATTCAAGTGACCAGACAATAGAATTTTCTACAGCAGGTAAACGTTTTGATCACAGCCCATTGGCTGGTCTCGTTCTCATAAATCTTTACAATTAGATAATAAAAACTTCTCACCCAGTTGAAGTTGAACTGGTTTGCATTACCTCAGCAATTTCTAGCATATTCTCAACTAGTGTGCTTACTCCAACACAGACACTTCCAAGAGTACTATCATAAGGAGTGCCCAAGGTCAGGTTACTTTGACAATTTAACAAGTTATATAACAACTACGTTTTAAAATAGGGATAAGCAAATTTACTCTGCCACAAATAGATAGATAGATAGATAGACAGACAGATAGACAGACAGATAGATAGATAGATAGATAGATAGATAGATAGATAGATAGATAGATAGATAGATAGATAGATAGATAGATAGATAGATAGATAGATAGATAGATAGATAGTTTTAATTATGCTGTGTGTGTATCGGGCTAATAAATACTGTTGCAGGAAACTGTAAGCTGAGACTTGACTGTCAGAGAGAATGGAGTTAAATATGAACTGGAAACTTAGCATTTGTGCCCTGATTAAATTTTACCCAATGCTAATTGTCGTATTACAACTATTTACATCGAGTTAACTTTGCCCTAAAACTTTGACCTAATACTTTGACCCAAAATACATTTTAATGCATATAAAATTCGTATAATAAATAAGTTAAAATATGGATAATAGCAAACATATTTGTCAGTACTACTAAGCATGTCTTTATTTAACAAACATATTAAGAAGCAAATGATCTGAAAAGAGTATGAGCTTATGAAAATTGTTGCCTTCTAATTTTTTTATTGTATGCATCTTTAGCAAATCTGTCGCAGTTCAAAGGTGTAAAATTTCATACTTCTTCAGCCAAATTTCCTAAATGGCACATCTGACAAAATGACACAAATTTCCTTATTTAAAAGCAACTGTTATTGCAGTAACAAAAAGAGTTTCACCTTATTGAAAGGAAATTTTGAGATGTCAGGGGGAAAAATGTGTACGTCAAGGTCAAAATAACCTGTGATACTAAAATTTGTTCTGCACTATTTATCAAAATGTATCTTCATCAATTTATTTACTCTTATTATGTTAATAAGCGTGTGTGTATGTGTGTGTGTGTGTGTGTGTTGTCAGGCTAGAGAGTTAGGCAGAAATCTTCTCGAATTAAATCAGTAACAAGGCACATAACTCACCACCTTATCTGTTTGGGAATAAGAAGATAATTTGAGGATTGGATTCAATAATGAAATAATTGAATTTGCTTGTTTGGTGCTGGGAAATTTACACTGGCCAGTTAAATTGGATTGTTTGGCGAATCATTTATTTGAATATATTCTGAAGTTGGTGTGAGACTTTGACAAGTATTACGCTTTGTTAATAAAATCCTGTTAAAATAAAGAGTGTTGTGTTAATGGTCATTGTTCCTCACAGTTCTTGAAATTACTAAGGTAGATGGTTCTAGTCTTTTAGCAGAGTTTAATAATGAGAATGTTACTTTGTTAATTACTACACGGGTACCATGTAGAAAGTGCTGTGGCAGTGATAATTTTGGACGCACGATGTTACAGATTACAATATATAGGTAACACGCAGGCAACTGTCGATTACGTTGGTGACTTCCGGATAAATGTATCCTGAAGTTACATGAAGTTGATAAAGACGGGTAGGCGTGAAGAACTAGAGTATGTCATCTATGTCAACTGTCGTACGGAGACAACAAACATACAAATAAACCATAGAGATGAAGTCCAATGATCGATGAACGAATAGTTGATAGGATCAGATCTCGGGATCGAATCTGTAGTCAATGGAGCTAGCTGCTCAGTGGGTATCGTCAAAGATGAAAAATGTTGACGAACTCCTCTATGAGCAATTCATCGCACTCTGGATGATGATGGTTTAGGCATGATAGAGATGACGGTTTCTGTCAGCCGGGTAGCTTCGATTGCTTAGAATGTTTTCTCTTCCTATCGACCATTTATCATCTGGAAATTCAGGGCAACATGTTGTGGATTTATCTCTCTTGACATATGCGCACTTCACATCACTCGTGCGTTCTTCTATCCATATATTAAATTGGGGGAGGGGGGCTGCATTATATCTGGTGTCTCCAGAGTTTCAGACTATAAATATTAAAGCTAAAGGTACATAAATCGCCCTTAATAGCAATTGTTTGTTTTTTAAAAAGAAAACTACCCATAATCCCCTATTATTTTCATCACGTGCGTGTTCCCGTTAAAATTAAAGTTAAAAAGAGAAATCTGAGCGTAACAAATTCGTCTCAGATCATCTAAGTTACGTGAAGGGTGTGAAATGTAAGTTCTCGCAACCGAACGTGGCTTTTCGCCAACCCAGACTTGATTTTCCCAAAAGTAAACCACGTGATGGGTCTTGGCAGATATTCTGTATAGTACCATACTTTTCTTTACAGACCAGAACTGGAGAGTTCTTACTTTTTTCTGAAGCTAGAATACAAACAGTGCTTACTCTAATTGTAGGATACTGGTTGGATTTATTTTCAAGCCTGGATTTTACAGAGAATAAGTATCGATTGTTTAAATATAACTAATTCATGCAGTTAGGAAAGATACAGTTTCTGATATTACTTTTAAACTATGGATGATCAGTGGGTTGTGTCGACACGTTCTTTTTAAACATTAAATTGCTTTCAATTTGTTTCTTGAAACATGTACTCTATGAATTGATGTAACAAAGATAAAAGTACAAAAGATAAAAGTACTTTATAAATACATTTTTATTGCTAATTTTAGCCGTTCTTCTTGTCTACAGTTACTGCAGCTTAGTGTACATGCCCCACCCCACCCCCGTCCCCTCTACCGAAATATATTATTAATTTATCTTAATTGTCAGTCATTAGGTCACGCGGTAGAGGGGTTCTTTAAATCGAAAAAGTTAGGAGGAAATTTAGACGAAGGAACTTTCAAAATACATATGTAGGCGGGGATCGAAAATCAACCACTGGGCAAAGAGAGTTAATATAAAGGCATGTGTACACTGTGCAAACGGTCGCAAGACACACAATACCAAAGAACATAGGTGAATTCATCAAACAGGATGGAGTGGGGTGGTGGTTGCGCTAAATCCTTATAATTCTCAACCTGTGAGGATTCAGCTTTTAATTCTCAACAGATGTGGCTCGATTTGCAATCCCCAGCTGGTGAGAGTCCAGTTTGCAATTCCCAACTGGTGGCAGTCCGACTTACAATTCACAACCAGTGGCAGTTTATCTTTCATTCACAATCAGTGACACTTCAGCTTACAATTCCCAGCTGCTGATTGTCCAGCTTGCGCTTCACATGCAGTGATGGAATAACCTGTCATTCACAACCAGTGAGGGTTCAGTTTGTACTTCACAATCGGTGACGATTCAATATCTATTTCACCTGTAATAGTAAAGTACGCTGAAAGTTATGCCTGCCATTCCTTCCGCCTCCCTTGTCTGCTCCATATTCCACACCCACACCCTTATTGTCACTTCACCTCAAAACATTTTCTCTGTCCACTTTCCGAAACTGTAAGCACGCCTTAGGTAAAGTGAAATCTGAGCAGACAAGTTTGTAATGTCAATGAAGCATTTCTCTGGACTCTCCCCGCCCTTTTGTGCAGCAGTTATGCGCAGCTGATCTGGCAAGGAGATACGCCTACATTGGTGGTATACAGGTAACATTTCTTACGTCATCTATTTGTCTACAATGGTGGTATGCAGGTAACATTTCTTACGTCATCTATTTGTCTACAATGGTTGTTGCCGTTCTGTTGGACTTATTGAGCACTACAATATCTGGTCTTCGTGTTATTCCAGATATTGTCCACAATACCAATTTTGAGGTCTAAATAGAAAAATCGTAAGAAAACAGGTGCGGGAATCTGTACATTTCTGGAACTCTCAACCATCATTGCAATTTTGGGGGACAGAGAATACTAGAACTGATGGAGGAGCTAAATCGAAGGAGGAAAAAGTGACGCAATCAAATAGGAATCATTATGCAGGATGTTGATTATGTTATTGTATGTAAGTTTACGGACTCGCAAAAACCAAAGTTGATCATAAATATAATGAAACAGGAAACCATACTTTAATCATGTAGATTTCTGAACACATAAACTACAAGTAATCATGTATCTGGATACGGAAAATCAGAATTGATCATATAAACATTTGGACAGGGGAAATCAGATCGATATATATATCGACTCTGAAGTAAGGAAGGAAAATATATATTTGAGGGGGTGCGTGTGCGTGTGTGGTCGGGGGAGAGAGAGAGAGAGAGAGAGAGAGAGAGAGAGAGAGAGAGAGAGAGAGAGAGAGAGAGAGAGAGAGAGAGAGAGAGAGAGAGGCCATGTCAGTATTTGGACTTGGAAACCAAAATTAGTTTTGTAAGTATTCAAACATCGAAAACAAAAATTAGTTATGTACTTATATGGGCCCGAACTGATTATGCAGATACATTCCAAGATACAGAAAACCAAAATTGATTCACGTGAGTGCCTGGACCCTGAAAATTCCATCTGACCTTGGAGGCATCTGGACAAAGAAACTAGAATTAGTCTTGTAGATATCGGGACACGGCAAACTAGAATTAGTCTTGTAGATATTAAGAGACGGAAAATCAGAAGTAAAATATATAATTACCTTGACTGTGAATAACACACGTGGAACCAGTCGCTGTCGCAAATGGATCCAGAAATAATGTACACACTAATTCCGCTTGGCGATATCTAATGACCAGACGTGTGCAACTGGGCTCATTTCACTTGGAAGGCATCTATTATTGTTTGATGGCCTTGCAGTGTACCACGCAAAAATGTACCTCAACGACACGTTTATAAAACTGAAACGCACTTTTGGACATACGTGTGTACCTGAACAACACGTAAGTCTGCACTCTACTCACTAAATACACATAGAAATATTTACGAAATACGCTACAAAAGAGTTAAGCATGACTGACTGGACATCCCTTGAGAGAAGATGCGACAGTTTCTGGATGCCAGCTGGTATGCAAGTTGATCGGGTGAATCAATTAACTAGCGGAAGCACCGTGTTTCCCTTCTCCAGAGTTCTTTCCCCTGTTTAGCTTGGCAACGGTGATGCACTTGGGTTTCCAGCAGTCAAATATTGGCTTACGCTCAAGATAGGGGACATTCAAAATTAAGGGGACGGGAAAACAAGGCGTACAAAAACTGTTTGGTATGAAGGCATTCTCGTACCTCATCAGTCCCCATTTCCATGGAAACGAGATATATAAAATCACACATACACAGACACACACAAGAAAGAGGAAGGAAGGAAGGAAGGAAGGAAGGAAGGAAGGAAGGTCAAAACTAAGTATTAAAAGCGATGTTTGGTTTAACTAGTAAAATTAAAACAAAACGTGTTTATATCACATACGATAACTTAATTTTCCCATTGTTTAAAATAATGTTTAATGGTATAAACAAGTGATATTTAGTTAATCCTCATTACAGATTTTGCTAATTACGTAATCATATATAAGATGTATTTAACATTACATTATAATTTCTATTTATTTGGACAGTTTTATGATTTCGTTCTGGATTCTTAGAAACTAAAAGTACTAGTTTTAGAGATTAAGGATCCAGCGTAATCAATCAACCATTCAATCACTCACTCAATCAACCTATCTATCTATCTATCTATCTATCTATCTATCTATCTATCTATCTATCTATCTATCTATCTATCTATCTATCTATCCATCACATCATTTGTTTAAGTGTTAATACTTAACTAGACAGCACGGTCAAGATTTTATTTACATTTTGCGAAAAGCATTAAGGGTACTGCTAAAGTAGATTTAATTAACTATGATGTACTTTCAACTGACTCTACTAACTCACAAAATTAACTTTTAAAATGGCATACCAAACTGTTTGTAAAGTTCATTCACACTCCAATTTTACTTTAAAAAAAAAACAACCGATTTGTGATATATTTTTGAAATTTCAACAAAGCACGATGACACTTTTGAAAGTTCATAAAAGCACGATGACGTATTTTTGAAAGTGCTAAAAACAAAATGATTTTTTTAAGTACAAAGCACGATGACGTATTTTTGAAAGTGCTAAAAACAAAATGATTTTTTTAAGTACAAAGCACGATGACGTATTTTTGAAAGCTGTTTAAGTACGATGGCATACTACTGAAAGTTCTAAAATACACGATGATAGGAAATGAAAACGCATGCACGCAACTAAAAGTTTTATGGACTTTAACAGTCTGAAGCGTTTCTGACATTCTAAAATCCCAAACCACGTAATAAATATTTAAAATATATATTGAAGTAAAATATAAATAGCAAGTACTAATGACAAGTCTTAAACAAAGAGCACTTCATTCAAAGTGAGAATGTTTCTAATGCATTTCGAAAGAAGCAAATATTTAACCTTTAGTACAAGTCAGCAAACAATAGTTTCCCCCTATTCTTTTGTCTTACAAAAGCAAACCAAACAAGAAAACAAAACAAAATAAATTACCAATGCCAGAAGACAGAACCTCAAGTGTCTTACAAAAACATTTCAATGTTTCAATGTGCAATTAGCAAATTATGCACGTCACTGTTGTTAATTACACTCTTCGAGTTTTGCTAATCTGATTTTTATTTCTAACACCACCATTCGTTAATATGACGTGTGGATTTCAAATTTCACCCAATACATTATGAAAAACATCATCTTCAAATATGCCAATCACATAAGACATTAATTTTAGTCATTTTATTGCAGACGTAACTTATGCGATCCTTACCCGTCATTTCTGCAAATAATCTTTTCCTTTTTCTCAGAACTTTAGTTCTCAAATCATACTCGTCACGATACTTTTTCAGCTTAAACGCGTCACCCTTGCGAATCAGTGACGTCACCTTTGCAAATCATAAATTTGAAGTTTTAGCAATTACGCACGCCCATTTTATGGACTTCACAAAAAGTCACTTTTACAGATCATAAAACAGTTTTGTTTTTTTTCCAAAAGTAATACACATTACTTTTGCACATCTCATTTATCCGCGTTTGACACTTCATATATTCAACGTTCCCCCTGTTCCCCCTTCAAAACAAAATGCATTCTATTTCAATTGAATGCAAAACATGATGAAAAGAAAATTGCCTGTTTATCCTGTGCCATGGTCCCCGAGTGGCAGACACTGACTTCTGTAGCGGGCACAACCTACTGCGTTCAATTTCCACCACTGTGAACGTCAAATAAACAGTTTCTGTTCGCACCCCTGGTTTTGATGGAAGAGAGTTCCAACTCTTCAGTCAAGTCGCTTAATCTTCCACTTTGAAGCACACCTTTAAGCGGCTCCTCGTATCGCAACCAGGAGGTCAAATGGCGGCTTTCGAGTTGAATTCCTACAAAAATACGGATCAAATGTCCAAATTCCTGGCGAAGGATACAGGGCCACGGCAGGGGGCGCGTGTTTTGGGTACGTTCTGCTAATTGTTCCGGCGCGCCTGTTTGTTCTACCCAAAGCTGTGTCGGCCATTGAAAACACACCCCGCAGAGCTGGTGCCAACACCAGTCGACACTCTACGTGTATGTTGAGCTCTACTTCCCCGGACATTTTTATTTCTATAAACTTCGACTTCATGGGAATTCGAAATCGCATGCTGGTCCATTCACGCGATGTCACTTTCCCTATCCCAGCCCCCCCCAAAAAAAGTTCATTCATGTTTTGATGCATATTCGTAGTGCTTGAGTTATCTGAAATTAGGCTATATATCTATATCATCTATATACCGTTGCGCTGTGCGGCTTGCAGTACGTCACAGTAATGTTTGAAATTTAGTTTTTAATTATTTTATTTTAATAAGTGAGCGTTATTAGACTTTGTTTTTACGGACATACACTTCATTATGAAATGTTATATTTGCCATAGCGTCGCAGTTCTCTAGGCATGCAATTACACTCACTTGGTGTGCTGCATTTATTTCTATAGATTCTTACTTGTGTCACGTGTTCTGTTATTTATCTTGATTTAAGGATCAGGAAGGAAAGACCAATAAGCGCAAAGAGACAATAACCGTTGATTTCAATTTACTCTCCGGCCTCTACGTTACATCAGTAATTGTATTCTCTCCTTTTCTTTGTTCGCTCTCTCAGCCTACGTGTTTTTCTCTCTCATCTCTCCTTTCCTATGTCTCTCCCCTCCCCTCTCTCCACTTGAAATGACAAAAAATATTGGAAAAAAGGGGAAAGACCAAACGCTGAGCGCGAGTCACTGCTGAAAATAAGTGTAAATCAATTGCTAAGTAATCTACCCAGAAGAACTATCAAGGTCATTTCAGGTATACGAGCCACTTAGTTTCGCAGGTGCGCAGTTCTTCGCGCAAACTTCACCACCTTTGACGGATGTGCGACAATTTACTCTCTCCGCGGGGACTGGGGGGCAGCCTTGCTTATCTCCCTTCTGTCTGCGTAGCCTCCTTGCGTTTAACCCCCTCGCTGTGCTTTGTTCTTGTGTTCTGGCTCCTGCAGCTGCGTGGAAGCGCCGTCTTGAAGCCGAGAGAATTTATGGTAAAAGAGGAGGATCTCCCACCTCAGGAAAATAAACACCACTGCACATTTTCCCTCGCGCTCGCCTGCCACAATAAACAGTGCACGGTCAACTGTTTCAAAATTACATAAATATGGGCAAGTATACGCCGGCTTCTATGGGGGGTTTCTAGGAGTTTATAAAGTGTACATGTTTAGGTTCAACGAAAGCACATATGTACTTTCAGTGCGTGACCTGGCTTAAATAATATTTGTTTCTTTTGTGCATGTTAGTGCTGGCTAGCCACAGGACCCGTGTTCAAAAGATGCTTATCAGACATCAGACCAGATCGGCAAGGCAAGGAGTGCAGATAAATTACCAAGAAACAGACGTTATGACGAGAAAATTGGTGAAATAATATCTATCTATATATCTATGCTATTCCGTCCATCTATTCATCTGCCTCTCTATCTTTTAATCTCCATTGTTTATGTCTTTAAATGTAAATTTAATAATGATATATATTCGACTACAGATACTGATCAAAATTAATTAACATAATTAATGTCTTTACGAGTCATAGATTTAGATCAATGCCTGACTATTGTGCCAACAATTTACAGTTTTGAAGACTGCTTGTACTGATGGGAATGCAGTGGTTGATAGCCTCACAAAAGTCACAACTTTGAAGATTGTATTGACGTGATTGTTATGTGCAAAAATCCTCAGAGGTCACAATTTTGAAGTATATTTATATTAAGGGGAATGTTCTAAGCTCATACACTCTTTAAACAGAGTTCTGATTGAGATAAAAGGCGCATTGTTTACTGGTACGGAAGGCTTTGTGAGTTTCAAACAGTAAATATCCCAACATTTGTATATGGTTCTAATATATCTCTATGGTCTTTGTATTATCTTAACTGTTAGAATGATGTCAGAAATTTGGGGGAAAAAAAGATTTTATGCTAGGGAGTCGTGAAATGTTGTCTGATTTACTCTCCTGGACAATTCTAAGAGCCTTACAGTCATCTACTGTAGTCTTACAGACATTACTAAATGCGCACCACTTCAGGCTCTGTGTAAGCACTGAATAGAACACTTGAGTCTTTCTTCCCACTTCACACGAAGCATTAAATAAAGGTTTTAACTCTTTAACACATTGCCACACAAAATAGTGACGAAACGGTTGATACTTTCAGCTCGCTATTTCACAGGATACTAGTAAACCTGACAGAATACTATAGTAATTTTGGCACTTTAAACTCTATGTAAGAAAGTTCTGAAGTTTCATTATATGTCATACACTGATTACAATGATTAAAACTTTCAGTTCACAGAGAAAGAGAGAGAGTTCTTACAAAAAAACGTTTGAATGTCTGTCAGTTCACAGTTACAGAGAGCTCTTCACGACTGATACCCTTCAGCTCACAATTTAAAAAACAACAAACAAACACATTTTGATACTATTAGTTACATCTAGAGACGTCTGACGAAACTGTTGACACCTTTAGTTACAATTGAGAGACGTCCGACGAAACTTTTGACATGTTTAGTTACAGCTAGATATATCTGACAAAACTTTTGACACCTTTACTTACAGCTAGAGACATCTGAGGAAACGTTTGACACTTTTCCTTACAGCTAGAGACATCTGAGGAAACGTTTGACACTTTTCCTTACAGCTAGAAATATCTGAGGAAACTATTTTTTGACACTGTGATAGAAAGTGTGGACGAAACATGTTGACACGTTGAATTATAATAAAAGGAAACTTTTTTTTTTTTTTTACATTTTAGTTACGGTGACAGAGAGATGTGATGAAATGTTTTAAGCCTTTCACCTTGCTGCCACAGTGAATATTGACACTTTTAGTCCACCATCAAACAGGTCCGTGAGAAATGTTTTTGACGCGTTCGGCTCACTATACACTCCGAAGGAAAAGCGGATTCCATGGAAGTGTTTGTGAGACTTGTGTATACAAACCTGCCACGCTTCAAATACTTCTACTGGCGCAATAAAAAGTTATTAGGCAGGTGTTGTCACAACATTTAAACAGGATCTGTTGTCTGATGCACTTTTTAGTTTATTTTTGTTTTTTGATCTGCCTTAGCTATTCTTTCTTATCATTTTGCTTCCTTTTAAAAAAAAAACAACTTATCGTGGGTAGAGCGATTACATTTACCAGACACCAGCCGAAGAATTAAAAAAAATATGCATATCGACACATTTTCTTTTTATCTTTTCTTATCCATTATTTAAAGAAATAATGTGGAATATTGTTTGGATAAAACGATAAGGGAAGTAACTGGTGTTGGTGCACGTGGTAATTTACGGTGTAGGATGAAACAAGACATCTGATTAAGATCCAAAGACTCCAAACATTTAAATTAAAGGCTTTATTAATGTTTCCTGACCCAATCCAAATTTTTAACATTACAGTGCACAATGTCATTTGTCTACTTGCTCGATAGACAGAGGTACGTCGCCATTTTCTTTCTCAAACGAGCGCTAACTTTTACTCTGATACTACATATAGGTCACCATCAAGTAAACATATAAACAAACATCATATATATATATATATATACAGACTACATAAGATCACCATCAAGTATACAGATAAACAAACATCATATAGATATATATAATTCTGCAGTTACTAATCTTTGTAAATATCGATTAACTGTACAGCATTTTTGTTGTGTACAAAAGACAAGTTTAGAAATTTAAACACTACCCTTCCATCACTGGAATACTGAAAAATAAATTATTTTTGTCAGTGATAAACAACACGTCATTACAGAGAATGGTGTATATAGTCTTTCACTTTTTAATTGTTGAACTGGAGAGTCTGATCTAAATTTGCAGCCAATTATCCCAATGGTTTAAAGTTACGTATAAAAGAAACTATAAAATATTCTATCTTCAGGACTGTGGAATAATTTATGTATTTTAAACAGGTTTTATGCGAGTGGAATAGAAAGACATTTTCCGAAAGTTTGATCCTCGAATTGGCATAGTAACTCTGATTAAAGGACAATTTCCTATTGCTGTACTAGAATTACTTTCAATATATTTTTTATAGGTATGTATTGCACTTTATATAATGCAATTTCAAACGCTTTGAGATACCGCTTATACTTAAAGCAGTTGAATACAACCATAGATGTCACGACTTTACCTAAGACTCCTCACAAGGAATAGTTGCCTTAAAAAAAACAGTCAAAATCTTTGATAAAATGAAACAAACAACTTATGCTGCATCACTTCCGGAATGTGATGGCCAGACCAGATTTCCATTCCAAACCCTCTTCACCTGTGCGTGCTGTCTTGAACTTAAGTACGGATGACCCGGACGTAAGCGTGTCAATAAGGTTTATAGGAAAACAAGTGCGTGCGCACGTGCGCTGGCAGGCCACGTGCTGCACAACTTAGTAGCATATCGACAGCTTGATTAAGTGCTATTACAGCCCTGAAAGAGGGCAGAAGGGACTGAAGTCCAAAGGAAAATATTATTTCAGGAAACTGAGAGTAGCCGGTCCTGGCGCGTTACCAACCAGTGGCCAACAATACCGAGAATATTAGTAGAAAATAAAGAGTTTTCTTCTTTCTGTCTTTCTTAGGGCTCATTTTGGCATTAGTTTATTTGGCGGAGAGATTCTTTTTCCTTCCTTCTTATGGCTCTTAAACTTATTTCTTAAGTCTCACTACTTGATGTCAATCATGGATCTTTCTTTCTTTCTTTTCTTCCTTCTTTCTTTTTTCTTTTCTTCCTTCTTTCTTTCTTCCTTTCTTTCTTCCTTTCTTTTCTTCCTTCCTTCTTTCTTTCTTCCTTTCATTCATTCATTCATTCATTCTACATCTTGTCTTCTATATTTTTCAAAACTAATGTGTGCTTATTCACTCCGTGTTTGAAAAAAATAGGAACTGATGTCAAGAATCTATCTAAGCAGTTGAAGTATCAGCTTTTGAGTTATTGATGCGTCCGATACAAGACTATGTAGTTCGATTTACGGTGATCTCTCTTGCTTTCATCCAAACGAGGTAAAGATTTAGTATTTTAAAATAAACTCGAAGGTTGTCTTCAATGGGTGGGTCAGTCTAGCCATTTTTTTTTGCCTTTAACAAGAAATTCGTTGGCAATGCAATATAGATGATTTTCTAGAACGCATAAGGTGATATCAGTAACAATTGCGGTACACCACATTTTTTCAACCTTTTCCTTCTGCAACTTTTAGATGTGTCGAGATAAGTCGTCCGTTGAACACCTCGCCTTTTCTGTGAAAGACAGCTCTGTTGTGTGCAATGTGAAAGACAGCTCTGTTGTGTGCAATGTGAAAGACAGCTCTGTTGTGTGCAATGTGAAAGACAGCTCTGTTGTGTGCAATGTGAAAGACAGCTCTGTTGTGTGCAATGTGAAAGACAGCTCTGTTGTGTGCAATGTGAAAGACAGCTCTGTTGTGTGCAATGTGAAAGACAGCTCCGTTGTGTGCAATGCGAAAGACAGCTCTGTTGTGTGCAATGTGAAAGACATCTGTGCTGTGCTCTATGACGGCACGCCACTTAGTTAATGAAAACGATTATCATTCTTAATTAATCTTTCATAACTAATTGCAAGTTAATATTAATTTTATTATTAATGATCCTTCAACACACACCATTCTCTATCACTTGGCGGATATGCGGGTGCTGTAAACGTTTTCTCTCTTCCACAACATAAAACAACATTTACGGTCACATAATATTTCCGTGAGTAGAAAACTTCATACTAAAGGAGAGAACAAATCTTACTTTAATCTATATTTAATGAGCCCCCATCCACCCACATAAGATTATCACTATACATAAGAAGTTAAATAAATTTAACAGTAAATTTATTAAAATTAATTAAATGAACAATTAAATATACATATGACAATTACAATGAAACAGATTACATGACATCAATAATCCATGAACTCAGAAAATTTTACACAGTCTCTCCATTATTATATTATTATTATATATAATATATAATTATTATTATATATATTAATCATTATTATATATATATAATTAAAATATAATTACAGCTCAACAATAGAGACATAACAAATCTCATGTTAGTCCTATCGGATAATAGAAATGGAGTTATTAGAGGTAGGTCTTTATAATCTTTTACATAACCTCAATTAAGCACTGCTTTGACAGTCTTTCACTAGCTTTGCAACAATGTCACAATGTCAAAGTGTCTGCGTGTCACCAAGTGTCACCCGCCATAGCCTGGCAAACATTGATACAGACTTTCCTTTTGAACTGCTTATGTATTACATCTGTTCTTTCAAGCAGAACATGATCACAATAATTCTGGTACCTTCAATGTACTAGGATTCTCCAGAATGTACCCAGCCTACTTTGCTCTGATACATCAAAAGTGTATTTCATACTCCTTTGTGCTTACACATGCCACACCATACATTTCATGCATCTCCAGGTCACTCAGGTTTATAACTGGTGAGCACATGGACTTGGAACTTGAAATTTGAAACTCAACACACACGAATCAAAAAAGTGAAACTTAACGCTGAAAGGCCACTTGTTCACTGTAACATATCATTAAGGAGCAAACCTAAGTTTTCTGTTTATTGCAATATAACTCCATTCCACCTCAAACTCCATTCTTAACTTACAATTTTCTGCAACAGTATTTATTAACCCAATACATACACATGGTAAAATAAATACAGAATATCAAACAATGTCACATTTTTATAGCAAACTGCATGTGAACAGCCTAATTCAACACTTGCAGCAATGAAAGTAACTCACATAGTACACCTCTACATAAACATGTTATGTTATACTTATCAACAGTAAAAATGCATGAAATATTCCTTAAGTCCTTTCTCTCTCAATCATACATTTTTAACTCACCATCAAGCTAACGACTGCCTTTCAAAGCCGGACATTCTTCTTGCACACCAAATTCAAAAGTTATTAGAGAGCAGAATTTTCTTTAGCAAAAGAACTCTTTAAACTCGACCTATTGGCTAGTCTTGTTCTTGTAAATCATGATCATTGGATAATAGAGAATTACTCACTCCATTTGCATTACATCAGCAATCTAGAATGTTCTTGCCTGGGGCTGTTTACTACAACTCAGACACTTTCAAAAATAATATCATAAGGAGTGCCCAAGGTCAGGTTACTCTGACAATTTAGCAAATTATATAACAATTTAAATTTAAAATAGGGAGAGGCAAATTTACTCTATCACATGTATATTGTGAAAGACAGTTCTGTTGTGTGCAATCTGAAAACTCTTTAGTGTACAATGTAAATTTTCTTTCCTTCACAAAAAAGTCTTTTCACTATTTGACATACTTTATTTTTCTCAACATCATGTGTACTTGTATGTTTGAATATAATTTTATATTCTTTAAAAGTCGTGGACAACAGTGCATTAGTACATAGTGGTTACCGTATAATACACGAACCCTATCTGTCCATTAGTATTCCCTCCTCTCACAGTCGCACGCACCTATCTATCCATCCATCCATCCATCCATCGATCTATCTATCTATCTATCCATACATCCATACATCTATGCATCCATCCATCCATCCATCCATCCATCTATCTATCTATCTATCTATCTGTCCATCCCCCTTCTCTGTCATATACGTATGGATGCAATTCACACAGATTTGAGTTTACTACTACCACTGTATGAGCTAGCTGGACAACCTATTATGAAGTGGTCTGGCTTGCATATCTGCTCCAGCTGCTGGTATCATTTCACACTCGAGCTGCGAGGGTTACCTACCTTTCCAAAACACTAGGGGTCGGCTAGTACACAATCGCGGGATTGTCTAATCCCCCAGATCGCCAGATCAGGAAAGTACGAAGTCAAAGAATCATCAGAAAAATTACAGGCATTCACATGGGGCTCTGTTCTAACCCACCAAGCTAGGGTGTGCGGGTGAAAATAAAAGAATTAAAACAAATAATCGCGCAGTCAATTAAGTACACAATAGAGTAGCAAAATTCAATATGGATCGTACATTCCCTGAACAGATACTCAATCAATGAGAAATGTTAATTGTTCCTGATACAATCCGTTCGTTAGAAACTCAAGTTTTTGAGAAGACTCAGAAGAATTTGTATCTAAATATACCCATACATTTCCTTGGCTGGCAACTGAGGTGCGAATTTCTGTCAAACATTTTCCTCACTAGAGGTAATGGTTCACACAGCAGTATCGTGATCTTGGAACAAAAAGAAAAATCAACCTAAATATGTATACCTGTGCGTGTATGTGTATGTGTGTGTGTGTGTATGTGTTAACAAATGTAAACATTTTGGAATACTGCCAATCTGATCACAAAGTACATTTTACTATTTATTATTTATAAAAAAATAAAATGTTTGATTCTTCGAACTTCAATGCTTAATTAATTAATTTTAATTTTAAATGTGCGTGAGTGTGTTTATTGCTTAAATATACTTGATTGCACACATTTATTTGAATAAAATAAACATACAAACACGGTTTACAAACACAAATTATAAGCCAGCAGTTCATACACATAATGGCACACATACAATACTAACACACACACAAGCACACACACACACACACACACACACACACACACACACACACACACACACACACACACACACACACACACACGTACAAATATTTACACCAAACTCACCTGCATGTCCCAAAATTAAACCCAGCGACTAACCAAAACGCGCCTAATATATATATATAGGAATAAAAGTAAAAGTTATTATTATTATTATTATTATTATTATTATTATTATTCAGCCTCTTTCCACGACTTTTGTCAGTTGTGATCTAAGGTCTCGGAATCTTACCAAGATTCTGGGAGATCCAAGGTTTTACGGAGGATGTGGGCACTTCCGAGGTGCGCTGCTTTGAGTAGGGGAGAGAATTTGTGGTTTCCAGGGAGTTTATTGAGATAGCCTTCCAATTCAGATGATATGTTCCCCAAGGCTCCTATCACTATATGTCTCACTTCTGCTTTTATTTTCCACAGTCACTGAATTTCTAATCAGAGGTCTTGGTATTTTTCTTCTTTCTCTTTCTTTTGTTTTTATGTTTCTATCACTTGGAACAGCGACATCAATGATTGTTACTGTTCTGTTGGACCTATTGAGAACTACAATGTCTGGTCTTCGTGCAGGAATTACCCGATTTGTTCTTATTTCGAAGTCCCATAGAATTTTGACTTCGTCCTTTTCAGTTACTGCTTCTGGTTGGTACATCCATGCTCCTTCTGGGGGTTTTATGCCATAGTTCTCACACAGATTTCTATGTATGTGTTTTGCCACTTCGTTGGTGTATTCTGTTCCAGCCAGAACCTGACATCCAGATAGTATGTGCTCTGTTGTCTCATCCATGGATTTGCAAAATCTACATTTGGAATCATTTGAGATTTTCATGATTTTCTTTTTGTGTGATTTCGTGTTGAGTGCTTGATCTTGTGCAGCTGTTATGAGTGCTTCTGTTTCTGCTTTCAATCCTGCCCCTTTCAACCATTTGTACGTTGATTGCTTTGTTGATATTTCGTCGGCTTGTCGTACATACTGGCGATGGAGAGGGTTTGGGCTCCAGGTATGTGCTAGTTGTTTTCTTCCACGTTTATTTGTCTGTTTCTGGGGGTTGTAATAGTCCACTCATCTTTACTGCTTCTATCAGTGGATAATCTTTGTTGTTATTTCAGATGTAGCCCACAAGACCAAGTACTTATCCTTTAATGACATCTTTGATTTTCTTGAGACTTCGGCCTCCCATTTTTCGAGATACATAGAACACATCTATTATCCTCTTTTGGGTATAAGGCTTTATGTATTGTGAGTAGTTTTCATGATTTTAGTTTTGTGTGATTTCGTGTTTAGTGCTTGAGCATCTTGAGCAGCTGTTGTAGTGCTTCCGTTTCTGCTTTCAAACCTGCTTCTTCTAACCATCTATGTTGATTGTTTTCTTGATGTTTCATCAGCTTGTCGCACAACTGACCATGGTGAGGTTTGGGGCTCCACATATTTTCTGTTTATTCCCATGTCTCTTTGTCTGTTTATGGAGGTTGATATAATCAACTCTTTACTGCTTCTATCAGTGTCTCATCTTTGTTGATATTCCAGATGTAGTCCACCAGTCCTATAACTTCTCCTTCAATGACATCTTTGATTTCTTGAGTCTTCTGCCTCCCATTTTCTGCGATACATTTATTATTATTATTATTATCAGAGAGAGAGAGAGAGAGAGAGAGAAGGCGAGAGAAATAGTTAAAGATGAGGAAGTGTGTGTTTTGAGAAAGAAAGAAATGCAGACAGAAAGTGTGGAGGAATAAATTTGCCTATCCACTTTTCTAAACTTAATAATTATATATTTGTTGCCAATGTCATGGTTACCCGATTACCCGACCTTGGGCACTGCTTATGATGGTATTTTTTGTGTTAGAGTTATAGTAAACTACTTTGATGATACAATCCAAACCAGTTCCAAGCAGATGAATAGATTTTCTGACTAATAATCTCATACTTGCTTATAACAACTTCATCCAATGAGGATGGGTAGAAAGTAACTTTGTTGAAGAAGTCCTCTGTTCTAATCACTTTGATTTTGATATAACTCGAGTCCAGTCATAAAAGCGATCATTAGCTTGTGGTACGTTAACGGACTGATAAAGAAAGAATGGACTAAGAACCATTATTTCTATGTTCACTAATTTGATTACATTGTACATTATACTTGTGAATTTTGATCGAGTCTATATTTCATATGCTGCTTGTATATCGGGCCAATACATATCATTGCTGGTTTTTTAAAGTTGAGAATGTGTGTACTGGAGAAAGGAGTTTAGAGATGAAATATGCCTGAAATTTCGCGCTGCCATATTTTGATTTTTTTGAAAGGAGCTCGATTTTTTTCTTTGATGCTTTTGATCCACTTCAGACTGTAGTGATTACTGTACTCCACTGAATCACGTTGGCGTGTTATTACAGCATTGTCGTTGAACTTATCAGTAGGTGTGTTGCTATAAGTTGATTCCTGTGAATTCCGTTCAAGAGCCAATACGGCAAAAAAATTGAGGCTTGAGTTTGCTCTAAGAATTCACACAAGTTTCTAGAACATGGTATAGTGAGCAGTGCACAAGAAAATTCTAAAACACTTCGCATGGTGTGCTTTGATAGCGTATGAGAAGTTCTGGATAATTCTCCATGGTGTGCTTTGATAGCGTATGAGAAGTTCTGGATAATTCTCCATGGTGTGCTTTGTGAACGCATTGAAGATTGTGGAACTGTTGTGTAATGTGCCTAGAAGGGGTATGTTGGACCATCTCTAAAAGAAAGTGACTTCTTGCAAACCACGTGATTGTGAACACGCGCTAGTGCCAGTCGCCATTATTGAAAAGGTTATGTACATTGACAATAACTCTGAATACTCCATTCTCATTTCTATGATGAATTAATTATGTCTACGAACTTCATTTTATGTATATAAAAAAAAAAATACTTCCAGCGTTAGGTAGACCATACTTTAAAAAATAAAAAGGCAGCATTAGGTGGATCTCAGTGTATATCTCATACTAATCACATTTTAAAAAAAAATCACGTTCTGATTTTAGACATCACTAGCAAACCTGCTTAATTTGAAGAAAAATATATCAAATTAGAAAAAATATATATGATTTGTGGTTTGCATAATTATATATATGTTATTTTGACTGCTGATGTCTATGCTAGGATTAACTGAATGAGTGCCTGTTGTTAATCAGACATTATTGTGAAGTGATGTATATGTCAACGCTCTTTCGTTTATATACATATGTTGATTTAATAAACTTAACAATAAATGTATTAACCTTCTCCCATTTATATTAAACCGTATGTTGGAGTAATAGCGGGTGGATGGGGACTCGATAATATAAATAAAAGCCGGATTTTTATTACTCCTTTTGGTAAGAAGTTTTCAACTGCAGAAACATTATGCAAAAACAGTAAAACGTCTATTTTATTATTGTGTAAAGAGTTTTACGACACCCTTATATATATATATAAGTGAAAGAGTTTTTGTCTCGTGGGAGAATTATTAATAACTATAAATTAAGATTCTCGATCACGTGTAATTAGTTGTGTGTTATTAAATAATAATCATAATTAATGCGTGAAGGGTGCCCAGAGAGGTGTCAAAGAAAGAAAGAAAGAAAGGAAAGAAGGAAGGAAGAAAGAAAGAAAGAAAGGAATCAAAGAAAGAAAGAAAGAAAAGAAAGAAAGAAAGAAAGAAAGAAAGAAAGAAAGAAAGGAAAGAAGGAAGGAAGAAAGAAAGAAAGGAAAGAAAGAAAGGAAAGAAGGAAGGAAAAAGAATGTGTGTGTGTGTGAGAGAGAGAGAGAGAGAGAGAGAGAGAGAGAGAGAGAGAGAGAGAGAGAGAGAGAGAGAGAGAGAGAGAGAGAGAGAGAGAAGAAAGATGAGAAAATACGCGCGCGAGAGAACGTGAGACATGGAGAGAGAGAGAGAGAGAGAGAGAGAGAGAGAGAGAGAGTGGGGGAGGGGCTACTACCCATACTTAATTCATATTACTTCAGGATGAACATAAACAACGTCATCTCCACACACCCGTCTACCTTTTCTCACTTTCTCTTGTTTCACTAATTACAGCTTTCTAGCTCTACAAACGCATCCAAATCTAGGAAACAATTCAAATAGTACACTGCCTGATCTGGAACTAAAGCTAGCGATAAACGATTTCCCATAAGCCATCATTTCTAAACAAATATAATTTTTAAGTCGATACGCAAGATCTGACAGATTAGCTCAAACTGATTTCAATGTTTATTCTATGACTGTTCACTTCAAAAGACGTATACGCATGCGCTTTACTTGTGATTGGCAGGTCTGGTCGCGAGTTCGAGATTTCAGGCGAGATGTGCACCAGATAACGTCATTCGGAGCGACACCTACACCGCCATTGGGAGAGGAGTTAGGCAGAACAAACGGAGCGTGTCAAAACGCAGCCAATTCCATTTTTCGCTATGATTTTTGAGTTTCTTTCTATTTAGAGTTTTTTGGAGCAAAAGCTGAAGAAAATGAAGTCAAGAAGACAAAACAAAGATCTGATTTTTGACAACCATTCATGGAAATATGCGATTGTTGAGAACTAAAACAAATATGTTAAGGAAAATTACTTTTCCTTTCACTAATAATGTAGGCTTTTAAATTATATGCTTGTCTATTGATTTCGTTGCGCTTTTTTGTTTGTGCTAAACTTAAAAAAATATAAAATAACATTTATGTCCTCTATTACAGACTTACATACAAGCAGTCTTGTCATTAGATGAATTAAATAAATTTTATTGAACAATAATGTACCCACAAGAATGCTAAGGAAATATTAATTTTAAAAGCTCTGTCGCCAGAAAGCGAACGTGTTGAACAAACAAAAGATTTCAAAATAACTTTAGCACTTGATTACCTAACGCCAATACGGTGGCTATCTAGATTTTCCAGATTTTGTGCCCTCTATCCCCCGACTCCCACCCCCACACATGTACCTAAGTGATCCAGTTGAAAGTGACATCCATCCACATGTATTTCTGTTTCTAATCAGTATTAACTGTTACAAGGTAATGTGCTCAGGTGTAGATAATAGGTAATAAGCTGTACCAGTTTTTCTTTAAAAAAAATAAAATAAAATACTTCTTTTACTGATATTTATCTCGATTTTGCTCTACAAATCTTTGAAAAGTAAATTGTTTTCATAAAAGTATTTCGCTCAAACCTGGCTTACTCTTAAATATTCCTGCATACGCAGTCTTCATATACCAATGGCTCTGTAAGCACTCATCTCTGTACATAAAAGCCAGAGTGTGGTCCCTTTAAAGAAAGTAAAAATGCAAGTTAAACTGCGACTAACTTTATCCCCATAACAGTACGTTAAAATTACGTTGCTCCGCCAATACAGAGATCACTGAGTGGAAACAAAAATCGCGAAAAAGTTTAAGACCACTATCAATGGCACTTCCAAGTAAATAGAACCTGCGTGTAATAAAAAATACAGAAAGCTATTCGAGTTTTCCTTTCTGCAGTGAAGGAGCTAGATCTGTCGCCAGATGGACGGTCAGTGAATCTAGGTAGACAAAACTTATCTATTGGTAAAAGCTAGAGCTATAGCCAAACTATAGGGCGGCTGATCAATGAAGGATCTCTGTCTATAGCTAGACTAAAAGAAGGGTCGAGAGCTGTTGCTAGACAAGATGATGGGTCAAGACCTGTAGCTATACTGGATGGATCGAGATTTGTAACTAGATTAGATGATGGGTCAAGATCTGTAGATAGACTGGATGTTGGGTCAGGATCTATAGCTAGACTAGATGACGGATCGAGATTTGTAACTAGACTAGATGATGGGTCATGAACTGTCGCTATACTAGATGACGGATCAAGATCTGTAGCTAGACTAGATGATGGGTCAAGATCTATAGCTAAACTAGATGAGATCTGTAGCTAGACTAGAATACGGATCGAGATCGGTAGCTAGACTAGATGGCGGAGCAAGATCTATAGCTAGACTATATGACGGAGCAAGATATGTAGCTAGACTATATGACGGATCGAGATTTGTAACTAGACTAGATGATGGGTCAAGATTTGTAGCTAAACAAAATGACGGATCAAGATCTAAGGCTATACTAGGTGACGGATCAAAATTTGTAACTAGATAAGTGAAGACTAGTTCTGAAACTAGACCAGATGAAAGATCGAGATCTGTTGCTAGACTGGGCGGTCTAGCTTTAGGAAAAAATCTAGTTGAATTGGCAATACAATCGAGTTAAATTTGAAAATACTTTAGCAGTTAGAATGCATTACAATTAAACAAAATAACAATAATAAGTCCTCAAGTTGTGTTCACACAACATTGTACGAAAACATTTACGGTAAACTTTGATATGGTGTGTAAATATAAATTTATCCTTAAGAAAAATAAATATCACTTTGAGAAGAGTAATTGTCGAAATGACATATTAATTATGATAGCACGGCAATCTGAAATAAATTTGGATATTTAGACGAGTAAATCATTGGAACAAGATCTTATGTATTGAGGCCCTTTCTTAGTGGACATTATGCCTTCTGAACTTATATTAGAGTTAAATATTGATCCTTCAGCAAAATGAAACAACCACTTAGTATAAGATGTTGTTTACATCATTGTAATGTTGAAATAATTAAGCATTTTAAGATATGAAAAAATATTAAATAACTTGAAACAAAGCAACGTTTTCAGTCACCTCCGATCAGGGTAATTCTGGAATCGTGTTCTGGAACCGATGGTGATGTCAAAGCGAAGTACCTCCTGCCCCGTTTTTTTTTTATTTTTATCAGTGCTGCGATGAAGGGGGGCTTTTGCGATTCCAGAAGCAATTCGTGGCAGCAATTGTGGCATGTATCGCTCCAAGGGACTATGTAAATAAACACTGTCAAGGCGACAGGTTGTGCAGTATCCTGTACCCTGTGCCGTCACTGACAACACCAAGTTTACACACACTCACTTTGAAAGTGGACAGGAAAATAAATCCAAATACCCGTATTTGAAAGAACACTTCTTTAGGTTTTTCAGAACATGTGTGTGTGTTTGTGTGTGTATCTGTGTATGTATGTGTGTGTTGTGTGTGTCTGTGTATGTGTATGTGTGCGCATACGTGCGTGAATGAGTGTTACCTTACTTGTTGATATTAATTATAAGTAACTGATGTAACAAATCATAGCGTTAAACACAAACTTTGGTTATTTTAACAATAAATCCATAGAGAATTTTGCAATCATAGCCTTAAACACAAATTTTGGATTTTTTAACAATACATCCTTAGAGAATTTTGCAATAATAGCGTTAAACACAAACTTCGGATTTTATAACATTACATCCATAGAGAATTTTGTAATAACTCAAACAAGCCCAAATGCATACATATAAATGCAAATTTGTATTCATGGTACATGTCTATTAGAAGTCACTTCATTTAGTAAGAAAAGATCAAAGTGATAGTAGCTTGGTGTGTTCTGGGATAGAAATGAAACAATTTACTCATGCTTGGTGTGTTCTGGGATAGAAATGAAACAATTTCCTCATGCTTGGTGTGTTTTGGGATAGAAATGAAACAATTTCCTCATGCTTGGTGTGTTTTGGGATAGAAATGAAACAATTTCCTCATGTTTGGTGTGTTTTGGGATAGAAATGAAACAATTTCCTTATGTTTGGTGTGTTTTGGGATAGAAATGAAACAATTTCCCCATGTTTGGTTTCAGTAAAATCAGAATCGCAAGAAGGTTAGTCTTTTCTTCAATTAAACAATGAAGTCATGCTGCATTTAAAGACTGAAGTCATGCCATATTTACACAGTGAAGTCATGCTGCAATTAAACAAAGTGATGTTATGCTGTAATTAAAAATTGAAGTCATATTGCAATTAAACAGAGTGAAGTCATGCTGCAATTAAACATAGAAGTCATGCTGCAATTAAACATTGAAGTCATGCTGCAATTAAATATTGAAGTCATGCCTCAAGTAAACATTAAAGTCATGTGTAATTAAACACTGAAGTCATGCTGCAAATAAACATTGAAGTCTTGCCGAATATAAACAGGGTGAAATCATGCTGCAGTTAAAAGAAAGGAAAGTAATGCTGCAGTTAAATGGTGAAGTCATGATGCGGTTAAACAGTGAAGTCATGCTGCAGGTAAAGGTTAAGGAGCTACACCTTTTGACGATGGGTAAAATCAGTGACAGGGTTTATATATAAAAAAAAAAAATTAAAGGTTTTCTCTTTTGTACTCGAAGAAGATTTTTATTTTTATGCCAGAAAAAAAGTTTCGACTAACATGGTGAATGCAGTGTTCTGCTTGATATAGAAAAGAGTGCAATCAACATATCCTTGAGTAATTAGTATCCCTGGTTAAATCTACGTGCCAGTCTAGGAAAAGCAGATCACATTTTTCCTGTCTTGTATCCGTGCATCTCAATAATTATTTGTCCTCCTCACTGTCTCAACAAGCTAGCAGTTCTAGCATGTAACAATGCTGTTTCAAATTACAAGATAATATATAATAGGAACAGAAATACATGCGATGTCTCATTTTAAAATGATTAGACACGGCATGAGAGCTTAACACAGAAATAGTACTAATATGTAACAGAGTGTTACTTAAATCTACAGGCATGAGAGCTTATAACAGAAAGAGTACTAATATGTAACAGTGCTACTTAAATCTACAAGCATGAGAGCATAAAAACAGGAATGGTACTATTATGTAAAAGTGCTACTTAAATCTATCAGCTAACATGTAAAAAGAATAGTATTATTATGTGTGATGAACAGGTTAATAGACTAATAATCCTCCTAATTAATCTCTATAACCTTACCCGCAAAGGACTTTATAGAATGCATCTGAGAAATTCGGTCAAACCTCAATGCCTCAACTTAGATTTAAAAAAATATATTCATCCGTCACACTGAGTGTTACTGGTTCAAAATTACTATGACAGTTTTGTGCACATTTAAACTACATTATTGCCCACACGATTTTGGCCTTCATTTCTCATTAACCTAGAGGGACTCTTAAGATATGCTATTGTCCTAATTAAACCAAACAAAGATTTTACCCCACTAGCCAATTTTCCATATTAGACTTACCTTTTAATTGAGAACGCATAAGTGTTAACTAAATATACAGAATTTATTTAAATAAAATAAAATAACAAAATGAAATTTAACGGATGAAGTAGGTTGTCAAGCTACGCAAATTCAGTAGAAAAAGCTATCATTAAATTTTAATAATTATTTTTATTTCAAAAATCCTATTCGACGCGGGCTAGTAATTAATCAGACCGTAGATTTACAACAAATAATAGGAAAGTTTACTAGTCTAAATCATTGTTATTTAAAACTACTAGATGACCTTTTAGGAAATTTGACAATATGATGCAATGTTATTTAAAATTTCAAGACATAACAAGAAAGTTTAATAGTCTAAGGCAATGGTATTTATAACTAAGATGGCATTCAACAAAAGCAGTAATACAATAGTTTATAATAATAATATTTAATACTATAAGGTAATATATGACCATTTAATCAAGAGAGTAATACAGGAACCTGTGTTCTGTTACGAGTCCGCAAAAAATGTTGGAATTTAAAACTTTTCTCAATTTTTAAATTGGTTTTACAATAATAATAACTCCGTTAAAATTTCTCAGTACATAAAAAGTAAAATGCACATATAAATGCTTTAGTTCCCTACTATTTTTTTTCTTTTAAAGCGTCTAATAAAAATCCGTAAATCACATATTTCTGTTTACTGAAATTGTGAAATACAAGTACGTCCAACTCTAAATAACTATCTCAGGTATTAGGGTTGTGTGCAAAAAAAAAACAAGTACTACAGTTTCTCGAGATTTGAATCTTTTATTCTCATGAAGATCCTCAAATTTTGACAGGTAGATTACAGATTAGATATAAGGTAGATTATAGATTAGATATAAGGTAGAATCTCTTAAGATGAGCGATTTTAATTCTAAAATTAATCTGGAATGCATATACCTCATTAGAATTCCCAAGAGTTTTATACTAACTATATACGAGGACACATGCTTGCACTGTTTCGATTCAAGGTATTGATCTTTTTGCACGGTAATCGTTTAGTCGCTCGTTGGTTTAGCTTACATGCAACAATGTCCTGATCCAACTCATTAAGCAGATTGCAATGTCACCTGAGTACAGTGACACAGTTTCTGGTTGTCCTTAGACACTGCCATTCATTAACTCTTTGTGTCCTTAGACACAACCATTTATTAACTCTTTGTGTCCTTAGACAGCCATTCATTAACTCTTTGTGTCCTTAGTTAGGCAGCCATTCATTAACTCTTTGTGTCCTTGGATACATCCATTCATTAACTCTTTGTTTCCTTAGTTGGACTCAGCCATTCATTAACTCTTTGTTTCCTTAGGTACAGCCATTCATTAGCTCTTAGTGTATCCATAGTTAGACAGCCATTGATTAACTCTTCCTTAGTTAGACACAGCCATTCATTAACTTTTTATGCCCTTAGTTAGATAAAACATTCATTAATTATTTGTGTCCTGATTTGGATACAGCCATTCACCAACTCTTTGGGCCCTTAGTTAGATAGCCATTCATCAACTCTTTGTGCCCTTAGTTAGATAGCCATTCATCAACTCTTTGCGCCCTTAGTTAGATAGCCATTCATCAACTCTTTGTGCCCTTAGTTAGATAGCCATTCACTGATTCTTGTTCTGTGTTCGATAAACCACGGCTACTACCTTACGTGCAATCACTCGCTCAGCTTATCTCCCTTCCACCCCTTTCCATTCTGGTGCAAATTTCACTCAAAATTAAATCTTTTACAATGTTTCCAAACCATACAAATCACAAATAGCATTTCATTAAAAAGAAATCATAGATCAAAATATGAAAATATATATAAAAAATATGTGGGAGAATTCCCCATAATATGACAATTGTCTCTTGATCTTTGTTAGATATAGTAATTCATTTGTCTATTGTTGAAAGTAGAAATATAACCTTAGTGACTTGCACTTTAATCGACAGAGTTATTCTGAATTACCCTCGGAATATTCAGTGTCTCAAACTAATTTTCTTTGTCGATTTACATGCAAGGGATTTAATTTTGTAGACTATTGACCATTGCAGCATTTTAATCAGTGGTGTGTGTGGGGTGTGGGGTGTGGGGATGGGGGGTGATGGGGGTGATAGTGTGTGTGTGTGTGTGTGTGTGTGTGTGTGTGTGTGTGTGTGTATGTGTTCACAAACGCAAAATAGTGTATGCATATGCAAGTAGGCGCAAATGACACACATTCTATTTATTGCGCATAACAAGCAAGGAACTTCGGCTTTATAGTTCAAACTGTATCTTAGATCTCAACACACATAGTATCATTTTCCTTACAGAATACTGAGAATCAAAGAACATGAATCGCTAGGTAGTTCCACGGTAGCACACGGATTCCGAGCTTAGTATTCGGTTAATTTTGCGTTTATTGCACATTTAAATCTGCAAACAGGGCACAGAAGACAGGTAAAATCTGACATTCTAGTGACTTCAGTGCCAAGGAAAGGCCCGTGTCGCGTGCTAGAATCAAACTCTCCTCAAAGAACATCACACCAGACCTGCCAAAGTTTTGATGTCGTCAGATTGAGTCTGTTAAGTCCATAAATCACGTCAATTTGCACGAAAGAGATTTCTTGAATGGAGCGGTATTTCTGTCAAAATCAGAAGGGCGAAAATCTGGTATCGAACTCTTTTCGAGTTTATTTCGGGAACACACGTTACTTTTAAAATATTCAAGAATAACAATAATAAGTAAAACGGAACTTTAAATTAAAACAATAGGCCACTCTCGTATTATTTAAATTTTAATAAAACAAAATGTAACCCGTACGTATAGCTTAGATACAACATATTTTACATCCTGAACCAAAGTATTTTCCTAAATGTAACCCGTACTTATAGCTTTGACACAACATGGTTCAGGATGTAAAACATGATTGAACGAGAAACTGAGCAAACTATCATCAAATGGACCTATTTCATTAATACGCGATCAGATAAGATGTAGCAGCAGCAGATCCGATAATTACGCCCGGTTTAATGAATACTTGTCAGCGCTCTAAAGCGTATTTCACACACACACACACACACACACACACACACACACACACGCACGCACGCACGCACGCACGCACGCACGCACGCACGCGCACGCACGCACAATCTCCACAAACATGAACACAACACACACACACACACACACACACACACACACACACACACACACACACACACACACACACACATAGCTAGCGTCCTTTATCACTAGCACTGTTTACCAACAGATTGCATTAATGCCTATTAAATTATAATAGCACAGAAATGACTTATTCGTCAAAAACAAGTTATGTAGGCCCGATATCGCAATCATAAACATTAATTTTCTTTTTTCTTTTGTACATATTCAGTTAAAGTTGTTTCCTTTCTCTCTGATGTACATTTTGGCCACACTTACCTCACTGTTGCTCATTCTAAGGAAAGATTTTATGGTTTAAAAAAAAAAAAAACAAACTTAAAAGCTTCACACGTGCAGCGTCAGAAACAGACGCGCAAGCGCAATTCGGAACATCCCACTCAAAACGGCGCGCGTGCATCAGTCGCCCTGGTAGCCCAGCCACCTGGTGTGTTTTTGCAGGTAATTCGGCATGAAGACAAGCGGTAACTTGGTATCTGCTCAACATCAGATCCTCACTCAGGAGTCGGTGGCATTGTTCAGGCCTGGCACGTCCCGGAGGGACAAGAGCGCGTCCAATTAATTAGTAGCGATCGCTTAAGAGCCCGTGCTTGCGTTCGTGCCATGATCGGGTACTATGGCAGTCAGTCTTATGGCACGTGTTTTTTCTTAAACGGATTGGGCAACTTAGTTTCTGAACGCGACACGCGGTAAACATATTATTAACATAGCAGCAGTAGAAGAGAAATGTGCAAGCGAAAAAGAAAATATATAGTTTGTGAAGGAGGACTCAGTAAATGGATAACGAAAAGTTGAAATACAGGTAGAAAACAATGGATGTTGTACCATACTCACCCCACCCGTACTCCACAGTTTAGGCAGAATGCAATCACAAAGTCCACAGGATTGGTCACACACCACTCGTTCACCTTTACTCCGTTCACTTTCATTCGTTCACCCCCACTCGTTCACCCTCACTCGTTCAACCTCACTCCTTCACCCCCACTCGTTCACATTCATTCTTTCACACTCACTCGTTCACTTTCATTCGTTCACCCCACTCATTCACTCCCAATCGTTCACCCCCACTCGTTCATCCGCACTCGTTCACTTTCATTCGTTCACCCTCATTCGCACTATCACGCCTAGGCAAATGCTGAGAGCCCATAGAACGTACTTAAGAATTTGACGAACGAACTGGTGACTCAACATATGTACAATAATTGTCCCCAGTGAAAAAAAACAACTGCAAATTATTCACATTTGGACAGAGCACACTTTCTGGCTGGACCCTTAGCAACATGTGATCAAACTTGCGTTAGACTGTCAAATTTGTCATTGTATTATTTGCGTATGACTTTGCATACCGATTGTGTTAACTGTAAACCTTACTTATCGTTCCTTTTAACAGCTAGAATCATAATTTATCCTTATGTTTATCAACCAACACCCACTAGTTCATGCACTGTGGGTATGGGACGAATAAAGTGTCAATGTGAAAACCTACTTGGATGGAAAGTTTACATTAAAATAATGCATGATAATATGGTAAAGTAACAAGCAAGAATTATCTCTCACAACTTTGGAAGATAAATGAAAATAAAAATAGTGAAAGAACATCAAATACTTAACCCACCAGGCAGTAAATCACTCAGAACAGCTATAGTTTAAGTGATTGAATCCATCTAAAACACTCTTCAAAATGGCAACATTCACAATACATTATACATACATACATATATTGAGAGAGAGATATGAACGTAAGTACATGTTTCGAGAATGATCGAGAAATCTAAAAAAATTCTTTAGGTTTGTTACGTAAGCTTTCTGAAAGGTTCAGGAACCAAGTAGTATGCATGTACAAGCCCATCAACTCATGATCAGCTGACCATGTTTAATGTGCATCAGTTTTGCTTCAATTTTCGGGGGGAGGGGGGGCGGGTGCCTTCCAACAGGAGGAAAAGGAAGGATTGAGAGCGAAGAGGGCCTCCACGTGTGTCACCATCACTCTTCATTCCTAATCCTATCACACTACACTACACCATACACAAAACACTACAGTAAATTAGACACACACACACACACACAACTATATTGTGTATGCTCGCACGCACGCACGCACGCACGCACACACACATACCCACACACGTTTATACTGATTACATAGTTTTAGAAGGCATTAAATCATTTTACGTGACATAATTTATTTTGTAATTTCTAAATAAATACCTCTCAGGTTAAAATTGAGTGTCCTCTTGTTTTTCACTAACTCCTCAAACACGCATATGATCAAACCCACACCAGTTTAGCTATATATTTTTACTGGCAATTTCTGTACTTGAGTGTACAAAGATGATTAATTTCTAGGGCAAATAACTACAATTCTATAGGGTTTGGGAGGAAAATTCACCAAGAAAAAATGATAAATTCATTTCCTTCTCTGCATTATTGCCATCTGATGCAGCAATTAGTGATGATAAGTGTTACAGGTCTGTCATGCTTGCGTCCACCCCTTTTCCTAGGCCAGGTGAAGGAAAGCCGTCCGGATGGTGGAATAAATGGGGATGAACACACAGACTACAATGGTTTCAGACACTTTGTTTTGGCTTGTAAATGAGTCCCCCAAAATTAAAGGATGGCAATACATAAATATGAAATGATAAGAATTTAACAATGAGGTGATTAAAAATGAACGAAAAGAAACTTTATAATAAGAAAAGAAAAAGGTAAATGAAAGAAAAATTAATTTCGTTTGAAGGATGCAACCCAGTTACTTTCGCAGGAATAGATAAATAAAATAATATTTTAACTAAAACAATCTAAAATAATTTCTGTGTCTTAGTTAACTTCTCTAATACACAAGGCGGTTCTGACCACAATGAATAGAGCTCCATATAAAGAGTCCTAGTGGAACTAGAGTTTCGTGCACCCTTGGAAAGAATGCACCATATTAATTTTCCAGCCTTAGCTGAAGAAGTGGTTTGAGGAAGCAGGCATATGAAAGGGTGAGTCTTGTATAATTAGTTACCAGTCTATTGGTCAGTCAGAGGAGTAGTCAGGGGAAAATCAGCCATATAATCATAAACAATTTTGCACTGACAGACTGCCAGTAGACCATGGCAAATACGAGACATCATGATGCTGAACCAGCATAGAGTATAAGAGAATTTAATGACAACCATAGAAATAATGTGTACGTTTTATGTAAATGAACCATTATTTCTATGTTCACTAATTTGACTACATTTTATATTATACTTGTGAATTTTGATTGATGCAATATTTCTTATGCTGTGTGGGTATCGGGCTAACAAAATTGTTGCAGGATTTGTAAGTTTGGAATGTTTGTAAGAGACAAAGGAGTTTATAGATTAAACATGTCTGATATTTTGTGCTGACTTAATTTGACATTTGCAGAGAGGCAGGCCTATTTTGTTTTCCTTTTCACACCAGGCTACACTGACAACTGTACTCTGTTGGTCATGTTGATGTGCGGATCCAGCATTGTTGTTAACTTACCAGTAAAACATGTTGCTGTAAGTTGATTCTTGTGAATTCCATTTGAGAACCAAAACAGAGGAATTTGTGGCTTTAGTTTGGTCTTGAAAATTCATGAAGCTCATATTGAACATTCCTTTTGGTGTGTCAGTGAACACACAGGAAAATTTTAGAACATTCCTCCTGATGTGCTTGATAGTGCATGCAAAGTTCTGGACGATTCTCCCAGGTGTGCTTGTGAGCACATCGAAAATTCTGGAATAGTTGTGTAATGTGTCTGGAAGGGGCACATGGATACTTGCCTAATATGAAAGGCAGTGACATATAGCAAACAGTGTGATTGTGGAACAATTGCTGGTGAGGCAATTTTTGAACAGATTATGTGTATTGACTTTAATTATTTCTCTGAAACTCTACTCTCATTTCTGTGATGATATCCATGAACTTGATTATGTATTTATGTTAAATGACTGCTTATGTCTATGCTAGGATGAATTAAACAATTGTCCGGCATTAATTGAACATTGTTGCGAAGTGATGTAAATGTCAATGCTCTTTGATTTATACAAATGTTGTATATTTGATTGTTGATTTAATAAATGTATTGACCTTTGTACACATATTGATCATCATATGTTGGACATGGGGATAGATCAGAATCTTCCATTGCAGTCCCAAGACATGATTAGATCAGAGACAGAATCTGGCATAAATTTCCTGGGTATTAATATACAACTATATAATAATAATAAAGTTTGGGGTGAATTCACATATTAATCCCACACAGGGGCGGAGAGAAAAATAGGCTCTTCCCAAACTAGAGATGTGAACACCTTCCGTGAAATCAGGAGAAATGGAAGATAAATACCAATTTACTATTGAACATCATCAGTGGTATTTACAACTCTGTACAGTGAGTCTGTGACTCCTATACTCCCATAGACTATTATCCTCGCCTGTACCACCCATTACCTGGATAAACTATGGGTGGCCACTGCCATGTTACATTGCCTTAAACTGGCTTAAAGGAATAAAACTAAAACCAGACCCAAACAGCAATAACGTCTGATAGAACAGCAATAACGTCTGATAGGTCAAATGCTTTTCAGAATTAGCTACCGGATCCCTTCGTGAGGCTACCATACGATGAAGCACGGTCGTCGCTCTATTCTGCAGAGATCAGAGGTTAGTAAATGTTTGCATCAACGTAGACTGCACATGACGTCGTTTTCTGATGATGCAAGGGTTAGCAGCATGACGTAGAACTTTCTTGATCTCTAAAATGACGCTTCTACTGAGGCAGAACTTTGTGACGAGAGAGAGGACATTTACGAGAAGAACCAAGATGTATAAAAACTAAAAGCAAACAAAATGAAGCTAAGGAAGGTGAAGACGCTTCTTCTAGTTCTAAGCTCAGATATCCTTCTCTTGACCAGTGGTGAGTTGATACTGACCTACAGCTAGAGTGTGAGTGTTTGTGTGTGTGTGTGTGGTTATTGTTTCAATTGCTGAGAAATGTAATGTTTTCTATAGTTTTAGCATACAAACTAACACTGTACAAATAATTCTTTGTATGTCACAAAGCCCCCCCCCCCCCATCCGAAGGCAGTTTAAAAATATCCAATTGTTTTCAATCTTTCATCTTTACGTCGATATTCTTTAATTCCTATGTATTACTATGGCATAATAAGTCCACTTGTAAATGCTACGTATATCTCCCCAAATATATCAAATTATTATTCATACCTGACTTGTGGCAGGATTACTTTCTAAGAAAAACCAGTCCTTCGTTATACAATAGTCAGGAAAGAGAAACAAAAGCTGTCATTTTTATATGAATCAGAGATGGACAGACATCGAAAGAAAAAGGGTAAAATGGAGAAAAAAAAAGAGATGGCGAGATAGAAAAAGGAAAAGAGATGGACAGATGGTGGGAACAAAAATGGGGAAATAAAACATACATACATAGATAAAAGATTGTTGAAAGGAGGAAATGAATAAAAGAGAGTGGGAGGTCGGATTCTTAGGCAAGAAAAGACGGAGATGGAGGGAATAAAATACAGAGTGGGAAAACAAGAGATGAAGAAAATGGAATATAACAGATGGGGAGATTGCGAGAATGGAGGTAGAATTGAGAGAGAGAGAGAGAGACAGAGAGAGAGAGACAGAGACAGAGAGAGACAGAGAGAGAGAGACAGACAGACAGACAGACAGACAAAGGCGCTAACCTCTTAATCAAAGTGACATAATTATTGATCACCCTTGGGCATAATGATTCATTATACAAGAAATTGAAAAATTCTACAAACTGACTAATATACTGATTTAATTTATGTATAAGTAATAAAGACATAGTGAGACGCCTAAACAGAAAGATAGGGAAGAAAGAAAGAGAATAGGTGACTGGATTCAAGAGAGAGAGAGAGAGAGAGAGAGAGAGAGAGAGAAGGGGATCCAAATAATTTATTATAAAATATTCTTATAAATCGATATGTTGAGGATTGTGTTGTTGTTTACACTTTTACACGACACTAGCAATTCAATAAAATGAAGATATTTTAATTTTAAATATTTATATATATAGAGAGAGAGATTGTGTGTGTGTGTGTGTGTGTGTGTGTGTGTGTGTGTGTGTGTGTGTGTGTGTGTGTGTGTGTGTGTGTGTATGTACACGCATTTGAGAATGTTAGTATATTTGTTTTCATCACAAGTCATCTCTATAAATCCTTTATCAACAACTGCAACAGAACTTAAGTATTATTATTATTATTATTGACATTGTTTACTTCTTGCTGTTATTGTGTTTTTTGTTGTTGTTGACAAATTTTGTTATTGTTGACATTTATTATCCACATTCTGGTGACTGTTTCAGTATACAGCGCCAGAAACTCAGACAAAGCAACAATAATACATAATGACCATAAGAAAAGCCTTGGCGACTCCCACTCCCGTAACCAGCCTGTGGCAGGAAGTGATCGAAATCAAAGAGTGTCTTCTGGCCATTCTGGAAAACAAGTAAGGGGGGCCCATAGCAAGACTGCCATGGAACATGCACTAATCATTCACCCTTCAACAAAAGAAAAAATGAAGTCAAAGACCAAAAGGTTTTCTAAAAAGAACAAAGAATCTTCTAAACACTTAATAGTGGGGAGAGAGTCCCACAAGTTACAAGCTAATGCCATCAAGAGCAAAGAGCAAACTCATGCTAAAAAAGTTGCAACTGACAAGAGTTCGAGAGCGGGTAAGTTTTCTAAAAATAAGCAACCTACCTCGAATCATGAGCGTAAACCAACAAAACATGTATCACAACATGGAAAGAAGAACAAAATTATAAAATTCAAAGTTACAAACCATAGTCTAAACAAGAAAAAGGGTAAATATACAGCAAAAGGACGCACAAAAAGTCTTAAGTTTCGTACCAAAGGCAGGGGGAACAACCCACCTAGAACTAAATGGAAAGCTACGACAACAAAGAAGCATCAAAGTGGTAAGCATGGTAACACTAAAGCTCCTGTCGGAATCACGGTTCAGACAAACAAAGGATTCACTTTCATAAACAATCTGGCTGCTAAATCAGATTTCATCGAAAAGGAGTTGTCGAAACAAATGAAAATCCTCGATGAATTGATGAAAGAAAGTGATGAAGTAGATACTTTTGGTTTCGCCAACTTGGCCAGCAATCAGAAAATGGTCTCCCCAGTGGCTGATCCAGGCAGCAATGATACTACTGCTGCCCTTCACGATGCCATTGATCAAAGCTTCAAGAACTTTAAATTGGCGCAACTTAAATTGATGGCTGAGGAGAACAACCGACGGATCAAACCAGTTCCTGAAGACAATGATCTGAAATCAACATATTTAGAGCGCAACAACACGAGGGGTTTTAATCTGCAAGTTGCAAGTGCCAGCAAATTGGGAAATTCAAGTCTTTTGGACAGTAATGCACCATTAAAGAGCCTATTCTCAACCACTCAACCCCAGCTTTCCAAAGTACGAGGTTCCTTAGGTCGCAGAATGGCTGCCTTTAGGAACACTTCACAAATTGAGGATCAAAACCTATCTAAGGCTGACAAATCGTTTGCACAAAGGAATATTTCCAAGATCATGGAATTAAAGCTCAGACTCCTTATAAAACTTCTTGAGAAATTTGGAAGAAACAGACCAGAAAATCATCCTCGTTTAACTCTTAAACAAGATGCTAAGAGTGGAGAAAAAGTAATACATAGAGAAGGAACTACAACCCAAGCAGCTACTGAACTAGCCAAAGTTATAATCACTTCCTCTGCACTAACTACGCCACAACTAGTAAACGTTGTAGCCACTTCCTCTGCATTAACTACCCCACAACTAGCAAAAGGTGTAGCCACTTCCTCTGCTTTAACTACACCACAACTAGCAAAGGTTGTAGCGAACTACTCTACATTACAGATGCCTAAACTAGCGAATGTTGTAGCCACTTCCTCTGCATTAACTAGGCCACAACTAGTAAAAGTTAAAGCCACTTCCTCTGCATTTACTAGGCCAAAGCTAGCAAAAGTTAAAGCCACTTCCTCTGCATTTACTAGGCCAAAGCTAGCAAAAGTTAAAGCCACCTCCTCTGCATTTACTAGGCCAAAGCTAGCAAAAGTTAAAGCCACCTCCTCTGCATTTACTAGGCCAAAGCAAGCAAAAGTTAAAGCCACTTCCTTAGCGGAGTTAACTACGCCACAACTAACAAAAGCTACTGCCTTTACATTAATTACGCCATATCTAGCAAAGGTTATATCCACTTCCTCAGCACTAACTACACCACAACTCATATCTACCTATCTTCCAAATTCAACTACAACGTCTTCACTGATACCACTCCATTCACAACTGCTGCCAACCGGGTCTGACGTGACAGAAAAGAATGAAATCAACAAGACCACACCTGGCAATGGAACGACTCCTAAATTAATCGATCTGTTTCCATTCACATCAGGTAAGATCACCCTTAACAAAAGCAAGACTTCTAAGTTAAGGTATTAGTACCACCTGGCGAGAGGTACCAAATTGTAACTGACCAACACATCATTGTGTTTCAAGGGATCAGCTTTAAATTTTGCACAACATCACACAAGTGTCCCTTGTTTAGAGTTTAATAATTTATTGTGTGATAATTTTGATAGACTTTCTTTTAAAATTAATTATTTAAAAATAATTCGGTGCGAACATTATAAATTAGGGCTCACTTTTTACACAGTAGCTCAAAATAAAAGCATCCCTGGTCCTTGAGATTTTTTCAAGTTATTTTCATAAAATTATCTTGGGCATGATAATGTTTGCTACCTATACTACTTATTATATGGTCATTGGAAAAAACATTAAATTCCAACGCATTATCCAAAGATAATGTTTGCTATATATACTACTTATTATATGGTCATTGGAAAAAACCCACTAAATTCCAATGCTTTACAACTTTTCTTGAAAAATTGCAAATAAAGCTATTATCAAAGTACAGGTCTCATTCTAGTTCATGCCCAAGAGAAGGCTACCAGTTGGTAGCATGCCAAATTTCCAGCAGATATCTTGATAAATAAAAAAGTTATGATGTAATAAGTATTAATACTAGTTGGTTTGGGGTTTTTTTTTGAGAAAAAAAGGACCACTAAAAATAGATTCATTATTTACGGTATGCCTCAATGAGCTCCAGCCAAGTAAGGCTGACCCTCCCTTTCTGCTTGATCTTCATGCAGCCCTAGTCTCCTCTGCCTCCTCCTCATTCTCCACTCTTTTGTTGCCTGCAGAGCCTATCTCTGAGCTGTGATGATCCACAGTGAGTCACTGTCTGCGAAGAACCGTTTTGCAAAACAACAGGGCACAATGTCCAGTCTTCACAGTATGTCACCAAGGGGTGCACAACATGAACTGTACAAGCACACAGCTACAGTCCTGCAGTCTCCACTGTTCTGAACCCACAATTTTTTGTCTTGGGGCAAAATTTCCAAATTAGATGATTCAAATTCTCATTAGGGTTCTGGGTTTACCCCTCAAGGCATTTTTCCAAGAGCTGTGTTTTAGCTAAGTCTTTGAAAGTTGGCTTGAGCTCATCCATAACTGCTGGTGGCAAATTGTTCTTGTGTTTGTAGTTTGCAGTGTCATTTCTTGCCTCAGCTTTTTTGTAGGTGCACCAAGAAGCATGGCAGCAGTTATGGACAGGGTTTTCATCACTTGAACCCTTGTGGAAGTAAATAGCCCACAAGCTTCCTTCATGCATATTAGATTATTTTTACTTCCTCTTATGGCATTCCCATAATAGGCCTGAATTTTGTCAATTTGCTGATTTGTTAGTCTTCTTCTTCCACCAATGGGTTTACCATCCGACAACAGTTTAGCTCCACACCTTTTTTAGATTCTGGAGACGTGCCCATCCATTTTTCGGACGTGTCCCATGCATTCTATCTTTTCAATGGGATGCTCATCACCATATGGATTATCATCAAAGACCTTTTCTAAACAGTTACTATCATCATATCCGATGAATCTGCTATACCTCAAATGTACTCTCTATAGAAGAAGAAAATACCTCCCTTGCAATTTCACTTTTCATTGGCCATGAACTACCTTCATGAGATAGCACACACTCATGTGTTTCCACCCAATCTTGGTATCTAGAGCTAGCAGCAGGGTCTTGCTTGTCCCAGTACTCACAACTTTTGCACACTTTGTTTTTCACACCAGTTTCCAGCACTTTGCCAGTCTGGCAACCAACCACAGCAGCTGCTGCAATGTTCGAAGAGTGTCCTCGTGTCATGTAGGTGCCATCGAAGGACACATCAATGTCCCAAACTCTTTCTCTTTTATCCTCTGCAAGTTCATACTCTGTTTCAACAGCTTTTCCCCATCACTTCTGCCTGAACAGCACATGCAGCAGATCTGAGTGTTTTGTTTATGCAGTTATTGAACAGGAGGTGGAAGGTCCATCACTCCACAGAATGTTTGAAGCTCCAACAAATCACCACCAATACAATACATTGCAAATGCAGCTCTGCGATTCACAGAGGAGTCCCTTACATTTGCTGCTGAAATATGTGCACAAGGGGAATGACTCTTGTCCATTACAGTGCCTATTTACACAGTGAAAAGCAAACTCACTAGCTAGCCCTTTTCCTTTTCTACTAGTTTCAATCAAACTTATTTGACTGCGACAAAATCCTCAAACAAGCATTGATCCCAGATTAGCTGCAAAGAGTTCTATGTCAATTAACCTGTATCCCTAAAGATCATGATCTACCAATATTCCATTCTCTTCTATTTCTCCATCATCATCACTGGAACTAATAGACTCTTCTATACTGTCATACAAGTTCTGGATTTTTATGAGAACGAGCAGGCCACTTGCCTTCTGAAAAGTGGAAGGAAGCTCTACAATGTCTTCTTTACTTTTATTTTCTCCAGCGATTTCACATTCCAACGCATCTTTCCTCTGCTTTAATATATAAATGTCCTCTTCTTGCGCCTACAACCTCTCATTTTCTTATCACAAGACATCTCAAGAGCTCAGAACCATCACCACCACCACCCCTTGCTGATACATAACAAATAAAGATATTTTTTTTTAAAAAAACGGTTACAGGGTGCAGCCATTTGCAGTTAACTAGAGTTACCATTCTTGCATTCAAAGAAAGGGAGATACTTATTATTTTCTGTAGCAGACGATGCTTTTGTATGTACACCAAAATGCTGATTTTTTTTTTCAAGTCTCCATTTTCTTTGACTCAAGGGGAAACAAGCATACACTTTGAATGCCAATAATTCAAAACCTAAGCAACTTAGCGATATAATTCGAAGTGCACATTCAACTTAGGACATTTTGCTACCAGAATATACTATTGTCATAAACCAACAACAACACAAAAAATCGATTTTTCATCTATCTGTTTCCATTTACATCAGATAAGATCACTCTTACAAAAAGCAAATTCAATGCATCTCCTGAATCAGACTGATTTTATCATTAAAGAAATGAAGATATTTAAAAAAAATATATATGTAATTGTTATCATTTCATCATTGCATGATACTTTTGATAGTGTTCTTGCATACTATTTCAATGTTTGCAACGCTATTTCAAGCTGTTTTTATTGCAGTTTGTAAAGAACCTCTTTATATATGTCAAGCATTAAGTACTATTTACATCTGACTAGTTTTAACTGTTTACCACAATTATCATGAGTTTTAATTACAGTATGTTTAAAATGCTATTGCTAGTAAATGAAATCATCATGTGACAGATGGTACACTTTAAAGTTTATTATGACTGAAATGCTATTTAAGAATGTCTCATTGTAAAAGTGTATACACAGACACCTTCAACTATGTCATGCCTGAAATACTGTTCAAATATCTCTTCTTGTGATTATTTATACATTTAAACACACACTACTTGAAGTAGGGTGAATGTAATGTGACAATTTATGCACAAACTCTTTAAACTATGTCTTGCTTGGAATATAGTCTAATCATGTGTTCATGAGCTTGCTATTTAGTGATATTAAGTACCACATATTTGAAATGGGGTGTTTATATCTGTCTAATTTTGACCTATTGACACCATTGCTTAAGTCACATTTTAAATTATTGAAATCTGTATATATGTTCTATTGAAACCATTGCATAGATACAATTTTAAACTGTTTAAATCTATGAAAATGTCATTTGTACACAGATGTTTTCAAGTATGCCTTGCTGGTGTCTATGGGTACCAGTGTCATCTTATCGACCTTCTTCTGCATGACAGTTCTCTGCAATTGTATTCGTTGTCGCAGGTAAAGCAAACACACATTTGTGATCATTATTGTCTTCTTTATAAAAACAAACAGAAAATTGTGAAACTATAGGCATTATAGCCATATATGGAGAGAAGCATGTAGAGTATCACAAAGAAAATCATAAATAAACAAAGAAAAAATAAAGATATCCACCTTTTGCAACACAACTGATGTAATTGTGGTAAAATTAAATGTAAACAAGTAATACCAAGATATACACAAACTGTTTGCACATATGTAAAAACAGAGGGAGTGAAAGAAAAAGTCACACTAGAATGGAAAGGCAGGTGAATAAGATAACAAGGAGAAAGGTACCTTTTATACATATACCGCTAATTTCTCACGTTCTGTTTTCCCCCTGCAGAAAAAGATCTCTACTTGGCAAACTGGAGAGGAGCTTCTCTAAACTGAAGGTTGACAAACCATTTTATGTCCGACTGTCACCGCTCAACCCATCAAAACCCGGAAAGCATTTTACACTATCTATGTATTAATTGATTTTCCTTTTGTTTTGTCTTATTTAAAAAAAAAAAAAAGTTAAAGCATGTTATTGTATTTCTGCACTTGTCTTTTTCAATCTAAAGTATTGCATGGAATATAATTATGCTTCTCACAAGAAAATCTATAGAAGACAAGGCACTGATAGTGTTTATATTGTTAAATTATTTTCTTTATTAAAACCCATATGACAATTCCAACTTCTTATCTCTCTCTCACACATACACACACACACACACTCACACAAAAACACACATTTATGTATACTATTTTCCTGTGTAATCAAACAGAATATATTCTGTATAATTATAAAACACATCAGAAAAAATATTTTACGTATTTATAAATGTATAAAATAATGAAATCAAATCTGAAAACATGGCAACCATACAAAATCACACAAGAGCACATATTACAGATCAAGGGAGGTAAGTAGATTTTAACTCAAATTCTACGAGTTAACTAGACTCTGGTAATAACTTGTAATTGCCAAGTTCCCACACATGAAATTAAATACTGAATGAATTCTTTCATATATTAACATATCTGAAGATATATTCTGAGAAAACAACAGCAAACTAAAAGAAAATACCTAGTTTTCTAATTAATAAAAACAATTCTAACTTCAGACTTTCTTGATGGACACAAAAATCTTATATAAATCCAGTAAGAAGTTTCTGTGATATTATTAAATGAATCACACACACACACACACACATGTTGCTTATTTATCTAATTATTTTTACATACAAAACATTTTAATTATACACTGTTCTCCCCTTTCATTAATAGCTTCTATCACATTATTTATGTCAATAGGTAATCTCTTTATTCTATATCTACAGCTTTCCAATATTTTTTTACCCAACAAATCACCAATTTATTTATTTTAATTTGGGTTTCAGAGTAGATAATTCTCACTTCTCTATAAGTGATGATGGAGACAGCTCCGAGGAAGAAGTTTTCAACAGATCTAAAATTCGTAAGGCTGATAAGAGAGGTCCTCTGGCAAAAATTCCATGGACTAAGCAGGCTGCACCTTACTAAAGCTAAAACTCTCAAAATTCTTCTCATGATCGTTCTGAGCACTAAAGGAAACTGCAAGGATATTAAGAGACTTTCATTATCCTCAGCAAAAGTGCTGCTCACAGAGACAGAACTCTGTACAAATTAATTAATTTTATAAGGAAAGAAAGAGAAAGCAAAGATAAAAGCATAAAAGAACAGACAAGAAATTAAATTAAATATATATATAGCAATACCACTTCAAATATTAATAGTAGCAATACAAATAAGGAAAATGCCAAGCCAAAAACACACAAACATAAAAAAAAATATTCTAAAAAATATTTGTAAAAAAATCTTTAATTGGTGCCAAGAACAAAACTTTCATAAAAAATACAAGTAAATATAACTAGAAGTATATGTAATGGCACATGCATTAAATAATACAAATAATGCTTGATAGAGGGAAAGTTAAACTTAATCAAGAGAACTTGTATGATATTGGGATGATTTTAAAGGTTTTTAAAAAATAATCATACTTTTAGATGTGTGTATATATACATATATATATATAATACATATTTTAAAAAAAAGTTTATTAAGTAATATTTAAAATGCACAAGCATTTTTATATTCAATTTAAAAACAATTATTTTGATTGATTTTTTTTTTTACTAATTAGCATAACAAGTACACTAATGATATTGAAATTAAATATTTTACATTTTATTATAATAGAATCTTTTTTTTATACTGTATCTTGTTAGAATCATTCTTATCTTGGATAGTTTTTGTTTATATAAAAACAACAGTGTCTATGTGCTTTTACAATTTGGACAAGGTTCAATTTCATATATCTGAATCATTTAAAAAATTATAAAAATATTTGTTGATACATATATTTATTTGCTAATATTTTGGTTATAAAGAAATAAAATCCAAAATACAATTGCCACATACACACTATGTAGTTCCATTAATCAAAACAAAATATATTCTCTGAGACATGACTGTCTTACATAATAAGGCAATAAATGTAATCAAATGTTCTACAATTTTATATTTTTATTTTTTTAATGGACCGTTATGCTGTGACATATAATAAACATGATTTAAACATTTAAATGTTTGTCTAACTGAGATTTACATTTTATGTTATTTTTATGTTGTGAATGGATGGTGATGGTGTCAAAAGTTAGTTGTTTTTAGTAACCCACTGTGATGTACTAAAATAATTAGCACTTTAACAAAAATATTTTAATGCAAAGTTAGATTTTAATAACAGTACATGTAACAATGATAACGTTTAATGTAATCAAATGAATGATTATTGCCCAGTCAGAACTTGAAAAGCTCTATTTGCTGTCCTATTTTAGTATTTATTCAAAACAAATACATGTATTTTATGAAAAAGGAACACAATTACATTAACATAGCAACAATTTATTTTCTTTCTCAAATTATCCTACAATGGTATTTTACAAAAGAAAATCAACCCCCATACATCTACATTAATACACTCACATAAATTTAAATACTTGCACACAGCAATATATACGCATGAATACGCTTGTACATAAACAACAGAGTTTGCTAAATTTTAGCACAAATACAAATTGCTGTTTTACTGTGAAAAAAATATCAACTTGATAGTTTTATAATAGCAGTAAAAACATTTGTTAATTTGTAGTTCAAACAAAATAAAGCTAGTCAATAACAGTAGTGGCAGGGCAGATTTTCATGCTAAAGAAATGCATTGTATGTGTAAAAACTGCAAGCTAATCGCAGATCAGGACATCCTCTCTCAATGCAACTCACCCTCAAATCTCAATGGCAGAACTAGTCAAGCCATTAAACTAAAAGAGTTCAGAATTTAAAAAAAGTAAAATGATGTCCATAGAAAGTGCGCTGAAGATTTCTGTTTCATGATTTAAAACTCATCAGTTCCTTTTTAACACATGCAGATGTCTATTTTTAAATTTGTGACATTCAGCACACAATGAAGTATAGCCATGCAAATGTATACAAGAATCAAACAGTAAACAAGAAAGGTTAATTAAGAATGCAGAAAAATAAACTCATCAGTGGTTATAGATGATTTCTTTTACAATAAGTGCTTATTGAAAAAGTATTTCATAGCTCAAATTGCAAGTTCAGTTCGTTCTGCTGTTGACAGATGCTTCCCACTGAAATGAATAGAGAGATAATTCATTTAACTCTGATTACTGAAACAAAAGTTAAAGAATTCTGAGTGGAGTCTGTGTCTGATATTTTCAAGTGGAGATTGAATTTACGTAATGTAGATGCTCAAAAACATTCAACAGTAACTTTATCAATCACCAGATATGTAGTCAGATAATGCTTGTCAGTTGAGGTCAAAACCATATACTGGGCTATTCACTTACATTTTTTAGCTTGTCAAATAACAGAGCTTAGCCTGTCCATTGAACTGTTAATTTTATAAGCTAATTCTTAAATTTGTTTTAGTAATTCTCTAAAGATTTATCAAATCAAAATTTATTCCCTGGCAAATTGTGCTATTATTCAAGCTTTTTCAACCAAACATCTAGTTTGTCAAAACTTTAAAAATAAATTTAATTTGTTAAAGTTTATGTTTAAAGTTAATGTTTAAGTTTAGGTAAATGTTAATCAATCAATTCTTTCTTTCTCTCTCTATTTCTATTCCACCCTTCTCATTTTTCTTTTCATTTCCTTCCTTCCTTCTTTCTGTACGGAGTTTCAAAATTAGGTTTGGATGAAAATTAATTAAACTGCACAAGCAAACATACATTCATGTTCAATCTGATATGATCTAATATAAACTTTTGCTGATACATTCCAGCACAAATCCATACACAATCTGAGGCGTTCCAATACAAATTCATGCACAGTCTGGCATGTTTCAATATATATTAATAAATTAACAGCTATTTACATTATTTCTCCTGGGCAGAAATTTTGCATTTTAAAGTTTCACTTAAAGTGGTGCTTTTGCAGTCCCAATTAGCCATAGATACAGAGCATCCACAGCACAATACAATCATTAAGATTCAACCATTTTATTAGCATGTCAGTATAAACCAAGAAATCATCTGGTCTTTGCAAACCGTTATCATGGAATCATAAGTATAAGCTGGGACAAGCATCTTGAAGCTGCATGAAAAAGGTTGATTTGATCCCATTTACTATAGCGTTTGATATCATCTGAGTGCCAGTTGAGGTTGGCAAGTGCTTGTTTTGAAACTGTGGATGCTTCTTCACGCGACGAAGACTTTGATGAATGAGGCAAAGTTTGAAAATCAGTTGGAGAATGCATTTCATGCAGTGATTTCTCTCCTGACTGATTTAACTTCAAGGTCTCTGCACTATTTTCAGTTATGTCTCTGAAAACTGTATCAGAGTCAATATTTTCTAGTGTTTCCAGCTGGGTGCAAGCAAATTCTTTAGTTTTGGAAAAAGCAAAATTATATTTTTCCTGAACTTCCATAGGCTCTGTAATTTTGTCCGATTGTTTCTCAAAGTCTGCATGAATTGCTGAAATGATAGCATTCTCTGGAATCAGAAGTGGATCAGAGAAGGGATGTTTGATAAATGGCACAGGCTTGTAGCTAGGCAAGAACACTACCACATCACTCTTGATTTCTTGGAAACTGTCAACATCAGTGATTAACATTCTGTGACAGTAATCTTCTGAAATATTGAGCAAGATGTCAGGATCTGTAGTTATTTTGACATATTTTTCTAATGTATGGATAAAAGTATTGTCATAAATGGCTTTCGTAACATCTGTGAAACTCTTCTTTTGAACTTCACTACAATGACTTGTCATATTTTTTTCGGGGGTACTTATTAAAATTACAACACTGCAGGACAACGATGAAGATGTATCCAATGTGGCCCCCATTTCAGATGAACTAACACTTTTGTCAAATACTTGAAGTTTATTTTGAAGGAGATAAACAAGCTCTCTAGCACACAATGAACAGTGAATCACTGCAACATCATGGTCATGGCTATTATGTCTGATACACAATACAGTAGGACCATTTGTAGGTACTTCAGTATGCACAGTATCATAGGTGTAAAACATTTTACGCTTCTCGTCTGGGTCCACATGGTACAATATGCGCTGTACTGCTGGTGAGCAGCGATAGACAATGTTCAGAAAAACCATTTCAAAATCTGTTAATTCTATGTTTTGATCTGACATGCTTGCACACCAAATTACTGAATCTTTGAAAAATGGGGAAAAAACTTGGTGCCAACCAGGTGAAGCATGAGCACTGTTAATTACAAACATCACATTTCTTAAACTGACTTCAACTCTATTTTTTAAATGGAATAACTTTGAGATGAAGCAGATGTCTTCACTGATAGCATCAATGTCTACAGAGGAGACTCTCTTCTCAAACTTCATAATGTCAGCTTCTTTAATTTTATCTACAATCACTTTACCTACAATATCCACGTGAGAGTGCTGGCGCAGATTGACCACAATGACATGGTTGTCTGTATCTTCCTGCAAAAATAATCTTGCCTTCAGAATGAGCATTACTGTTTTGCCAGAGCCTGGAGGCCCGACAAGACACACATGTCTAAGTCTATGATCCATCAATAATTCACCCTGGTAAAGAAAAAAATATGAAAAACAAATGTATTTTGCATCAAAATTAGTGACTGCAATAAGAAAAAAACATCTGTGCTATCATGAATGTTTTAAATAATGAAAATTGACAATAATCTATTTGCAGGAAGACAAAAAATAACTATCAATACTTAATTCTTATTTTGTTACATGTTCATATTTATTTATCTGATAATAAACAGATACAGTGGACTCGAACATAAGACCTTAATCTCTTCTATAATGATGGTCACTTTGTAAATGTGGTCACAATATAAAAATGGCCAAAGTTTTCATTTACTTACTGTGAATTTGGTTACTGTATAAATATGGTCATTATGTGCAAATAATTGCAAAGTTTTAGGTCCATCAAAAGTTGGTAATAAAAGTTTGCAGCCAAAGTAGTTAAACACATGAGGATAATACATTATGTAAAATTAGGACATTATGCTAGGGTCCATTGTATTTATATTCCAAAGTACAGAATATCATTTGATGCTTGGCTGTCTAGCCTCTTCCATGTCATGGCTTTAATTACTAAGGGTTTCAGTTGAAGAGAATTAGCTTTGTATGTAAAATGTATGTGTATTTACATAGCAAAGGGATGTAATTTTTATCTGATTTAATACAGGTCAAGCTTCCTCTGAGAATTAACACTTTCAAAATTGGTGGTTAATATAATGGGGTTACACACAATGAGTTATGTAATACTAACTTGTCAAGTAAGAGAAAGTGAAATTTGCAGGAAATAAATAGCTGATTTGCTAAGCACATGTTCTAAGAATTTATTCAACATTGAAGTGATTAATTTACTATTAATTTTTTTGGTCCAGTTCATTTTTGACTTCTACAAATACCTCGACAAATGAAAGGGTATCTAAATAATCAGATGGGGTATGAGTTTACCTTTGACCAAAACTTGATTTTCAATTGGAAATAGTCAAACCAAGCCACTATGCTAGAAAGTTAAAAAACAAATGAAGAATGATAGTTCCAACATTATTCTGTACATGTGCAAGTTACACAGGTATTACTTGGACTACAGTACACCCCTTCACTTGGACAACAGTGCTCACTTCAAAACCAGTTCAAATGCAATTAGAATACTTTTCTAAGTAGGCCTACACTATTTTTATGATTGAAATTGAAGAATGTTAACCATTAGCTTATGTACAGTCAATGAAGATTCTTGAATGTTGAATGTAATTGATTTTCAGCAACATTTTCAAGATATACACACAGTGGCTTATTACTGCAAAATTTTTATATTAATAATTTTGTCATACAACTGCCAGAATTTGATAAGTTATAATTTTATTTTATTTTTCATTACTAATTTATTATTTTTTTTGTAAAGACTCTTTATGTCCTTGAAATAAATCAACTGCATTAAAGAAAACACCCAACAACCTGGACAGCATAGTTAACATTAAACTGTTCACATTTGACATTTTCATCACTTTTATTTTAAATCTATAAAAGTCAGCATTTAATTTAGGTTTCCCCAAACCCACACTTAATGTTTACCTGGATTTTAGTGATGACTAGGCGACTGAACCTATTTGCCGTCCAAAGAATGAAGTCGCACATATTGCGTACGTGGCTTCGCTCATTCCCCTCATTAAACTTGAGAGGAGTAGAGAAAATGCCAACATATCTGCAACATTTTACAAAGATATTTTAAATAATACCTCTTGTATTCCTGCTTGTCACAATACATAGTGTTCAATATCATATAGGGCATGTCTCTGTTTTCTGGCATGTCTAATTTTTTTGCATTGGCTGGTTCATCATTTGCATATCTTTTGTGACAGAGTAAATTTGCCTCTCCCCAGTGTAGAGAAGAGGTAGCACATTGATCAATGAATTTCTAAAGGACAAATCAGAACACCCAACCAATTCAAATAAGAATAAGAATAAATACCGCTGAAAACAACCATTCTACACATTAGAATTGTAGTTACTAAAGTAAACATGCATGGTGATCTATTTTTTGTATGAGATTGAGAATGCTGAAAACTTTAAGCATTCACCTTGTCTCATCCAACCATCATCTCCAGAAAATAGAAATATATGAAACTGTAGATAACATTAAAAAAAGGGAGAAGAACAGAGGAAAAAATTTAACAAACTGATCCCCACCATACCACTCTTTCCTTACCTGGCAATTATGTCTTCCACCTCAATGCAGTCATCTAAAGATTTATCTGGCAACAATTCCCACCATTTCTGAAATGTTCTTAGATCTGTCTCAGACTCTGCATGAGCTATGGTATCATGGAAGAGATCTTGATGGCAAAGAAAGATGACATCCTGCCAGATGCAGCAAAATTCAAATAATTTTGTGAATCACCTGAGTATCAGGACAATTTATAATTAAAATATTTAAGAAGAAAGAATTATATGAATTGAATAACAGAAAGAGAACTGAATGTGCACTCTTGTGTGACTATCTGCAAGCCAAAGTGTACAGATATTAATAAGTAGTGGATTTATTACTTAATTATCTGATATAGATTGAAAGTGATGTATTTAATATCCACACATTTCTGATTATATTAAACCTTCTAAGCATCTGATTGCATAACAGCAATTAGTAGTTTAATGAATATCTACATTGGCTATTTTTCATGCTATCACTTAATATCAAACAACAGTTAGTAGTTTAAGGAATATCTACATTGGCTATTTTTCATGCTATCACTTAATATCAAACAACAGTTAGTAGTTTAATGAATATCTACATTGGCTATTTTTCATGCTATCACTTAATATCAAACAACAGTTAGTAGTTTAATGAATATCTACATTGGCTATTTTTCATGCTATCACTTAATATCAAACAACAGTTAGTAGTTTAAGGAATACCTAAACTGGTTATTTTGCATGCTATCATTTAATAAGAAATGCTGAACATGTGTACATATGTATGCAATTATAAACACACATCTCCTGCCTTCACACACACACACACACACACACACACACACACACACACACACACACACACACACACATACACATACACACAGGTGAGCACACATATATAGTCATCCCACAATTTGTGAGCTCTATGCAGAATGAAAATTAAGTATATACACACAATTTTTGTAGACTAAGAATAAAACTCACATGGTAAGCTTTATGCAGAATGGCAATTAAGCATATACATACAATTCTTATAGAATAAGAATAAAACTCACATTGTTTTTATAATATTTCTGAGGCATTTAGGAAATAATATACCAATTAAAATATATATAAATATCTAATTTCTGCTGAAAAGTAGCTTAACTCTTAATCAAAATTGAGAGCACGAGACAATAAATTAAAAACTCATTCATGAGGGAGTTAAATTAACCAAAATTTAGAAACACACATGTCATGTTTAGGCATTCAAGCATCATGTTTAAGAATGCAAGTGTTATGTTTAGGAATACAAGCATCATGTTTAAAAATAAAAGTGTTATGTTTAGGAATACAAGTGTTATGTTTAGGAATAAAGTGTTATGTTTAGGAATAAAGTGCTATGTTTAGGAATACAAGTGTTATTTTGGGAATACAAGTGTTATGTTTAGGAACAAAGTGTTATGTTATGCTACGGTCAGCATGCCTAATACTATTCAGTCTGCAATGCTACAGTCACTATGCACAATACTATCTGTGTGCAGTCTGCTAGGCTACAATCACTATGCCTAATAATATTCATGTTCAGTATGCAATGCTACAGTCACTATGCACAATACTATCTGTGTGCAGTCTGCAATGCTACATTCCTATGCACAATACTATATGTGTGCAGTCTGCAATGAGATATTTTCAAAAGTGCAATATAATTTTATAACTAAAATAAAATCACATTAAGAGTTAATCATCCAAACACCCCTTTTTGTACCAGTATTTCTGTTATGAAGTTGAGAAATGCATAAATAAGAATACATAGATGAACATTTTGGAAGTCTTGACATCCAACCAATGAGTCATAATAACCCAAAAGATACCAAAACACAACATGCACTGGAAAATTATGAGTGCTACCTCATAAGGGCAAGGGGGGGATTGAATTAATTTTAAAAAGAAAGTAATATATAGGACAAAAGGTTTCAAATATGGAAAACCTCATAAAAGAATTTTCCTTTCATTGAGGGATGAGCATGATATTAGACAAAGGATGGATGGATGGACGAATGGATGGATGGATGGGTGGGTGGATGAATGGATGGATGAATGGATGGATGGATGGATGGATGGATGGATGGATGGATGGAGAGAATTTAAAGTAAATTATTTACGTGCTCAGTGTTGAAAAATTTCAGATTGTCCCTCTCAATATTTGGAACTGCAACAACTTTTGTGATAATATGGCTGCAGTTTTGTTGCATGATGCAATTGAAAATTTTTGAGTCGGTTTCAAGTTGGTTGATGGCTTTATTAATTTTTTCCTTTGTCTTTTCATTGTCTATTCCCCAGTGGCAACTTACAGATTTCACCTGTAGACAAATTAAATACAGATAAATATGAGTATGTTCAATCATTAGTGAAGCATACACAAACAGACATCCATTTAATTTACCTGAGTGTTAATATATCCAGTTATACTATATAAAGTATTAATTAGCAAGTCATTCTATTGGACTCCTCCATTCCTATAAATGTGTAAACAGTTCTTTAATGCATTTTATTTAACTCTTTCAATCCTATAAATAATTAGACAGGTGTGATGACTATAGCTAATGGTGCTAAGTGCCATACTTTTTGCAACCTACAGTTTAAGCAAACATATAGCCACAGATCAACTAGTGGCACATCAGGCAAATTAACAGCATTTGTGGCTCGCCTCCAGTCACACTCAATGAGTAGATATATGTAGGCATCACAAAGAATGAATAAACTAAACATTTTTAATTATATAACAAACTGAATGAGGACCAAAATGTGCATTTGAAATGTTACAACAAACTGAATGAGGATCAAAATGTGCATTTGAAATGTTACAACAAAATGTGAAACAACAAATATTCCAGTCACTGAGTCAGTGAATGTAGACAGATGAGAGTCAGTTCCCTGAAGTCTGTATTCTCCAAAACAAATGATACATCCTCGATGAGAAGGTTCTAGAATAGCTGTAATCTATCAAGAAGATAGATTCTCAGGTAGGTATGCTGAGTGATAATACCAGGATGAGTAGAGTTTTGTCAACTTGGCGGCGTACTAGTATATCGGCGTAACAGTTGCAGATATACATATATAACCAGTGACCCATACTCTACATCGGCATTTTGTAGATGTCTTGTATCATAACTAATTATTAATATTTGATATAATTCATTATTACAAAGTCAACCCAGAGTACAGCAGCGACACATGCATATATCAAGGTTATTGTGCAGCTGTGTGAGAATCAAGTGTTATTACAATCAGTGAACTACTGAAAAGCCATAAAATAATTTTAAATTAATATGCTTTAGATTAATGGATATCTGAATATGTAATATATACACCAAATTTATAACTGTGAACGTCTGTCCATACCTGCTTAGTTTAGATACTATGGTGAACCATACAAAATAATAAAATCCGGTGCATTCCAATTCAAAATCAAACAAAACTATGATTTTAGTGCTTTTAATTTTATTGTTCCTGAAAATGGAGAAGTTATTACTGATTTGAAATCCTAATCAGCAAGGTAAAGGGAGATAATGAGTTTTAACTTTTAAAAGAAAAACTAATAATATTTTGTAAAGTTAACAAAAATAGATGTAACTACAATGATGGTACTAATAAGTAACTGTCCCAATTAATGGCTGCAGCGTAAATACATTTTAAATTAAAAAAACTTAATTGGGATGATTCTATTTCAGTACTGTCATTACAGTTAAATATTTATCATTCTTTCTTTAAAAGCATTTATCTTGATCAAATCCAATAAAACAGGATTTAATATAATTTCAGCACAAAAGAAATAAAGATCAAAATATCGCAAACAAAATAATCATGGATAATACAGAATAGATGGTGGCTTGTTAAAACAAACTACATACAGAAGAATAAACAAATTAAGTGGATGAGGTCACCATTACCTGTACAAATATGATACCTTTCGTTTTGTGGATGACTATGATGCTTGCCTCATGTCTTTGAGTGCCTGAATCCAAAGGTATCCTGAAATATCTGTACAACAAAATAAATGCTTTAACTTTCAGACTGGGCACAATTGGTTGTAGTTTTTCAAAAGGACAACTGCAAATTCATCCCTCTAGATTTACTGACATTCTATTTTCATTTATCGCCTTAATAAAGTTTTCCTTCCAGTTTATTTGCAAAATATAATCAGCAATGTAAAATTGATCAAGTTAATTATTACAAAAAAACAAAACCGACACAGCTATGTTAACACTAAATCATGTGCATTTATTCAAGCAGTAGATGCAGTGCAAAATTTTTTATCTATATTTTAAACATTCATTTTATAGAAAGCATTTTAAGTTTAAAAATATTTTTTATATTCTGATTACGATTTGAGAAGGGTTAACAAAAAAATCAAATTGTTTAACCTTGTATTCTGAAAACCAGAAAATGTAATATATTTTGTATGGATTGTGCATAAACAGTTTAAAATCTTTGACTGAGTAGTTTAAAAGAATTATACTTACATACTAATTTGCTATTGCAGAGAAAAGTACATTGGTCTGGTAGAAAAGAAACAGTATAACACTTGCTGAATTAGTAGTATATGTTAAAGATCCGAGAAAAAAAAAACAAAATTACTTTATTGGAAAACAATAAGTAAAGTTTTTTAATTTTTTTCCACAACACAGGAATTGCTGTTTGTTTTCATACAAAATATTTATAGAGTTTGGTTGTTCTTTACTAATATTTTTTTTTTAAAATGTGTACACATTCTTTTGAAAGTTTTTCCTTTAATTAATTTTAAAATTTAATTATGTTCAATGTTTTAATTCTCCTGATATATATATTATTATATTAAACTGAATTTGTGAATGGATCTATTCCTGACGGGACACATTTCTGAATGGATCTTTCAAGCTAATGCAGCACCATTAACTCTACACTGTCCACCTGTTCCTCATGAGTCGTGGCATGCAAACATCTGCACAGTTTTCCTTAATGAACTGTGCTCCAAGCTCAAGTGGAGCATTTATCAGCCAAATCAGGATGTTTTCATACAGAAGATCTTCTATGATGAACATCGTGTCCGAAGACTTCCTTTCAAAAGCGTTGTTCAGCAACTATCATCATATTAAACATCACACTCACATTCTAGCCAACACATTAAACTAAACTACAATAGATATTATACTTCTCATCATAACAATGATTTCCATTGCACAAATTACCATAATTATGTAAATATTAGATGTTAATATATTATCTGTATTAGCACAATCATCAATGTTACATGTATTAAAAAATACACATGTGCTCCTGTTGTTAATATTTCTACTTCTACTATTAAAAAAACTAAGAAAGGATAAGAAAATCACTATGTTATTAGTGTTTATAATGCTAATATGCAATTTTCTATGGTTTAACAAGTAACAGTGAGAACATAAGCAATAAAGTTCAACATTAAAGATTCATTATAATCAGGACTGCTAAAAATTTAAGAATAGCAACTTCCTTAAATGGCCTGCTGTCTTTCTTTATGAATATATATCACAGGACATAAACTGAAGTCTTGACTGGAAACATTATGTATGTTCTAGTGGCCTGGAATTGTAGTCTTGACTGGAAAAAGTTATATATGATATAGTGGCCTGGAATTTGTTGTCTTGACTGGAAAAAGTTATGTATGATCTAGTGGCCTGCTGTTTCTATCTATTTGCATATATCATAGGGCATGAACTGTAGACTAGAAAAATTATGTTCCTAGTGGTTTGCTGTATTCTCATTCTAATGTATGCATATCCCACTGTATATGAACTCTAGTCTCAAATGGAAAAATTATGTTCCTAATGGCCTGCTGCTTGTATATGAACTGTGATCTTAACTGGAATAATCATATATTTTCTATTATTCTTATTAATTTATTTAGTTTTGATTAGCTTAGATTGATGACATAATTCACATAGATATGCATTAGTAAGCGTGCATGTGTGTGTGTGTGTGTGTATGTGTGTGTATGTGTGTGTGTGTGTGTGTGTGTGTGTGTGTGTGTGAGTGTGTGTGTGTGTGTGTGTGTGTGTGTGTGTGTGTGTGTGTGTGTGTGTGTGTGTGTGTGTACATGTGCTAGTATGAGAGGGTGTCTAGTTTATTACAACAAAACAACTTACATGTCTGTAAGTCAGTTGTAAGGACAAAATGATCACATTTATGAATGATTTCAAACTCAAGCCTTGTGTATGCAAGATCAGTTATACAATCAATGAGAAAAACAAGCATTTATCATTTCTATCTTTTCTTTATTCCAAATCTTAACTGTATTTTAGAATGTACTTATTTGCAATATGTGTATGTCCTAATTTGTTAATAATAATTGTACGACCCCAAATCAAGCTGGTACCTACTCGAAATGCACAGCTAACTTTGCGTTGTGCTTGATCACCTCTGGTTTCACTTTCCTGAAGTCTGGATTCCATGGCACCTGGTATTCTGCTAGGTCTTGTTGAATCTTTATTCAGGTGAAAAGGTGGGATTGCATATGCTACTTTGCCAAGGTCAGGGTACAATGCCTGTGCATGGTGCCTGCACCACAGTTTAAAAGCCCTTTCTTTGCTGGGTTCTAGTTTCATCATCATTTGTAATTTCTAGTAAGGAGAAAAAGCACAATTTTAAGAGAAAGCATGTACACTCAGACAGGCAAGCAAATAGTTAGGCAAACAGGTAGATTGATGTATGCATGGATGTTAAGAAAGATAGAGAGAAAAGTAGCCCGACAAAAGGCAGACATAGCTCAACATTTTGTATGAAACAAGTATTGCAAGTTATTGAAGGTGTTAATGTGAAATATGTTGGGGGTTTGTGTTTGCTTTATTGTAAATATTTAAAAAAACATTACTAATTTTTTTTTCATTCTTACACAAAGCTCATGTTTTACAGCTTCGATGTGCTCCAATTTTCTTTTCTTCATGTTTCTCATGTAGCCATCTGAATACATGTGATGACTAGTTGTTGGGTTTCTGGGGTCTGAACCTGTAAATAATATTTTATAAATTCAATATGTTTTTTTCTTTTTGCAATGCAAAATATTTTTATACTTCTGATTAGTAAGCATCAATAGATTTATTAAGGAACCTTAATGCGCTACACTACTATTATCTGAATATTTCACCACCAGTTTTCTCATTTTGGTTTCATAAAAAAATTATAGTCTTACTTAATCCATGTGCACAGGAATCCACTTCAAACAGGAAATTTCAGTAATGTCAACATTTCTAAACATCCTGACAAAATCCAAGTAGCAAGCAACTTTTATAAATATTATTATTTTACTTTTTTTAGCATTGAAAGCAAAATAGAAAGTAAAGTTCTCAATCAGGCACAAAATCACCATATGATAATCTAATGTAGCTCAAATGCTCTGGACTATTGTCTGGCTGTATCTTTGCTCCATGTGCAGTTAAGATCTGAAATAGCAGGAAACATTCACACAGAGTTAGGTTTCCTTTTGTTGAGAGTTATCCCTTCTATATAAGAGCAACCTTTGGGTCCTCTGTGTCATGATCAAGCTCAAGAGTATGACATTCTGGCTCACTAATGACAGAGTAAATAAATCACCAAATGATGCTGAAGCACTATACAAACACTTAAACTACTACTCAGAAAGAAGGACAGGCTACCAACATGGGAAGAAAGAACGTAAACAACACCCACCAGTACATGCGAGAAGGAAACTAACACACAAATAATGTGGAAGATTCCACCTAAAACAAAAGCCAACTCTCCTCAGATAACAACAACAAAGCCAAGAGAAGCCTTTTCACAGACTGTAACAACAAAGCCAAGAGAAGCTTTTTCACAGACTGTACCAACAACAGCGGAAATTGAAGTGCAAGCAATGCAGAAATCTGACACCAAATACACCCACATGGAAAGAACAAAGCTGCAATTTGCTAACACCTAAACCCGCAAAATATCTACCAAGGAGAAAACAAATCACACTGAACTCAACTACACCATGAACGACAACAAGAAAAGAATCAGAGACACAGACAGTTCACTCAGCTGAGAAAAGAACAGAGGGATAAAATCTTGAACAGTACCCTGACAGCTCCTGTTGCACATCTCCCCACTTTCTCAGTCTGAGGTGAACATATCACCAAAAGTTCAACCAGCAACAAACATGCTAGGAGACAAGAAAAGATGGCACCTACCACAAGTTTGAAAACAACAGCAACCACAATAATAACAAGTGCCTCAACATCATCAACCACAAAAGAGGTAGCAAACAAAACTGCCCCCCTCCTCATTCAAGGGCCTGAACTATAGACAGCAAAAGTGGAACAAACTACTACTACCAACATCAACAGGGGTACTACAACCACCAAATAACCATTTTTCATGTGCAATTTGACAGAATTCAATAAAACAGTATATTAAACCCCCAATAACATCTTTCTTAAAAATGTAATGAAACCTTGAACATAGATATAATCTGTATATGTGCTTGCATTTGTGTGTGTGTGTGTGTGTGTGTGCTTGATTGATTGCCACTTTCATAATCAATATCAATTCAAAAATGGCAGGTGAAATTGAGACATAAAAACATGTGATTTCTATTGACATATATATATATATATATGACAAACAAAATCAGATTTGATAATGAGAATTCATATTTTCTTATACTAACCACTTTTTCCTTTTTAATTATGGCTTCATCATCCAAAATTAAATACAGTTTGACAGTATGAGTAAAGCTCTGGACTCAACAAACAACATTATACAATTATGCATAGCAACTATAGAATTATTTTTGTTATTAAACAAGGGAGATGATTATATAAAGCAAGCAGTTTCTGTTTTTATTAAAACAAGTTAAAACAAGAAACCAAGCTGATGATTTAATTTTAGATACAGTGTAAGATCTTGCTTCCTCTTTTAGATGCAACTGAAAACAATTCAAAGTACTTTTTACAAGTACTAATATAATGGCACTATTATGTGTGACCATCCTCTACCACTGATAATGATAGAACTGAATGACAGAAGAAGGTCTGGTTTTAAAAGTGAATCAGCAAGTTTGAGAAAAGCTATTCATTGTTACTCTTGCTAAATGATATTGGATGGGTGTATTTCTTTTACTGGTATATTTCAGCAAAAAATGTGGAAGTTACATGAAAGCATAATCAACTGAATTCACAATTGAATCTGTAAATAGTGATAGAGTAAATGCAGCAAATTTAGTGATGCAATAACCTAACTACTCATTATAAATATAAATTATAAGTAGGTCAATGAACACAAGTTAGTTAAGTGGATCTTGAGAACAAACAACAATTTGTCTTACATCACCAGATGTCTGTCGAGGCATTATGCACTCTGAAGACATTCCACAAACCACAAACATAACAATATGTTATTGGAACATAACAATGTGTTATTCTAACATGACAATGTGTTATTCTAACATGACAATGTGTCATTGTAACATGACAATGTGTTATTGTAACATGACATGGTACTTTTGATGGCTAAGGACCTAAGTAATCCAGAAAGAGAGATTAGCTTGAATGATATGTCACACCTTTGGTACTCACATTCTGAGAATGACACACACATGATTTTAAATGCACATTTTCATTAAACAAGTTAGTAAAATAAAATTAACACACATATTCTTGTATATTTATAAATGCATTTATAATGATGGTATAAATTTCAATGAGAGTAAACATGACAAATAAGATATTTGAAGAAAAAGTGGTTTTGATAATGGCAGGTAATGATAAGAGTAACAGCAAAGGAATTTAATTGTTACGAAATCAATGTGTACTTAGGGTATAAATAAAACTTGATTTATAAAAACGATCCATCAGGAAAATGAAAGTAACAATAAACGAGAGTGCTAATGGTCTACTAAAATATATTTACCTTGTGAAGAATACAGAATGTTTTTACACAATCGCTTTTTCCTTACTCTTATCTTTCTTTTATAAGGTGTTGGCATGCCTTCATGCAGCTTAGCAAAAGAGTCCCTGAAGTTCATTTTCATAGAGGAGGCTAATAAGAATTTATCCCAGATTATTCAGATTTCTCTCTGGCATATGAAACAATAAAAAATATCTTGTTATACAGAATATAAAGAATAAAAATACTAATTAATAATAATGGTGATGATTTAATACTAATAACAAGGGTGCTTGTTCTTACATAAGCTCAACCACTTTATAACAGTTACAAAAGATACACTATAAAATCTTCATACAACCACTCAAGGAACAAGAAAATTAAAGAATACTCCCAATGCAAAGAAACGTTTGTTATATAGAATATGTGTTATATTGGATACTTTTTATAAAGCCGTTTGTTACACAGAATACTTTGTTATATAAAATATCTTGCTATACACTACAGACTACCTTGTTATATACAAAATTTTGCTATACAGAATACCTTGCTATAGTTCTGTATATGCCTTGTTTATAGAAAAAGACATTAATACAGAATGTAGAATATTTTATTATTCACAATAGTTGTCATTACAAGGTTATGTAGTAATGTTACACAAAATAGTACACTTACAGTTACAGCCTACTATTAATTAATTTATTATTTAGTTTTCCTTATTTTCTCCTAAATTCATCTCCAACAACAATTTTCCAATATGGGTACATGGTATCACTTAGTGTAAAATTAATTTAGTAAAAAAATACTTCCTTTTTCTTCTAATGGTTATAAAGATCCCCTTTTATTTCTTATAAAACAAAAGTAAAATAAAAAAAATTATATAACTTATTTTAGATCCAAGTCATTTTATGTACAGTGTTACCATTTTGTGACATGAAGTGAAAAAAAAAAGTGGATTAAATCTACTTATTTTACATGTTAAAGTCTACAACAGGGCTTAATCAGTTAATGCTCATATAAAAACATACAATTACAAGATAAAAATTATAAATATATTGATGTTAATTGTTATATGAATTTTAAAAAAGAAAACATCACATGTTTCTGTTAAAAATTTTTAAAGTAGAGATTTGTTTTACCAGCCCCAAAATGGGATATAAAATAAAAATAAAACTTCGTAATGTGGAAATCATATTCGGCTCCCACTCCCACTACCCAGTGACAAAGAATATCAAACATCATAGAACAGGATCTATTTTTCTCAACTAAAGTTATTATGCTGGGAACACAATATTAAGTAGCAAACGAGGTGTCTATTAATATTGTTTCTAATATAAAATAAGCCTAATCAGGGTATTTAAATTCTACGTTTTTCTACCCTTACTCAGGTTTCAAACATAATACACAAGCTATGTGAAACTTTAAATGCAAAAGAAATCATGTATGTACACAAATATGTAAGCTACTAACGATATTAATCAATTTATTCAAAATATGTTGAAATTATCAGAAATGTTGGATGTTCTCAAATGTCGGTGATTCTGAAAACTTTGCCGCCATTGCGTGATGGAAGTGAACATTATTTGTACTATTATTAGTGCTTAAAATTCATCGCACCAAGACAAAATGAAACGAGAGTTGTCTTTTCACAATATGCCTTTACAACAACAACAACCGCGACTTAGTCAACGGACCTCCGGACTAAAAAGCTTACATCCACCGACCAGACACGCCGACAAGCAGCACAGCGATCATCATCAACGACACGCACCGACACACACACTACATCTACTCGACACACAACCACCCCCCGCCCTCTCCAGAAACAAGTGAGAGGAAGTTTTCTCCAGAGGACTTCGAAAGCTGAGAATATCTCTGATAAAAGATAAGGTAACAAGTGCGCCTTTTTGTTCAAATATTCGATTACCGAGGGAAAACAATAAGATTGATATTTGTTTAGAAAACTTGAATCAGTTAAATGACCTACTTATCGAAGGCAGACAAAATTGCAGCACAAAGAGATTATTGTTTGTAACTTCATTCATCCGAGAATGTGAATTACTATTGCTTATAGCTTTATACTATTTATTAGACCAGTACAGTTAAAATATATTTTATTCAGTGGGTCAGTATATTAATTTTTAGTACTGTGCGTGGTGACAGATTAAAATTACGCTCTGTGGAGAAACGCAATAACTCTACCTGATCCAAACGGTTTTAGGACGGGATGGAGATAATGTTACGATTTGTGTGTGTGTGTGTGTGTGTGTGTGTGTGTGTGTGTGTGTGTGTGTGTGTGTGTGTGTGAGGGTTGTTTTTAAAAAAGAATTCACTGATTTTTTTATAATTAATTTTAGCACAGTTTTATTATATCATAAGCAATAAATACTACATAAGGTTAATTATAACTACTAATACTATATTATTCTAATACAGTGTACTATATAAACAATTTACTATTTGTTACAGTTTTAGTACCTACCAGTACCACACAACTGCGCACGTGCTGAAAGACAAGGATGATAATAGAAACAAAAATGACTATAGTACAATGACCTTGCTTTCTGCCGAAATCAAACGATAATATTAACCAAGATTTTTATTTACTTGATCTTTAAATTATTTTCGTACCTCTAGTAAACAATGATCCAAATTTTTCTGCGCATTTAACATCAGTAGCACAATGCTCTAGGTGTCGAAAACAGCTTCCACAATTACTGTCGTCAAAAACATTACATAAAGTGTTTAGCAAATGATCAAATGAGCTTTGAAGTGGACGAATTTCACATTTATACACTTTTTCGGATTTGAAACGTTTAATATTTTAGACGCTATGGCTTCAACAATGCCATTGTTTTTACATGTCCTGTTTTAGGGGAAAGAACTCTAATAACATTAGTCAGTGCAAGCAGTTACTTCCACTGAATTAAGTTCGAAGTGGAACGAGTATGTATTATTCGGAAAGGGTATATGTATCAATAACTCGGTGATGTCCTCAAGTTAATTTCAATTTAGCATGCCTTGAGATGTGCAAAGTAATACTGCTCACTTTCCACGTTCGTAAACACAATATTCACAGCTTACGAGTTGAGGATTGAGCTGACAACATTTAGTGTCAACAGATAGTTCCTGTTAACAGATACAATAACCACGCGATCATTTATAATTTATATAATGACAAATGCTAGCTGTGTTTGCTGTAGAAATAAAGAGAATATAAGAATGGAACTTGGCGAAAAGCAGTGACAATCTCGAAACAAGTTTACATTTTCCTTTATTAACTAAAACCTCTAGATTCACCAGATAGATACTTAATAATAGTCACACGCATCGTTTTCTTCAAACAAAATAAATTATTTGCTCAGACACAAGAAGCACGTGCTTGTGAAAATATGTAGAAATAGTTTTAATGAAAAATATTTTGTTTATTGGAGATAGTACATAATTTGTGTTTAAGCAAGGAGTAACCCCACCCCCCATTAGTGTAAAATTGTTTTACTTAATTTATTTTACAATGTATTGCAATAATTATGAGAGCAGAAATTTAAAAATAAACTCTTTAATTTAACTAATCCAAAGAGAGCATCCACATTTACATCACTTTACAACAATGTCAATATTTGTTAGACACTCATTCACTTTATTCTAACATAGACATTAGCAGTCAAATTAACATTCACACACACAAACACACACACACACACACACACACACACACACACACACACGCATACACAAGAACAATTTTATTAGCCAAGAGAACTTAGCAGTAGAACATTAAAATAGCAAATAATCGCTGAAGCAAAGAAAACGAGATAGAAAAAAGTTTATTTATACTTCAAATTTAGGTTTATTTAAATAGATTTAATTTTAGAAATAGTATCAATTATTGTATTAAATAATTGATTATATTTGCACCATTATTCCCATATAGACTATTGCACTGTATCAAAAATCAAAACGAGAAACATATTGTTTGCAAGATCATTTATTTCAATTTACAGTGTACTCAAATGGTAAATCAATGTGTATTTTAATAAAAGTCAGATTTCTATCGTACAGACATATTGCTAACACATGGACGGAAATTAATTATACAGATGGATCTCTGTGTGTGTGTGTGTGTGTGTGTGTGTGTGTGTGTGTGTGTGTGTGTGTGTGTGTGTGTGTGTGTGTGTGTGTGTGTGTGTGTGTGTGTGTGTGTGACAGAGTCAGACAAATTATGTGTCATGAACTCTTGGCACCAGCCTGCAACTTTGAATTCGGATGCAGTTCCTTTGTTAGGGCATTTCCCTACACGCATCTGACCCAGATACCAGAGTGTGGGTAACTTTAGAACAATAGGCGGACCGTAGCATCGCCATGCGATATCTGTATCCTGATAACGGAGTGCGGTTAGCTTTAGAACAATAGGCGAACCTGTAGCGTCACCACGTGACCAAGTCCGTGACAAATTCAGGCGTTTCCATAAATGCACGGACACACGCGAAACTCTTTACTTTTCACAGGGAAAACGGCCGACGAATGAATACAAGCATCGTGCCTCCGACATTCCGTGTTAGTCAAGCGAAAAAGTAGTAAAAGACCCGCCTTCCTTTGTTGCAGTTATCTACTGAAAAGAGCGGGTCTTGTTCTTCCTTGGTTCTACCTTGGGCTTTTTCCGTTATCATTGGCCTGCTTGCCTGTGACAAGTTGCCTTTGTTGTTCGTATCTTGGTGATACATCTGCACAAGTACACCATCAGTGTTACCTGTAAGGTCGGATGGAAGACTGGTATATTTGAAGTCTGATGCAAGTACTGTGGCGGACCTTTGTTGCGCGAACTGTGTTCTGAACCACTCTACCGTGGGAACGCTAGACCGGCAACGATTTTTGGAAATAGCTAAGTGGAACCTTCCCTAGAACACTTACTTCAATAGTAGTATCAGCAGAGTGACAAGTCATTGACTTTGACGTTCATAATAATGAGTATAGCTTGTGAGACGGGAATTGTCTGTCCTGAATTAATTGTTATTTGTTATGAATGTTAAACGTATTAAATCTTCTTTTTCATCTTGTTAAGACCTCTTATAGTAGTGATTTTTATGCATATTATAGACCTAATTGTGGCTTGGATGGGGGACGATTGAGTTAAATATAAATTCTGAATGCATAATAATTTAAGAGTATCTTAACGGTTTCCAAGCCGGCTATTGTACGCAAGTTTGTCTGTTCGAGAATCTGTTTGTCTCTACTACAAAGACGCATTTTCACAGGAAGCGAAAGATAAATTTGAGCAACCAGTCTGTTTAGGATAACGAGGAGGAGTTAATTTAAATAATTAAATTAAAGTTCTATAATTTCCTAAGCAGGGTCTATAAACAAAAACTGGGCACGTAACAGTGTGTGTGCGCGCGCGCGCGCGTGTGTGAATGTGTCTGTGTCTAGATAACCGCTGACTTACCCCAACCCCCTATCAATGTCTCGGCTTCGTCACGTGGTTTCGCCAATGACATGGAAAAACAAAAACAATAGCGATCACAGCAGTTATCATTAACAGTCAACAAATTCTCAGATAACAAGTGACTCAAAAATAAAAAATAAATTAAAAATGAAAAATAAAATAAACTGTGAATCAAACTCGTATTATCAAAATCAGAAATTTCTAGTAGCCCATATTTTTCAGCCATGGTGGTCGATAAAAGAAGTTTATGAATTGTCAGTTAAATACTGGACATCTGGTATTATATATAAGGAAACACTATTCAATTCTTCAACACAACCCTGTTAGCGCGAGTCATGTTACAAACGCTAGTCTGTTGTCTTAGACAAGTCATCACTCCTTAGGACTTTCTACAGTCTACACTATGCTTATTCCACTAGCTGTTGCAATACGAAATACAATACTGACTGGAAAATGCTACCATAATAACAACACTTTTCCACCACCATTTTCCAATAGTGGGAAAACTAAACATTTAGCTATAAACTCTATTATGCTGTAAATGTTAATTAAAGTATTATCTTTAGCGAAACAATTCACTACCCTTGTGGAATTTCTACACTACATTGCAACACAACAGTTTGTGAAGTAAATTTGAGTTGTCTGGCCTGAAGGAGTCTCTACTAAATGATATGCCTGGGCACTTTTTCTTCTCGCTATCTTTCCCGAGAAGTCGCATTAGACTTTTCATCTTCACGATGTTCTCAGTCCTGGTCTGCTTCTGGGGGATCCCCACAGCCTCGCGGTGCTTCTGAGGTGGAGGGCAGGAGGGCTGGCGGAAGGGAGTGAAACAAGTAGCACCAGTTTGGCGCACACCCTCAACCACCCTCCGTCGGTGGATTGACCACAAAATCAATGTGTGTTTCGCTCACACTCACCCCAGAAGCCGCAATAGATCTTTTATCTTCACGATGTTCTCAGTCTTAGTCTGCTTCTGGGGGATCCCCACAGCCTCGCGGTGCGTCTGAGGTGGAGGGTGTCCCACAAAATCAAGCAGAACGCGGCTATTTATGCAGAAATGTTTCCTGGGGTCTGACAGACAATAATGATAAATAACACCTACTTCCGGTGAGCATAACTTGTTGCGTCATTGTTGACCATGGTATGTAAAACTAATTTTTTTAAGTGTTGGCCATGTTATGTAAACTAGTTTATCAGTGTTGGCCATAGTCTTTAAACTAGTACATTATTGTTGGTAATGGTATGCAAACTAGTACATTATTGTGGGCCTTGGTATGCAAACTAGTATATTATTGTTAGCCATGATATGCAAACTAGTACACTATTGTTCGCCATGGTATACAAACTAGTACATTATTGTTGGCCATGGTTTGCAACCTAGTTTATTATTGTTGGCCATGGTATGCAAACTAGTATATTATTGTTCGCCATGGTATGCAAACTAGTACATTATTGTTGGCCATGGTATGCAAACTAGTACATTATTGTTCGCCATGGTGAACAAGATAGTGCATGAGCGAATTTCCTTAGTATCTGGAGTACTCTATTGATCGTTCTAGAAGGCAATACTCGTAACAATAAACCACACCAATGTGTAGGCACATAAGTTTAAAGACAATTCAAAGCTTAAGACTGAAATCTTAGTGGCATCGAAATTATTTTAACTAATTTAAAAACAATTAAAGACAATATGCAGATTCAGTCATGTGTCTGTCAGAAGAGAATGTTCAGAAAGCAGAGTTTACAAATTAAAGTTTACACGCATGTGCTAGAATCAATGGATGACGCGATACGATTTCATACAAATATACTGATAAACGATAAACAATCCAGTATCTACAAAAAAACCCTTTATGGGCAATCCACATATGACAAATAGTAAGCATTAATAAACGTTAAATCCTTACCAAAAATACGAATGTACATTGCTCACTAATATTCATCATTCATGCACCACGTGCACGATCTACATAAAATACTTACTAAGCAAAAATCTATATCCACTGGAAATCATTATTCATCAGAATGAATATTATAAAGCTTATTAAAGCCTTGCATCGATAAAATGAAGGACTGGTGCATACCCAAACAATAAACCTTGCATCGATAACATAAAGGACTGGTGCATACCCAAACAATAAACCTTGCATTGATAACATGATGGGCTGTTGCATACCCAAATAATAAACCTTGCAACGATAACACGATGGAATTTTGCATACCTGAATCATAAAACCTTATCTCGATAAAATTATGGACTTTTGCAAATCATAATCATTAAACCTTGCATAGATAACATGATGAACTTTTGCATACCATAATCCGTAAACAATAGTGACTTTAACGTTCAATCAGAAACTATTGTCGCTGTGTATCAAAATAGGTCAGTGTTTCAGAATGGGTCGCTGTGTCAAAGAAAAGGTCACTGTGTCTCAGAACGGGTCATTGTGATTATTGATGTAGAAAATGCACCATTGTGAAATGCCCATTGTGACAGCGTTTTGGCAACAAAACAGTAAATACGGAATAATTATATTTCATAAGTGTTATAAACACACGCTCGTCTTTTGGCGACTGCGCGTTTAAAATGAAAACTTTATGGTACCATCAGAATTAGCTGAGACACGCAGCTACCTGCAGCCATAAACAGGTTTTTCTTGTCCATGAGGCTAAAGCGGCTTATATCTTCAGACCTGAAGTACATAAACGCCAACCCTTTATTATCAATATCATCACTCATTGTAGAAACTGATGGCAGTTGATGTGGGTTTTCTTGCTCAGTTTGATCACTGCCTTGAGATAAGAAATTTTCTCTCTGTTCTGATGCTCCCAAAGTCTTTAACCTTTTGGATGCTTCACCAGTTACGCATGCTTGCGTAACAGTCTGGTTGATGTTTGACTCAGGCTCACTTGCATCTTCCTCTGAGACTGCAGATTCTGTTGGTATGTAAATTACGACATCTGCTTCCATCCCCTGGAATCTGTTAACCGACGTGCACCATATCCTGCTGGGTACAAAGTTTGCATCATCCGTGTCTGAGGTCACTTTGACCTCGACTTGCGCTGCTCCCAATGCTCCGCTCAGTGCCGTGAAGAACCGTTGACTTTCAATATTATTCTTGAATGCGTCGGTTGACTGCTGACGCAATTCCAAAGAATTGCTAACCAGTATAACTATGCAGCAAGACAATATATTACCCGTGTTGGGACTAACGTTATATCCAAACAGACTTAGCTTATCTCTCAGTAACGTTCCCAAAACGTTCGCACAAACGTCACAATCCAGGATGTTGCTAAATGCTTTGTGGCTTTGATGTCGGACACTTAAAGCTGTGGGACCATCGGTTGCCGTTTCTTTGTCAGCTGTGAATGGATTGAAACGATCCTTTCCGGCACTGTTCGAATCCACTGCACGCAGAACGCATCGTACAGACGGTGGACACCGAATAGCAGTAGTCAGCGGAATTTCTTGAAAATCGAAAATTAGATTCTGATCAAAATTACCGGCACACCACACGGTGGAAGAAGAGAAATCCGTTAAGAAATTAAGGAGCCCAGGGGTATTGAACGTAGGATTAATTTCATATAGAATGAACATGACTTTGTCTCTGTTCTCTGGTGGTATCTTAGACTGTAGTTCGCTGTTTACGAGTTCTTCCACGTTTACACGTTGAACTCTGGTATCATTTGGCGCAGTTTTAATCACGTCCTCCATAAACTTGCTTACAAATGTGCACGAAGTATTGTTGCCAGCGTTGAGTATGAACACTCTGTGAGTACTGCATTGTGCTAAGAACTTTTGGGCCCTCAGAACAAGGAGCATAACCTGTCCAGAGCCAGGAGGTCCATTGAGATACAGTCTTCGAGGTTCTTTCTGCTGCAAAATTAGTTCCTGCAAAACAAATTTAATTCTTGTAGAACACCAGTGGCAACTTACTTAAACAGCATTTTGAAGTACACGTGTTCCTTATGTGAAAATAGTAATCGTTTTGCTATAAAATATTTGAAGTGTTTTTGAAAAATAATATCACTATTCGCCATAGCAGGAGTGTAATGAATGCGAATACTGTACTTGTTAATGAAAATATTAGTAATTCGTTTAAGGTGCAAAATTAATGAAATTACATATTTGTTATTTGAGTTGGTAGTAATTCGTTTAAGGTGCAAAAATACGAAATTACAGATTTAATCAATATGCAAATAGTATTGAACACATTTCAGTCAATTATTCATTGTAATATTTAAATAAAACATTGTAAATACTAATGATATTTGTGTGTAAAGACTTTTTTAATGAGATTGACTTTATTATTATGAAAATAAAACACTGTAAATACTAATGATATTTGTGTGTAAAGACTTTTTAAATGAGATTGACTTTATTATTAACTGAAAATAAAACACTGTAAATACTAATGATATTTGTGTGTAAAGACTTTTGTTAATGAGATTGACTTTATTATTATCTGAAAATATATCACGATATCAAATCGTACAAAAATGCATTTAACTAGAATTAATGTCAAAATGTCTGGCATTTAAGATGAGATTCCTTAAACCTGCTTTCCATGCTAAGCCAGAAAATAACGATTTTCACAGAAATTTATTCCAACGTCGTAAAGGCATAAATTAATTTGCACTCTAAGTCCATGCAATATCGATTTACTGACAAATGTAAATGCACGTTTACTTTAAACATTTTACAGTTATTTATTACGTCAGTGCGTTGTGATTGCAAGTTTAGAAAATAAAATTGGAGATTGTACTTTATGAGAAACATTCATGATATAGCCATTTACAATTTTATTACCTGTTCCCCTGTCAGAACTAGACGTTTGAAATGGTAGGCTGTATACTGTATGTAATCTGATAGACAGCGAACGCGGCTTCTGTAAGTCTTTTCCTCAAAGTCGCATGGAGTTGAGAAAATACCAACAAACCTAAATAGAAGTATTTATTTTTTCTTTACCATTAGTTTTAGTTATTTGCAAATTTTTCTGTAAATAATTTTTTTCTGAAGAGATTATGCTCACTCATTTTAATTCTTATTTCTAATTTCTCTCTAGAGAAAGATGCATATGTATATAAACACACATTTGCGCATACATAAATAGATCGATGGATGTACAGATATTGAAAAGATAGATAGACAGAGAGAGAGAGAGAGAGAGAGAGAGAGAGAGAGAGAGAGAGAGAGAGAGAGAGAGAGAGAGATGGGCTTATATCGTATGGTAAATGTATTGAATATGTTTTGCTTGCTCCCATACTTGTGATTTTCGCGATTTGTTATAATTTTCAATTTATTTATGAAAACGAGTTGAAAAGAATACATATTTAAACACTAAGATTTATAGTTAGATTTGAATAAGGTATCATCAGATTAAAGAAAGACAACCATGAAACATGCCGTTATTAAAAATACCCCGTAGCACTTAAAATGTACGCTCACATTCCAATAATGCTTTCTATCTCCGGTTGAATGGATTGATCAGGAATGTTATTCCACCATGTTGTGATAGGTGACAAATTTGAATCCTCCTGCTCGACAGTGTTGATGTCCTCGAAGTCCTCTCGGTAAAGGAATTGCACTTTACTCACTCTGTCCTAGTAAATATTATTGTCATTTAACATATGTTCAACTCAGTGACATTGCTTACAATAAAAAAAAATAGTCATTTAACTCAATGCGATTGCATTTAGTTATGTAAATAATGACCATTCAAGGGTATGTGGTTCAGGCAGTGATGGCAAAGACTGATAAATAAAATGGAGGTGTGTGTGTGTGTGTGTGTGTGTGTGTGTGTGTGTGTGTGTGTGTGTGTGTGTGTGTGTGTGTGTGTGCATGGTGTGCGTGTGCGAGAGAGAGAGAAGGTCAGTACGTTGTTATTTATATTCTGCGTCTTTATACAGTTTTCTTTATAGACATATAAATATGGACGCGTCTTCGCTCTTCCCTCAGTTATATCTACCACGCTAACGCTATTTCAATGAACGCAATAAAAATTAAGTATTAGCAGCTAGATATAAAATATTTTATCTGCAAAGCAAAATTTAAATTTAAAATTTAACATATTAAAATTACATTTAAAATACCAACACTTTTGTATTAAAAAGATTTCGTTTTCTTTCAATTGTTCAAAATTGTAGCTTGAACGTTTAACTCTGTAGAAGATATTTTTATTATCACCAATAATCATAAACACATAAGTAAGCTTCATTTATAATATTCATAGATATAGACTTAATTTAAAATATTCACAAATATGACATTCATATTTAATAAATCCATGTCAATCGATGCATACTTTTTATGGCTTGAATTATCAATCTTATGAAAATGATCATTTAAGTTCGAAAAAGAATTTCTGCAAATCATAATTCTCTCAAATAAATAAGCGAACTGTTTTTAAAATTTGAAGCAGGCATGTACACGTATTGCTCTCAAAATATAACATAAATTACATCAACCTTGTCCAAGTTTAAAGCATCCAAGTCATTTCGTGCAAGATTCGGCAAGGCCGCAACGCTGGTGACTGCCCGAGTCCATTCGTCATTGGTGACGCAATTGAACACTTTTCTATCGTTGTCCACTTGCTCGAGAAGCTTCTCCATTTTTCTTTTAATATCGGCAACATCTACATCTCTTGAGACAGATTTCACCTGTGCAAGGAATAAGCAAGAACAGTTTTGGAATAAAATATAGAAAGAGATATTATTTTAAGTGTGAAAATGTAATTTTTAAAGCAAGTCTGGATACATTTATGATTGACTCCAGTCACCTTTGCTATTTACAATATTTGTACAATTAAATTCCACATTGCACTGATACATATGTGTAACAACAATAAATGCAAACTCATCTTGTAAATAAATAAATAAATAATTATTTTATTCAATAAATTAAAATAAATTTACTGAAGCGAGCCGCAAAGTTGAACAGCTTAGCGAGATAATGCCGCGTCTAAACACAGAAAGCACACAGTGTCCACTGTGAACGTCTAAACACAGAAAGCACACAGTGTCCACTGTGAACGTCTAAACACAGAAAGCACACAGTGTCCACTGTGAACGTCTAAACACAGAAAGCACACAGTGTCCACTGTGAACGTCTACGTAGAGACCACGAGTAGTGCCGAACAGTAGATTATTACATAAACAAGGCGCTAATGAACCACCTGATGCATTCTGGCACGCTCCACCGGGAAGCGGAAAAACTCTGCTCCCTGAATCAGCAAGTCCTTCTAAGGAGTCTAACCACGTTAAAAATATACCTTAAATAATTTCCCAATACACATACGTGACAGAAACAAAAGACAAAGAATTTTAACGAACAAAGTGTCAAGTCTAATGCTCCAAAATAAATAACTTGGCCGGAGGCCTGATGCCAATCATACCCTATTGTTCTGCAATTGCGTCGATGAAATCTGACCCGAATACTATAACAGTCTAGAGTCTAGACTTAGCATGCCACTTACTGATGAAATGTTAATCTCCTGTATGCTGTGCAGCGATGCTCATTTAAATCTTTCAACGGTTACTCTATGGTTACAAGTTGCAATCACATTTTGCCAGTAAGATACACGGCAATTCAACAACTAAATAACAAATAAAATAATCACATGTATTGAATTTGCTGGAAAAGAATATGCAACATCAAAGTTTTGCAAGAACCTATCGAATAATTACGCTATAATCAAACACAAAACTATACTTTCCATTATGTTCGTCACAGGTATATTAGAAATCAAATTCATGAAAAGAAGTCTAGAAAATGAAAGATCAGTCTGGAAAATGAAAGAGCTGCACTTCAAATAAGTTCAGTGTGACAATCATCGCCTTAATTAGTTTAACATTTATTTTGTCTTTAATAATAAGATGATAATTATTAAGGCAAATGCAAGTCACACCAGAGGAGTTAAGACTTTGAAAACTAACTGGCACTTTCACAACAGGTTTGAAGGGGAAGAGAAGAAAAATACAATTCTACACAAGTACAAAGAAAACAGAGGCATATTTAAATACGAACATTTATAGAAATGAAAATGTTCACGGCCATCCAGTTACAAACTTCACATCTACAAATCACAGTCTTCACAGTAACCCTATAGTAATCTTCACGCCTAACAGTCTTAGCGGTTATCGACCACAGTTTCCACAACTATCCGATCATTGCAGAGCGCGAGTACATTTATTTCCATTCCACTCTCTGGTTCCAGTCCAAATTCATTTTCTCATTTCACGTACCTGTACATTCTTCCGTCATGCATGCCCTCATCATCGAATACAGACACAATATTAACATTCCGAAGCAAATTGTATCATAAGGTCAAGGTTCATTTGCTTATCTGGGTCAATTTGCTTAAGATGTGTTGGGGTTTTATTTTTATTTTTTTTATAGCTGATATATATAAAGAGATATTACAACCCACAATATCAAATCACCAACGACACAATTTTATCTCTTTTCTCCCATTTTTCTTTTTTTCCCCACAGAACACAGAACTCACACATCCATAACCTCTGCCAAACACCCACAACCCATCCAAGAGGCAGACATATCTCCCAACAACAACAACAAAAATCTCTTTGCAACAACACCAACCATCCAACCCCAAACGCACAAACTGCTACATCGCACCCGCTACCTAAGATAATGCTCTTTCAACAAAACACAATACCCACACCCAAACCAACAGACAAAACACCTCTAATCAAGAAGCAGACTTACCCCCACAACAAAACTATCTCCAACCCACAATATCAATTCAAATTATTTTTACTCACTCCCTTTCTTTTCCAACAGAACACAAAACTCACACACCAATTACCTCTGCCAAACACTCACTCTCACCCGAATTAAAAGGTAGGGCTTAATCCACCACCACCCCAAAAAAAAAAAAGAAAAAAAAAAGAACAAAATGATAAAACCCCAAACCCACAGCTCTCCCCTCCACAACGGCCACAGCCACACCGTCACCTAAGCGGCGTTACATCCTCACCACCACCTCCTTCAACGCAACACCAACTCCACTCACTCTCCAGAAAAATGTGAGGAGAGGAAGTCCCATCAGAAGCAACCCAAGACCGAGAACATCTCACGATGAACAGTCCACTGCGGCCTCTAAGGGGACATTTCAGCGTTAAGAAAAACGGTAATTGTAAATAGGGCTCTCAATACATGGTGGCTATTATTCTCACCTGAACAAGGAAAATACCCTTCGTGCGATGAAGTATTATCAGGTCCGTTTCGTGACGATCCATTCCAGCATCCTTTGGAAGTCTAAAGTACCTGTAAAGTATTGGCCCAATCTGTGTAAATAGACTGAGGTTGCATCACGTATTGTTATTATACAGAGACAGACAGACAGAGAGATGGGCTATTGAGACTTATATAGTGATATATAGATGGAATGATAAACACCGATTGAAATCTATCTATCTATCTATCTATCTATCTATCTATCTATCTATCTATCTATCTATCTATCTATCTATCTATCTATGTGTGTGTATGTGTTTGCGTGTGTGTGTGTGTGTGTGTGTGTGAGTGAGAGAGAGAGAGAGAGAGTACCTGCCGGTGGAATCGCGATTCCTGAATACAGAAGGGAGGTCCTTCAGTTCATGCAATTCCTTGGTTAGTTTTATCAGAAAGTTTTCATACTGATATTTACCAATTATGAACATCGTGGTCTTCTGGTGTCTTTCTAATTGGTTATTCAGCCCCTAAAGACAGTTATAAAGACAAAATATGGTCAGCAGATAATATAACTGCAATGTATAAACCAACATTATAATTGCAGAGAAAAATATTATAACATTTCAGTTATCAATCGTTGAACCAAGCAAAATGAGTAAGTCTTATCCCACTGTTGTACAATAATTCCGATCGTGCCTTCATCTCACGGTTGGATATTATAACGTAATGCCAACAAATGACCCAATTGTTCTATATTCGTTTATAAACAGGAATTCCACGATGTATTGTGTAACATAAAGTGTCGACGATTTCGTATCGTGTAAACCAAAACATTATAATGTCATTACTAAGTCCGCGTAGACCAAAACATTATAATGTCATTACTAAGTCCGTGTAGACCAAAACATTATAATGTCATTACGAAGTCCGTGTAGACCAAAACATTATAATGTCATTACTAAGTCCGTGTAGACCAAAACATTATAATGTCATTACTAAATCCGTGTAGATCAAAACATTATAATGCCATTACTAAGTCCGTTTCTTTATAAGTAGCATTGATATTGATGTGCCATACACAAAACATTATAATGTCATTACTAAATCCGTGTAGACCAAAACATTATAATGTCATTACTAAGTCCATGTAGACCAAAATATTATAATGTCATTACTAAATCCGTGTAGACCAAAACATTATAATGTCATTACTAAGTATGTTTCTTTATAAGTAACATTGATATTGATGTGCCATACACAAAACATTATAATGTCATTACTAAATCCGTGTAGACCAAAACATTATAATGTCATTACTAAGTATGTTTCTTTATAAGTAACATTGATATTGATGTGCCATACACAAAACATTATAATGTCATTACTAAATCCGTGTAGACCAAAACATTATAATGTCATTACTAAATCCGTGTAGACCAAAACATTATAATGTCATTACTAAATCCGTGTAGATCAAAACATTATAATGTCATTACTAAGTCCGTGTAGACCAAAACATTATAATGTCATTACTAAGTATGTTTCTTTATAAGTAACATTGATATTGATGTGCCATACACACAATATCGCGTTGTCAAATAAAATAAAGTTCTTCAGAGAAAAATATTAAAACTGAAATCGGAAATAGTGTGCTCATCACAATTCAGATTGCAATCGTTGAACCAAAGAGAAATGAATTGAACACGTCTTATTATTACTATGTTCTTTTCATATATGCATTATACAAGATGCACTTAAGAAACATACATACATATGCATGGATGTGCACTCTCACAAACGAATATTCCCCAAGTCATTCTTTCTGTTATAATATAATCTGAGTACTAAATTCATACATGTAATACTGGAAATCTCAATCCGTGTTCTGAATTGTTACACAGGAATGATAAACATATGTATGTTATGTTATTCCTCTTATTGAATTGTAATATATAGGTATGATAAACAAGTGTGTTTATGATATTTCCTTTAAAGGATTGTCATATAGATATGATAAACGAGTGTGTGTTTGGCATTCTTGTTAGTGGATTGTCATATAAGTATAAAAAAAAGTGTGTGTGTGTGTGTGTGTGTGTGTGTGTGTGTGTGTCACCACCCACCCTCCCTTCTCCGACCGGAGGAGGAGGGATGGTGGCTTGCCGACTCTACATAGGACTTGCATAGAGAGAATTGCAAAATCCGCACACAGAATACCAAGATGGTTGTTTGGCTCGAATTTAATTCTGCGTGTAGGTTACGTATTGCCGACGTGTTTGCATGTGTGCTTGCATACGGGTAGGGGTGAAGTGTAGACGGCACAGACAACACAACGTATAGCAACAACAGCAACCACTCTTTCGAAACCATAGACAGGAGAAAGGCCCAATGTCAGAGTATATATTCAAATTTATTGGTCTATGGGTTCCCTCTCACACGTTGGTTAGTCAGTCAGCCATCCACACTCGCACCCTTGGGAAAGGGGGAAGAAAGAAGAAAGAAAAATGATAAATGATGAATAAAATCAAAGAAATACAAAATTCAGCTTCTTCATGCAGTACTACTTCTAACATTACTTAGGCATTTTACAACATAATAGAGCAGTCATTATTTCAGAGTTCTGGCGCCACAACTTATATCAATGTTCAATAATAATAAACAAAGTTCAATAATAAACAAATGTCATTTAACTTGCAAGTCTTCTTCGCGGTTCCATCAATATTATCTTACATTAATCTTAAAACCATCCTTTGCTTATTTACAACGATTTAAACTTAAGGTTTATTTCTAATTTTAGATTTAATGCTTAAGGTTCCTACGCTTTAGTTTTAGGTTTATGTTTACGTTTACATGCTCTGAGATTTCCCTAATTAGAATTTACTTTTACTCACATATGTGCCGTCATTTTCTCCTTGTTTTCTGCTCACATAGTTCGTTACTTTCTCTTGTTCTCTGCTCATATAATTCGTTACTTTCTTCTTGTGCTGGGCTCACATCGTTACGCTTTCTCCTTGTGCTGGGGGGTTTTGATGATACATAAAACATCGTCGACGTCTCGACCTGGCCGCCCTCACTGTTACGACGGCTGCTACAACTTCACACTCCTGTGCGCTTCTCTTGTTAGGCCTAATTTCTCATCTCTCATTGCATTCCCTCTTCTCTCTTCTTCTCTTCAATTTCTGCTCATTTCATCTCATCTCTTCTCTTCTTCATAACTTCGTTTCTCATCTCTTCTCTTCTTCATTTCTCATCTCTTCTCTTAACTTCTTCATAACTTCGTTTCTCATCTCTTCTCTTCTTCATAACGGCCTTTGCCGTTCTCGGCGGTATGCCTCATGCATGATCGCTACTGCTTCCAACGATAGTTACTACCACTATGTAACATCTCGTTCTGTAACATCTCCCAGCGCAACAACATTAGACTTCCACCAGGAATTTACCTTCTGCCTGGAAAATAATCGATTGTCCACGGTCTTTGACAGAGTCTTTGAAAACCTGAGATGGCTATCTGGTTTGATTTGGCCCATCTAAAACTGTAGCGGTCTTTACGACGCGCTCCATATACAGCCAGGTAGACATTTGTCACACTGTTACAGTGCTCAAGAACCCTCTAGTTGCTTGCCTCCCAACTTCGAAGAGTTTTCTTGATACAAACAAAGCAGGGAGAAACTGAGAGCATTCCGCCCTTTCTCTGAGCTGACTGGTACACACCCTCCTTCCAGCACGCTATCCCCCATCCAACACTGCTCATTTACAACCAGCACGGCACTGAGAGCCTGCTTTGTCACGGACATAATTGGCAGTCCCAGCTCTTCTCACATTTTCCAGGCCAGTGTACTGACTGGCCGCACACACCGACACAGATTTATGGGTGTGGGTCCTGGTCAGCCAGCAAGTTAATTATCGTTTTCCTATTCTCAGGCAGGAACTAAGCTAGTGTTTCTGACACTTAGCTTTCCCATTGTTGACAAAATGGTCATTATCACCCTGTCCCTCTTTTAATTAACTTAGCGGGTTTCGTTCATAGTTTAGAGTTAGAAAATACTTAGAGGGAGAGAAATTTTTTTTAAAATTAATATTCCTTGATTTTCGTGACAGTGTGTTTGGCATTCTTGTTAGTGGATTGTCAAATAAGTATAAAAAATGTGTGTGTGTTTGGCGTTCTTGTTAGTGGATTGTCATATAAGTATAAAAAAAAGTGTGTGTGTGTGTGTGTGTGTGTGTGTGTGTGTGTGTGTGTGTGTGTTTGGGATTCTTGTTAGTGGATTGTGATAAATATGAAAAACGTGTGTGTCAATGGATTATAGGTTTGATGAACGTGTGTGTGTGTATTTGTGTTACAGGAATTATGCATGTCTGCCACTTGCATATCTGCCAGTGTTTCAGGAGAGAGAGAGAGAGAGAGAGAGAGAGAGAGAGAGAGAGAGAGAGAGAGAGAGAGAGAGAGAGAAATTAGAAAATGTACTATACCCGAAAATTATTGTAAACCTTGCGTTCTGCCGAGTCACCTTTAATGTCGCTGTCAGGAAGCTTGGAAATTAAAGCGCCTTTACACAGACCACTGGGCTTGACAATAACCTGGTTAAGATAGCAAGGCGGTACTGCGATGGCAACATTACTAATGTGTGGATACATCTCACTAGCGTAATTTTCGCACCATTTCCGGAATGCATTTTTGTGTGTCTCAATGGCAGATTGTTGTGGGTGTTTTCTCCTTTCTTCGCTCATGAACTTTTGTAATTTCTGCCAATATTTCAGAACGTTAATTGAATGAAGAAATCTCTATTTAAAAAAAAAATCCAACTTTCTTCATGTTTCAATGAAAAAAAATATAATTCGTAATTTTGAATTAAAGGGCTAATGCTAGTGCTAATAACTCGGAATAAATTATGTAAACGATCTTACAATATCAGAATATTGATAAATATAAAGTTGTGCATTAATTAACTCTGAATAAATTATGTAAACGATCTTACAAAATCAGAATATTGATAAATGTAAAGTTGTGCATTAATTAGCTCTGAATAAATTATGTAAACGATCTTACAAAATCAGAATATTGATAAATATAAAGTTGTGCATTAATTAACTCTGAATAAATTATGTAAACGATCTTACAAAATCAGAATATTGATAAATGTAAAGTTGTGCATTAATTAGCTCTGAATAAATTATGTAAACGATCTTACAAAATCAGAATATTGATAAATATAAAGTTGTGCATTAATTAACTCTGAATAAATTATGTAAACAATCTTATAATATCAGAATATTGATAAATATAAAGTTGTTCAGTAATTAACTCTGTAGTAAATGCACATCATTTATGAAAACAAATTAAAGTACAGATTAAAAGCAGTGTGGACAATTCTACGTCCTTGACCTAGTTGTTAACGGCACTTACGTGGGTGTTCGTCGTTAATAACTCTTCACATATGCGCTTTCTGTCAATGTCCTGTTGTTTGCACTTGAGAGCATCGGATGAGTAGAATTGTCCGTCCATTTAGTTGGTTTTCACTAGTCCTCTTTGTAAATACAATTCTGCACATATTTAGCCGTTTGTCAAATGGTAAGTGTTTTATAACATTTTACTTTTTCATGTTCTTATTTAACTTGAATATTTGAAATATTAATGTGAAGCACTGATAAGGCGAATGCATGGAATTATTTGTGATGCAGACAACTTTCTCACTGAATGACATTATTTGTGATACAAACAGATTTCTAACGTGAATAGAATTATTAGTGACACTGAAAGCTTTTCAGTGAATAGCATTATTTGAGATATAGAAATCTTTCTCACATGAATAACATTATTTGAGATACAGACAGCTTTCTCACATGAATAACATTATTTGAGATACAGACAGCTTTCTCACATGAATGGCAGATAGAGACATCTTTCTCACATGAATGGCAGATACAGACATCTTTCTCACATGAATGGCAGATACAGACATCTTTCTCACATGAATGGCAGATACAGACATCTTTCTCACATGAATGGCAGATACAGACATCTTTCTCACATGAATGGCATTATTTGAGATACAGACATCTTTCTCACATGAATGGCATTATTTGAGATACAGACATCTTTCTCACATGAATGGCATTATTTGAGATACATACAGCTTTCTAACTTGAATGGCATTATTTGTGGTGCAGTCAGCTTTCTCACACGTGAATCTTAGGAATGAACTAAGGTAAGAAACGATTAAAGTAGACAAGTCTTTAAAGCAAATATTGACAACAACGCCAAGGAGATTTCCCATCTAGAGTCACATACGATCACATCAGATTAAAGCTTGTTAGCAGCGGGGAAGTGTTAAATAGGAACCAAGTGAATGTGTAAGTGACAAGTATAATTTAATAATACAACACACAGGATAAATGACAAGTATAATTTATTAATACAATACACAGGATAAGCGAGCTACAAGAACAGTGATCATTACATGAAATTAGCACAACAAACAAACAACGTCTTTGCAATTAGCACAACAAACAAACAACGTCTTTGCAATTAGCACAACAAACAAACAACGTCTTTGCAATTAGCACAACAAACAAACAACGTCTTTGCAATTAGCACAACAAACAAACAACGTCTTTGCAATTAGCACAACAAACAAACAACGTCTTTGCAATTAGCACAACAGACAACGTCTTTGCAATTAGCACAACAAACAACGTCTTTGCAATTAGCACAACAAACAACGTCTTTGCAATTAGCACAACAGACAACGTCTTTGCAATTAGCACAACAAACAACGTCTTTGCAATTAGCACAACAAACAACGTCTTTGCAATTAGCACAACAAACAACGTCTTTGCAATTAGCACAACAAACAAACAACGTCTTTGCAATTAGCACAACAAACAACGTCTTTGCAATTAGCACAACAAACAAACAACGTCTTTGCAATTAGCACAACAAACAACGTCTTTGCAATTAGCACAACAAACAAACAACGTCTTTGCAATTAGCACAACAAACAACGTCTTTGCAATTAGCACAACAAACAAACAACGTCTTTGCAATTAGCACAACAAACAACGTCTTTGCAATTAGCACAACAGACAACGTCTTTGCAATTAGCACAACAAACAAACAACGTCTTTGCAATTAGCACAACAAACAAACAACGTCTTTGCAATTAGCACAACAAACAACGTCTTTGCAATTAGCACAACAAACAACGTCTTTGCAATTAGCACAACAAACAAACAACGTCTTTGCAATTAGCACAACAAACAACGTCTTTGCAATTAGCACAACAAACAAACAACGTCTTTGCAATTAGCACAACAAACAACGTCTTTGCAATTAGCACAACAAACAAGACGATTTACTGCACTAAATAAGCAAGCTGAAGTGAAGCTAGCATTAGATAAGAAACAAACAAGCACAGTATGTCATACTCAGACTACATTAAAAGAAAATTAAATTAAATTCTCTCCTGCAAAATCAACAACACATTGAAAAGAATCCACACATTTCCACATTCCTTTAATTTTATTTACTCTTTATTTATTTATTTATTTTAGCTTTTATTTATTAATATTTTCGTTTTTAGAGAGAAGACGACATAACTAATTGCAAGTCACTAGTGGGCATCAATACAGAAAACAAAGATTAAATTTAAATTTAGATAACTCCGAAATCATAAAACCAGTAGTGACAAAGTTATTGCATTACAAAAAAGAAAAAAGAAATACCAGAGGGAAAAGTTGTGTAAGATTTATAAACAAACTAAAAAGCGTTACATAGCTCAGAATCCGAAAGGAAAACAAAAATGTTTAAATAAATACAGCAACTAACACGTTTATTATATCACAGAAGAACTGATGATGTACATTGAAAAATCTCAAGAAATGTGTTTGTGTATTTCTGTGGATGGGTGAGTGAATGAGTGTGTGTGTGTGTGTGTGTGTGTGTGTGTGTGTGTGTGTGTGTGTGTGTGTGTGAGAGAGAGAGAGAGAGAGAGAGAGAGAGTGTGCATGAATTACATAACTGACAACGACCTACGTTTCTAAAGGCGATCCTTAAGGAAGGAACAAATGAACACCAATAGTAATGACTATTACCTGAGCGCCCTCTTCGTTTCTTTTCTAATTCGCCCCTCCTCTGCTTGGCATCCGCTCCCGGGCGAAAGAAAAGGTACCTTTCTACCCACCCGCGCTCCCGCTTGCCACTTACTCCCAAACAAACGAAAGTGTTCTCCCACTCTCCAAAACGCTTGCCTAATGTTCCCCGGCGAAAAGAAATGTTTCTTCTTCCAATCTGCTTGCCATCTGTTTCCAGGTGATAGAAAAGTGTTCCCTCACCAGCCACGCCCACTTTGCTTGGCATTTGCTCCCAGGCGAAAATAAAAAGCGTTCCTTCGCCCACCCATCTCCTTTGCTTGGCACTTGCTTCCAGGCGAAAAAAAGTGTTCTCTCAATTCGTACCGTTTCACAGCACAACGTGCGTACAAGGATATGCTCAATACTTAGTAACAAGTGTAATCGGCTAATATTTTTATTATATAGGCTGTAGGTTGTTGTATGAGAAGTTAATCAACACTTTGAATGTGAAACTTTAGCAATTATTATTTAAGTACATAGTTGTCCACTTTCTGCAAAATAAAGTCGTTGGTTGTTGCTATTATTACTGTAGTTGAATTAGTTTTCTGTTTATATATATATATAAAAAAAGATACATTTCGCCGATCATTATTAAACAAAATCAGAACAGAAATTAGTTGAATAGCCGATAGGTGTCTCTTCAATAACAAATGTATTCCTAAAACAGACAAATGTATTCCTAACTCTAAGAAGTATATTCTTAACATCAACAAATATTTTTCTAACACCACAAAATGTGTTCTAACACTAATAAATGTATTCCTAACAGTAACAAATATATTCCTATCACCAACAAATGTGTTCTAACATTAATAAATATATTTCTAACTGTATGTATTCTTAATACGAATAAAAGTACTCCCTAAACATGTATTCCTAGCATAAAAATGTAATTCTAACACAACAAATATATTTCTAACAATAAAAAATGTATTCCTGACACTAATAAATATATTCCTAATAAAACAATTGTATTCCTAAGACTAACAAATGCATTCCTAAAACTAACAAATATATTCCGAAGACTAACTAATGTATTCCTAAAACGAATAAATTTATTCCTAACACTAAGAAACGTATTCCTAAAACAAACAAATGTATTCCTAACACTAACAAATATATTCCTAATACAAACAAATGTATTCCTAACACTAACAAATGAATTCCTAAAACTAACAGATATATTCTCTGCACTAACAAATGTATTCCTAAAGCTAACAAATATATTCTTAACACTAATGAATGTATTCCTAACACCAACAAATATGTTCTAACACTAATAAAGGTATTCCTAAAACTAACGAATGCATTCTCAACACTAACAAATGTATTCCTAAAACTAACAAATATATTCTTAACACAAGCAAATAGATAATTCTTTTTCTTAACACTAACAAAATCCGATACATGATACTTTGGAAGAATTGCAAATCGTTATAAGTAAATATATTCCATTTTAATAAGTATTTTTGAATGTATATTTTCTGCTCAAATCTTATATGAAAAGTTTCATTTTATAATATTTTTAAAATTTTGTATCTCTTATTTTTAATTGAAAATACAGAAGACGCATTTTTATAGGCCTACATTATGTCACAATATTGAAGTAAGAATGTAAATAAAATAAAAATAGAGTAGCTTACATTAAAAAAGCTGCAAGACATGTTTGGTAGTAGACAGCGTTTGTCCAACTGCCTTGAAAGCCAAAACGTACTCATATATATCATAATATTGTTATCAACGCATAAGAAACTAAGAAACTTTTCCATTAAAATTTCCTGCCACTAAAAATAGCAAAACATCGCTCTACCAATATTAACGCCGCTTCTAATAACCTACTGATCGAGTGATTAAGAGCATTAGTGCAAGAGAGAGAGAGAGAGAGAGAGAGAGAGAGAGAGAGAGAGAGAGAGATTTCTGCGAATACAGTTTTAAAAAAAGTTCCCTGGGAATAAGTGTCAGTTAACAACGCCCCTAATTTAGTACTCAGAGTCATTCGGGAATTCCTCAGATTTCGTTCACAAACAAAAAAAAGCAGGGTATCTTATTATTTTATTTCTCCTTTTAAGAAACATTCAACACAGTCTACAGCTCTGTTAGTTGCTTTTCGGTTTGTGACCATAACTGATAGCTTCGTTTAATAGAATCATTTCATAAATTATGTCTGCTTGACAACCCTCCCCACCCCCCACCATTATTCAAATTGTGTGATCGTCACCTACCACCACCGCTACTGACGGGAAGGCCCGGCGTAAATAACAATCAGGCAAATTTGTATCCAGCTCGATTTTGCAATGTGCCCTATATTTAATTAAAAATATAGCAATGTAATCAAAACCGGATTTTCCGTATTATTACTATTATTATTAATATTATTACGTTAGCTTACATCATTAATTAATCCTATATTTTTCTCATAAATATCTTGAAGCGAACTTTCTAATAAAGAATAATGTAACTTCATGACACGCACTAAATAAATAAATGTAATTACTTCTATTATTAAATTTAAACTGTCAGTCGATTGATCAGTTAATAAGTTCAGAAATTAGTAATATCTAACTCAATAACTAAATAAAATCAATAATATTATAAAAAGTATTGCGAGCAGTTTTTATGACTTTATGAACTTATTATAAGTCAAGATCAAAATATATTACGTGTATGGAGTATAATTAATAATAAAGCTATGTATATTCAATTGCAAGGAATGTACAATGCAGTAACCATTTACATTTTGTTTAAATTATTTAAATAACTATTGTTTCCACGTGTGAATGTTGTCTTTTGTCTTAAATATAAACAACAAATACAAGAACAAATTGTAGCAAGTATTTGCTGGGACTAAATTTTAAATTTTAAACAACAAAAAGTATTTACTGGGTCTAAATTTAAACAACGAAAAGTATTTACTGGGACTATATTTAAACAACAAAAACAAGATCGAAATGAAGCAAGTATTTGCTGGGACTAAATTTAAACAACAAAAAGGATTTACTGGGACTAAATTTAAACAACAACAAGTATTTACTGGGACTAAATTTAAACAACAAATACTAGAACAAATTGAATCAAGTATTTACTGGAACTGTATTGCAAGGAACGGATCCTAGAAAAGATTTTCAATACAAGGTAAATATCGAGAGTTTCGCGCTGATATTTATTAATACATCAATACTGATAATAATTAATACTTCAGTAGAGATAGTAACAAATACATCAATACTGATAATAATTAATACATCAGTAGAGATAGTAACAAATACATCAGTACCGATAATAATTAATTAATACTTCAGTAGAGATAGTAACAAATACATCAATACTGATAATAATTAATACATCAGTAGAGATAGTAACAAATACATCAATACTGATAATAATTAATACATCAGTAGAGATAGTAACAAATACATCAGTACCGATAATAATTAATTAATACTTCAGTAGAGATAGTAACAAATACTTCAATACTGATAATAATGAATATTTTATTTCTGTTAAAAATAAATACTTTAGTACCGATACTAATTAATACTTCAGTGCCTATAATAATTAATTCTTTAGTACTGATAATAATTAATACTTCAGTTCTACTACTAATTTAATGAATATTTCAGTACAGATACATTATTTTAATACTTCAGTATTACTAATAATGAATATTTCAGTAGAGATAATTAATACCTCAGTACTACAAATAATTAATATTTTAGCACTGATAATAATTAATACTTCAGTACAGATAATAATTAATACTTTAGTACTGAAAATAATAAATACTTCAGTGCTGTTAATAATTAATACTTCAGTACTACTACTAATTAATACTTTAGTACTGAAAATAATTAATACATTATTACTGATAATAATTAAGGCTTCAGTTCTGTTATAATTAATACTTCAGTACTGATAATAATTAATACTTTAGTACTGAAAATAATTAATACTTCAGTGCTGTTAATAATTAATACTTCAGTACTCATATTAATTAATACTTTAGTACTGAAGATAATTAATACTTTAATACAGAAAATAATTAATACTTCAGTACTGATAATAATTAATATTTTAGTACTGAAAATAATTAATATTTCAGTGCTGTTAATAATTAATTCTTCAGTACTGATAATAATTAATACTTTAGTACTGAAAATAATTAATACTTCAGTGCTGTTAATAATTAATACTTCAGTACTGAAAATAATTAATACTTTAATACTGAAAATAATTAATACTTTAGTACTGAAAATAATTAATACTTCAGTGCTGCGAATAATTAATACTTCAGTACTGATAATAATTAATACTTTAGTACTGAAAATAATTAAGACTTCAGTGCTGTTAATAATGAATACTTCAGTACTGAAAATAATTAATACTTCACTGCTGTTAATAATTAATACTTCACTGCTGCTAATAATTAATACTTCAGTACTGAAAATAATTAATACTTCACTGCTGCTAATAATTAATACTTCAGTACTGAAAATAATTAATACTTCACTGCTGTTAATAATTAATACTTCGGCATAGAAAATGTTGTCGTACATGACAATTTTCAACATAATAGATATATAGATGAATAAATACATGGGATTATTTATTTTTTTGCTGTATGCACGTGTGTGAGTGTGAATGAGAGAATATGAGGGTAAGTGAAGAAACTTACATTTTGGATGCAATACATTCTTCCCTTTATGTGTTCTTTACCAAAATGAGAGGAAAAAATAAATATGGGTCAAGTGTGTAATATGTGTGTACACATACATAATTTAATCACGTGACACATACTTAGCTGTTTTTGGCACTGAAGCAACTAAAAGACGTCCAACTTGTTGATTAATTATAATTATCTGATATGTTTTAAGTTTGACATTCTTTTCGAATGAGAGAAAAGTGTGTTCGATTGTTGGAGCAGAACTTTAATTTGTATGCACAAACCGGAAGTATCGAGATGTAGAATGTTTAAAATGATAAACCGAATTATTTACAAACAAATTGTGGAAAATAATTCAGCTTAAAATTTCCTATGATTTTTAATTATTTTATAAAAGATGAAAAAGTTATTCATTTGAAGCAGATGGTAATAAAGGATTTTGACTGAAATCTTGTAGAGATTCAACAAAAGTTATTTACTCAGTTCTATTAAGCTGCTGCACAACAAATATTTTAAATATGATTTTGTTATTAGACATATAAAAGCTGTAAAAGTGCATTACTTAAGTTACTGAAGTATATTACTTAAGTTATTACAATTATATTACTAAGACATTATATCTGTACTACTTTAGTCATTAAAAATATTTTACTTACGTTTTACTTAAGTTAGTAGAATTGTAGTACTAAGACTTATATAAATGCACTACTTAAGTTATTAAAATTATTTTACTTACATTATTTAAAGTGTGTTACTTGATTTATTTAAAGCGTATTGCTTAAGTTACTAAAATGTTTTACTTAGGTCATTAGAAGTGTATTACTTAAGTTATTATAAGTGTATTAATTAAGTTATTAGAAGAGTATTACTTATTAGAAATTTATTACTGAAGTCATTAGAAGTGTATTACTTAAGTTATTATAAGTGTATTAATTAAGTTATTAGAAGAGTATTACTTATTAGAAATTTATTACTGAAGTCATTAGAAGTGTCATTCTTAAATTTATTAAAAGTGTATAACTTAAGTTATTAGAAGTGTATTACTTAAGTTATTAGAATGTATTACTTAAGTTATTAGAAGTGTATTACTTAAGTTATTAGAAGTTTATTAATTAAGCTATTAAAAGTATATTACTTAAGCTATTAAAAGTATATTACTTAAGCTATCAGAAGTGTATTACTTTAAGTTGTTAGAATAACTTAAAGTTATTAGAAGACTACTACTTGAAGTATTTAGCAATACTGCATAAAAAAAACCAAAAAAACTTGCGGTCTTGGAGAGGTGCGGTCTCTTCAGTTGATTATAATCAATAATCTAATATAATAATTTAACATTTCTTTCTGTCCCCTACCAACATATAATTATCTGTATGAGTCAGAAGAAATGTTAAATTATTATATTAGATTGTGTTCTGTAAAAACAGCCCTCTTTATTAATAAATCAGGAGGAATATGGAATCTTTTATCAAAAATAGAACATTCTGAATGTGGCAGGCTTCTATCTAGCCCACGAGTTAATTCTTAGCTTTCGCTCACTGAGTCGAGGGATTTTTAAATCATGGGCATGAGAGTGTGCAGTCTAATGCGGTCTAGTGCAGGCAATCAAATCTCTTTGGGAACACCAAGATTTTATTTGAGATACGTCACAAGAGAATTCAACAGTTGATATTTAAAGTGTTTTAATTAAGCAAAGATAGTAACTTCTAGTACATAACGTCATGAAAATGGAGTGCCATCTTTTAATGCTTTGTATGTTTCAATATAAGCTTGGTGTAGCAATAAAGTCACAATTGTGTATGTTAATATAAATTAAGATTAAATAATAAATAATTTGTTGCATATTTTGTGAATAATGTTTTGGTCAGGTACTAGAAATGTATAACTGAAATGTTGTTTAATATTGCTGCAAATTAAAGGACTGTGGTCACTATTTACGCTATCAAGCACACCAGGGGGGAATGTCTGGAATTTTTGTGTGTAGTACTGAACACACCACAAGAAACATTCAAATGAATTTTCATGAATTCTCGAGACCAAACTCAAACCACCATTTCCACTGTATTAGCTCTCGAATGGAATTCACAGGAATCAATTAATAGCAATATGTTTTACTGATAATTTGATGACAATGCTGGATTCAAATGCCTACGTGACCAAATAAGTACAGTCACTGCTACCTGAAGCAAAAGGTAAAAAGGCATGCTTTCTCATAGGCTAACTATCGCCTTTATGACCAGACTCGAGTTATGTTCAAATTCAAAATGATTAGAATAGAATACTTCTTCAGCAAAGAAACTTCTTGTTCATCCCTATTGGATGAGTTTGTAATGAACAAGTATGAGACTATTAGTCAGAAAACTACTCATCCAGTTGGAACTGGTTTGAATTGCATCAGCAATTTTCTAGCATATTCTCAACCCAAGTTGTTTACTCCAACTCTGACACAAAAACATACCTTCATAAGGATTGCCCCAAATCGGGTCATTTGACAATTAATATAAATTAAATTTAAATTAGAAATAGGGATAGGTAAATTTACTCCACCACACTATCAAAGTTACATTAAATGTTACAATACTATTCGTTTCACATTTCGATACCCTATTGCTTAATACTTAACACTGAAAGAGTGAAATGTCAATTAGCACAATATTCAATGCTCTAAAATAGAACAAAGACTATTCACCTTCTCGCTTATTCATGGACCTAATGCATATTTATACCACTACGAAGTGATCCACTGTATGTTCTGATAACTATGACAGTGGTTTATTTTCTACTCAGTTCCAGTGCTTCGTACACAATAACCAACTCTTTACTCAATGTTTATTTGTTAGTTAGGTCAGGTAATTAATTTGTACATCACACTGTGTCAATGGAGGAGTGGTTTGTCCATGACTACTTTTACAAACTGGAACTTGTACTGGTAAAGGCAATTTCACACGACTACTTACAAATTGGAACTTGTACTGGTAAAGGCCAGTTCACATGTGGGACATGGACAGTCTTTCCGTGCATGCTCGACCTCACTCCAAGTCGTCCTTCAAACAGTAAAATCCATTCCAGTCTGAACCTCAAATAACTGCTAGATCTGTACTTTGGTTCATACCACAGCCAACAACCCCTCTGACTGAAAATCGCTTCCTGCAGAAAAAATTACAAGGAAACGTCATTCTTCTATGAAAACGTCCACAAGACAACATCATTCTTGTAGGAAAACGTCCGTAAGACAATATCATTCTTCTATGAAAACGTCCGTAAGACAACATCATTCTTGTAGGAAAACATCCGTAAAACAACATCATTCTTCTATTAAAACGTCCGTAAGACAATATCATTCTTCTATGAAAACGTCCATAAGACAACATCATTCTTGTAGGAAAACGTCCGTAAGACAACATCATTCTTCTATAAAATCGTCCATAAGACAACATTGTAGGAAAACGTTTATAGGAAAACGTCATTCATGCAGGAAAACACCTAGTAAAATTTCCTGAAAACACATATGGCATGCTCCCTAAGATTTTCTGTCTATTATCTCCTTCCAAAACCTAAACTAATTTCCCAGACCTCTGCAATGGAAGTTCTCATGCAACACTACAATCTTTCCATTGCTTACACCCCATAAGAATATAAAGTCACAAGCCACTTTAAGTATGTACAAAAAAAGAGTTAATGAAGCTATTGTGATGGAGTGTGGTGTTGAGGTGTTATGGGTCACCCCAGGATGCAAGATGAAATGATGATGATGATGAGATGATACAGCAGCCACAGCAACAGGGGGGCAATATGCAACATCGTGTTATGTTTCCATGCGGTCTTTGGCACCCCGCCATATGCTCTGTGTGTGTGTCTCTCTCTCTCCCGCATATCGCCAACCAAGCTTCTCTCTCTCTTTCTGGCTACATGGTTACAAACAAGCCTTCTGATTATTGCTTACAAAACAAGTCTTGCGATGTCCGAACTTTAAGTAGTAGTAGTACCGTGAACTTCTTTGCCCCGCATTGCATTAAAACTTTTCTCTATATATATCTAAAACCCGAGCCGCAAAGGAGCCTCCACTAGAAAATGCTGGCACAGAGACAAAAACTGCGGCGTGAATCAATCGGAGTTTCTCAGAAACGAAATATTTTGCAAGAGAACTAGTAATTCTGTTATTTAGACGCCCTTTGAACTACTCAAGACAGGCTCAGGACTAGTTCAGTATAGCTCAAGACTGTCTCCGGACTGGTTCAGAACTAGCTCAGGACTGGCTCAGAACTAGCTCAAGACTAGCTCAGGACTTTAATAACTAGCTCAAGACTGACTAAGAACTAGCTCCAGACTAGCTCAGGACTAGTTCACAACTAGCAATCCCATGCTGCTAGAATGTTAGATTGTACTGTCTGATTTACCCTAGACTAAAAATGGTACGCCCTTAGCAGTAACTATATCCTTTGCAAGACAAGAGTTGGTTCCTCTAGAAACCTCCATCAAAGAGAAACCAATGCATTTAATTACACTGGAGAATGTGGACATTTTCAAGACTTGCTATCATCACTTCCGGTACTTAGGTACTTTAGAACTATAGACCTGCTCTCATTACTACTGGCTTTTAGATTAAGACCTATTGACCTGCTCTCATTACTACTAGTACTTAAGTACTTTAGATTAAGACCTATAGACCTGCTCTCATTACTACTGGTACTTGGGTATTTAGATTAAGAACTATAGAACTGCTCTCAATACTGCCGGTTTTTAAATTAAGAGCTACAGAGTCTGTTTAGTGACTCTATTATTATTTACTTAATTCATATATATTTTAAAGAAACAAAATATTGATTTCAGATTGCTTAGAAAATATATTGGCAATATAATGACCAGCATCTGTTGTGCAAACTGAAAACTTTTTTTGTTTATCTTTCTGTCGCAGTGTGAGCGGTCTGTCTACCGCGTTTGACTTATTATAGTAACCACTCTGCTCATCAGTCTTTAAAACGTCTCCAAGCGTTACTGAGTGTGAACTATCTGCCTATCAGTCTGGTATCTGCACTTGTCCCAACGTTACTGAGTGCGAACGATCTGCCTATCAGTCACTCACGTCAATTTGTAGCTTGGTTCGAGCCTATTCTGCGGAAAGTGATAGCGGTGAATGTGGCACACATAACCAAACTCTATAGACATATTCATCTTTCCATACATCAAATTGTATGTAAATAATGAAAGCACTGTTTATCACACACACACACACACACACACACACACACACACACACACACACACACACACACACACACACACACACACAATTAATAAACAGAAATGTCATAAATATGCTGAATGAATAATTCCTGTTACATAATCCCCCTCACATACATACATATATTTATATCTATATCTATTTATACACACTCACACACACGCACACATATACACACAAATAAACATAGCGCATTTCCTCTTTTCCCATCTCAAGAAGACTGAAAGACACACGGATTGAGAAAAAAACCTAACAAAACTATCTATAATTGTAGTTAGTAGTAGCATAGTTTATTTTATTTTTTTATTTTTTATTTTATTGGTAGGCAAAATTTATTAAAGTTGGCATAACCGAGTTTTGGTCAATAAAAGATAATATCGAAGCAGAGAACAAATGCTAGCTCATGTGACCAATGCTAGGTCATGTGACTAATGCTAGGTCATGTGACCAATGTCGTTGTACACCCGCAACTTTACAGTCTCTATGTTGTTAAGTACAGAGTAGCTGAGCTTTACTTCCTTATTTCTTCTTATTTACGAACGTATGGAACTCACTAGTTGAAAACTAAAGCTTGTTACAGGCTTTCAATGTACTTCGTATATTGAAGTGATCACGCGAGTGCATATATTTGTGTTAGTTAACACGGTTATAACTGAATTCATAAGTTATCACGTGTTGTTCTTATGTATCTGTGAGTGTGTGTGTGTGTGTGTGTGTGTGTGTGTGTGTGTGTGTGTGTGGTGTGTGTGTGTGTGTGTGTGTATGTAAGTGTGTGTATGTATGTGTATTTGCATATGTATGTGTGTGAGAAAGACAGACAGACAGAGAGGGAAAGGGGTTAGTAACTGTAATTGGCAAATATAACTTCACAGAGTCAACGGTTGTCATTGTTAACCGTCATTTGTTACACAACTAGCTGACAAAAGCCTCCCGAGTATACGCTCCAAGCCAGACGTGTTGTGCTGTCTCATAAGGTACACGCTCCAAGCCAGACGTGTTGTGCTGTCTCATAAGGTACACGCTCCAAGCCAGATGTGTTGTGCTATCTCGGTATATATATATACTCAAGTTGCGCGCAAAGCGTCATACGCAAGTTTCAGTGGCATTTCAATCTAATCAAGTTGTCAGTGACATTTTAATCAAGTCAAGCTGTCAGTGACATTTCAATCAAATCAAGTTTTCAGTGACATTTTAATCAAGACAAGTTTTCAGTGACATTTTAATCAAGTCAAGTTGTCAGTGACATTTTAATCAAGTCAAATTTCAGTGACATTTCAATCAAATCAAGTTTTCAGTGCGTCATTTGTTGTTTATTTACGCATTCTATTCTCTAAGCAATGCATAATACTAAATAGACACTCCTACTTGAGGAATTACTAAATCAAAGCAATATACAACAGCAAATGACATCTGACTAATGAGTGTGATTATGAAAAGTGAACACTACACATTGCACATTACAAACACAAAGTTCAGAATATTACCGTCAGCAATCCCCACGTGAAATCCATGTTTGAGTGAAATTTAACGTTCAAAAAAACCCCTACCCTTTTCCCGTTTGACATCCTCTTTTCCAGCGCCCCAGCAACCACAAGAAGAACGCACTTCTGTGTTTTCCGAATTTCTGGGAAATGGGCCTAGCCCGAAGATAACGCCAGAACGCCTCGCGCTGACGTGTCGAGTACTCGTGCACTAAGCAGACAAGGACAAGCGTCCTGACTACTGCTTTCCTGTTCTAGATATGTGGTCGCAGATATTTTTACTTTTCAGCTGGGCTCGTAGCGAAATAGCACAAACTTACTTTCTGTTGTGTCAGGTCAATTTTCAATTCGTTTTTTGCTACTTAGAACAAAAAGGTCGAGTGTTTTTTTGTTGCCGTAAACTGTGGGTCATTGTTTAAAGCGAGTTGAACACATTTGTTCTTTTCTACCAGAAGTTGCTTATTTACATATTTGTAATTTCTTTCATTAGTATTACTATTTTTTCTTTAGAAATGTTGCACTTTATTATTTTTTTTAATATATTTTTAAAATATCAATTATAAGTAATCATTGCACAATGATCTAGCTGTGTTGCCGCCGTGATAAACTGCGATAGGTATCGATAATTTTAGATATTTTACGTTAGTAGTGGATCAGACTTTTATTACAATAATTATTTTCATCTCCAACACTTTTCTTCCTGAATTATCGCCTGTTTAATGATATAAATCACCCCGGTGTTGTACACATGTTTTCAAACTATGCAAATCATAACATTTCTTTCTTCTTTGGATTGAAAGACCAGTCTAAAGACCAAGTGTCATAACTCTTTAGGATTGTTCCTAGGAAATTGTAATGATGAAACATGTTATATACTTTACTTATTTTATTTTGTTTACAGTTAATATTTAAAACGAAACGACGAACTAAGAACGAAAAGAATACGAACACACATTTTGCTGTCGAAAAATCCGTTTTAGCCGTGATATGATAATTATGCAAGTAGGAGTAAATCGGGAAAACTGTTCACATTGATTGGGTTATACAGCACTAATTAATATGCAGTATATTCTATATTTACTCACAGTATTACTACTACTGCTACTACTACTATTACTACTACTACTGCTACTACTCCTGCTGCTACCATCACTATTACTACTACTACTAAAAATAACATTACTTTATAAAACATTATTATGTAAACACACAGTAACAGAGACATACACACAGGAATATATAAACTTCGACAGTTTAAGTGTTATAGAAATAGCTCTTAAATGCAAATGTACTGAAAACAAAGAAAACAAAGAAAAGAATTAAGTACTAGACCCCTCCCCTACATTAAATACATTTCAGTGTATGCGTTTGTGTGTGTATTGTGACTGTAGTGTGCGTATGTAAATGTGTAATGCGTGCGAGTGTAATTTCTTTTAAATTGAAATTATGTTTTTGTCTGTTTGTATACACAACCATACTTGTGACGCTATATGCTCCTGTCTGTTTGTTTACGCAACCATACTTGTGACGCTATATGTTCCTGTCTGTTTGTATACGCAACCATACTTGTGACGCTATATGTTCCTGTCGGTTTGTATATGTGTGACGCTATATGTTCCTGTCGGTTTGTATATGTGTGACGCTATATGTTCCTGTCGGTTTGTATATGTGTGACGCTATATGTTCCTGTCGGTTTGTATACGTGTGACGCTATATGTTCCTGTCGGTTTGTATACGTGTGACGCTATATGTGTGGTTTCACATCTATCACGTTCTTCATAACAGTATTTGTAACTGTGATTCATAATTGTATGATGATATACTATTTTATTCCGGGTATTGACTACAAGATGATGACTTCACAAACTGTTTTATTCCGGGTATTGAGAACAAGTTGATGACTTCACATACTGTTTTATTCCGGGTATTGACTACAAGAAAAATTAAATACCAATGTTACAGATGCGGATATGATATCACAAACTAAAATACTCGAATAATTTTATCATTTGGTATGCGAGGTAATTGTTATTGATAAGAGTTTGCTGTATGTATGTTTCATTTTTTTTCTTACTATTGTCACAGTTAACACAATGGAAAAGCCAAATTCCATTGCTAGCATTATTATAAATATAAACATTTACAATACGTGATAGAATTAACTTAATTCATACGCCCACTGACTTAAAATACATAGACACATCTACGTGCACATACACATCATCTATCTATCTATCTATCTATCTCTCTATCTATCTCTTTATCTATCTATCTGTCTATCTATCTATCTTTCTATCTATCTACCTATCTATCCATCCATCTATCTATCTGTATGAACACCCTTTATCATTTACTATTAATGAATAAAAATAAATGGCATTTCGCAAACTAATTTACAAAACAGTACCATTTATCATGTTAGATTTTCGTACGTTTAACATTCAGCTGCGATGATCATCAGCGGTAAAGACAACTCTTTAAAACAGCTAAAATAAATTCACCAAAAACTGAAATCTACCCATTATAATCCAGAAAGACATACGCATGCAATAATGCCCTAACTCACTCTCTTTTATAAATGAACTGACCAATAGCATGTTGTTGTAAGTGTATGATTGCTCATTTCTTTCCATGTAGTTCTTAACCTTTTATGTTTACATGTGGCTGCCACGCACATACATCTAATGTTGCTGTAGCTTTTCAGCAATAAAGAGATATTAATGGGCATTATCTTCATACTGAATAATTGCTTGACAACCGTGAAATCAACTTACATTGTTTGCAGTTCACTGCATTGTGAACTCGAGGATTCCTACTATGATGGACCAGAAAAGCTAAAGGATTTTCAACACACACACACACACACACACACACACACACACACACACACACACACACACACACACACACACACACACGCACAAACACACATCTTCCCCAAATATATGTGTAAATAAATTACTCTTATTAAAATATTAATGAAAATAAACATTATGGAGAAAATACAAGCAGGTTTTTTTTTCAAAAGAACAAATAAAAACAAACAAGAAGTAATTATTCTTTTAATATTGCACAAAACATTATTACATTTGCTATAGATAGATAGATAGATAGATAGATAGATAGATAGATAGATAGATAGATAGATAGATAGATAGATAGATAGTGCTACAATACAATGCAATAAATAAAATATATTTAAAGTCCGTGAAGGATGCTTTAATATTTACTTTGAATGATGTCCATGATTTATACTTAGGTAATGTTTTACAAATCAGATGTTCATTACTGTAAAACTTTTAAAAGAAATTAAATCATTAGCGCTTTCTTAAATATGTCATTAAAATTGTATTCTGAAATCCCAATGTAATAATTTTAATTAAGATGCAATATCATTTAAAGGACAATTATTCTAATCCCACTCAGGTGAACAGCAGTCAAATCAATTGCATATTATTATCAGGAAGAAAAAACATCAGCGGCTGTTACGTGTTACTTATTCCTCGAAACAGATGCATTCTTGTTCTTCTATTACCCATTCGGAAATTTACTTTCCTTTCGTGACAAGCAAATCTGGGCGAGCAATAGCGTCATCGTTCTCCCAGGCACACCACCAGCAAGGAAGTTTTATTTATAAATAAATCTATGGATGCGCAATGAACGACCAGCTCGTAATGAAAGCAGTGAGCTGGTTTAGGTATTATTTTTCCCCTTCACTTTGCTCTACACCAGGGGCGGGCAAACTTTTGAGACCGCGGGCCAGATAAAACTGTTGGAACAGTTCGCGGGCCGGATTGACGACCAAATATCACAAGTCCAGCAAGTTCAGAATATAAAATGAGAACAAAAGTAATTTTAAACTAACTCTGTTTCAATGAAAGATTAATGAGATGGATGGTGTTGCTTACAATAAATAAGTTATTCAATATCTGGCTGAACTGATGAGGTTGACAAGCGAAGAATGTCGTTTAGATGACGGTCAGAGAGTTGAGAGCGAAGGCGACTCTTTGTATATTTCATCTTTGAGAACAGTTGTTCACAGCAAAATGTGCTTCCGAACATAGCTACAATGCGCTGAGCATGTTTAATAAAATGTGGAAACTTGCCTGATGGTAGGATGACATCACGAAAAAAAGAAAGAGGAGAAGAAGTGCTGAACTTTGCTTTTAACTCATTCTTTGAGCAAGGAGTAGTGAAACTTCATAACTGGCACGTGTCACTTTTTCATGCACAGATGTTTGCTTATGAAACATCAAACTGCTTTTCTCTATATTGCCTGTGAGTTTAGCAATAGTAGTATTTTTCTCAGAGGCAGACATTAAACCAAATTTCAAAGTTAAGTATACTGTTTCCCAGTGACAGCGCACATTAAACTCTTTGAAGACAGCAACAGTTTTCAAACAGATCAGACACTGAGCTTGTCCAAATCGTTCTATGAAAAAGTACTTCTCGTCCACTCAGAGTTAAATGTCCGACTTTCCATATCCACTTTAAATTTTTTAGGATGCTGGGGTTGCAGACATGATTGTGGGGATGGGGGAATAGTGGCAAAGAAATAGCAGAAATGCAACAACCAGTTCGGTTGTGATGGCAGAAGACTGAGAGTTTCAAATTCGCACACCTCTGTTCACCTCCAGCCCTCCTTCCTCTCACCAATTGTAGCCGTGAAGGTCAGGTCACGAATGAGGCAGAGTACAGATGCTGACAAACATTATTATTGTAGATCTATCCTAGGCCTAGGAGAGTTCAAAAGTCAATGAACTATAAGGAGATGCTAGTGTAATATATATAACAGCAGGCATAAATTGTACATGTGCACACGATTCTGTGTGAGTAATTCAAACTGTTAAAATTACATGTAGTCTTTAGACTAGTTTAGCCTTGGCTGTTTGACAGCGTATAACAATGCCCAATTGTTTTAGTGACTTTTGTTTTGCGGGCCAAAAGCAATAAGTGTGAATGGCTTTGCGGGCCAAAAGCAATAACTGTGAATAGCTTGGCGGGCCAAAAGCAATGTTAACTGTGAATAGCTTGGCGGGCCAACAAAAAATGCTTCGCGTGCCAGGTTTGGCCCGCGGGCCAGAGTTTGCCCGCCCCTGCTCTACACCGTTTATGTTCAACATGTTCACTGTTCATCTCCTAGTGTAATTATCGTCGCCCACAACTCTCGATCCGAGTTCCATTTTAAAAACAAAGCAAACGAAAAACACAACTTCATCTTCTAGTACTGCATAATTTACACTTAACTTACAGTACATCTGCGTTGGCCTAGATATTTCAACATTTATGTGGGAATATTTCATGGTCAACAGTACTAATAGACCAAACGCTCTCGAACCTAGTGACTAGAATACGGATTACTAATACCGATTATTTCCTATTAAATGATTGATATTCCCAGCTACTTCACATACACACATATACTCAGAAGTTGATACATTGAAACAGACAGGCGGACATAAATGAAGATAGATAGATAGATAGATAGATAGATAGATAGATAGATAGACAGACATACAGATAGATATGAGACCATAGGTAATTAAGGTTTAGAACTTGTCCTGATTGATTTTCATAGAATACTCTGATGCAGTATGCTATCCACCATACAAATCATTTGCATATCAAACATTATTATCTACCCCTTTATAAAACTTTTACCTCGAGTGTTAAAGTATTCCGACCATACATTATAATTCTGATTAATCTCAAGGATCCGAACCTTTTCCATCTTGTGAAACCTAACTTCTAACAGATCATACATCACAACCATTGCCATATCGGCATATCGTGAAACCTAACCATAAATTAAACCAATCATAAACGTTGATATCATTTGTGTTCATGCTTTAACTGTTTTCATTGTTCTTTATGTCTCATTGGGATTGTGATTCGTTGCTATTTACTAATTAATAATCTATTATTCACGTACCAGGTAATATTTGACAAATATTGAAGTGTGGTGAGGCATTTGGTCGGCCACGTTCGAGATTTTAATGCTAATTTCCTCTGTCAGGTCACACTTCATAACCTTTGCCATCTTGTCAAAATAATCTAACCTCTGTCAGTTCATACATCACAACCTTTGCCATCCCGTGAAAACCTCTGTCAGGTCTGTCAGGTCACGCATCATAACCTTTGTCATCTCATGCGTCATGACCTTTGTTATCTCGTAAATCCTAATCTTGTCATATAGTCATCAGCACTGTCGTCACGTTTACCACATTCAAATATATTTCAATACGTAAATGTCCCAATTATAACTTCTGATGATAATTCAATACGTAAATGTCCCAATTATAACTTCTGATGATAATTCGAAAACGAGTAATAGTCGTGCTCTGAAACAAAATGCTAGTATTTGTTTTCGTTCGTTGACTCTTGACCTTGCCCTATTATAGAAAATTTTGTTGTTTGACAATATGTAAAGCGACCCTCGGTAAAAGGCCTTTATCTATTAGAAACAAAATTGCTGTTTGACAGTATGTAAAGCGGCCCTCGGTAAAAGGCCTGTATCTATTAGAAACAAAATTGCTGTTTGACAGTATGTAAAGCGGCCCTCGGTAAAAGGCCTGTATCTATTAGAAACAAAATTGCTGTTTGACAGTATGTAAAGCGGCCCTCGGTAAAAGACCTGTATCTATTAGAAACAAAATTGCTGTTTGACAGTATGTAAAGCGACCCTCGGTAAAAGGCCTGTATCTATTAGAAACAAAATTGCTGTTTGACAGTATGTAAAGCGGCCCTCGGTAAAAGGCCTGTATCTATTAGAAACAAAATTGCTGTTTGACAGTATGTAAAGCGGCCCTCAGTAAAAGGCCTCTATCTATTAGAAACAAAATTGCTGTTTGACAGTATGTAAAGCGACCCTCGGTAAAAGGCCTGTATCTATAACATATTTTGAACGTTGTCATGGACTAGTTACCGAGCTGTTGCTAATATTGTAATAGAATTACATGGGCGGCGATCAAAAGGTTTAGAATAATCAATTACTTGTTAGAAATATTTGCCTGACATGAAAAGATCAATATTGTGAATCAACCGTGTTTGGTTAGCTACTGCACCAACAATTCAAGTATGTGTACAAAAGTAATATAAATAAAATATTGCAGCTGATCTTGTTCAAGTTACACACCTCAAAACGCACAAAACAAAACTAAACATAGAAGCTAAATATATGTTGCATTAATACACACTTAATCTGTACAATCTACAAACCATAATCACAAAAAACAACACACAATATGCGCACTATTTACATAACCTACACACCACACAAGCACATATTACCATATTAATAATTATAGAAAGCACGTTTAGTGAGCACTTTACACATAGTCTACACAACACAAACACATAATCGCTAGGCTGTAGCACTTAACAAACACAGTACTTAACACACACAATACTAAACAAAAAACAGTACTTGGACTAACACAGTACCTAACATACAGTACTTAACTAAGACAGTACTTAACATACCCAATACTTAACTAACGCAGTACTTAACGAACACAGTACTTAACAAACACAATACTTAACAAACACACTACTTAACACACACACTACTTAACTAACACAGTACTCAACTAACACAATATTTAACGAACACAGTATTTAACTAACACAATACTTAACAAACACAAAACTTAACTAACACAGTACTTAACATACTTAATACTTAACAAACACAGTACTTAACACACACAGTACTTAAATAACACAACACTTAAAATACACAATACTTAACGAACACAATACTTAACTAATACAGTACTTAACAAACATAACACATAACTAATACACTACTTAACGAACACAATACTTAACTTACACATTAATTAACAAACATAACACGTAACAAACACAGTACTTAACAAACATAGTAAGCTGCAGTTGGTGCAGTTGGAAGTCAACCCCTCAGCAATATTCGCGCTTCACATCCGATGTCCCTCCATCCCACCCAAACCCCCTTTTCTGTACACATCGGCTGAGTTGAAGGTGTTTTCCTTTTATTCCTTTAAAGCTGTTTGTATAATTAATGTGCAGATTGACGTCATTGCTTCGCTATGAATACGGCAACCTTTGTCAGTCCCCTTCAACAGCTTGTGAACGTTTGCGTACACATTTCGATCGATGAATTGACTTCGTTAAAAATATCCGACCGCTCTCTATCTACCCCAGTGACTGGAAATGCCACTTTCATTTTTCTTATTACTTTCTAGGTGTGACGTTTCGCTGGGAAATGGACAAGATGTTAATTCACCACACCCTTGGCCGCCCGTAACCTTAGAGGCTTAGACTAATCTTCAAACACACCTTCTGGCTGGCCAAGCATTTTAGAAAGATAATTTATATAGAAGAATGATAGTTCTAGAAGATACATAATGCCAGGATAGTAAGTAAATACAAGTAACAGACTACAACATGTAGTATGTAAGTGAGTCTTGCTAATATGTCTGGTCTAAGTATATTCATCAAGAAATAACATATGACAGCAACAGCATAGTATATATATAGTTATAGTGCCTTATCACGACCATGTGATATCATAGAAGAATGTTCATTTTGAGTCCTATGGCACTGTAGTAGTTATATGGTTCATTCATATGAGTGAACAAGAATTGATATCGTAAGAGATCACTGAGTGAAGTCTAAAAGTACTTTGGTAGAGTTTGTCTACAACCTGACTGAAGCTGTCTGGTCGTGATTTTATAATTACATAATTTAGATCACCTGACAACCTAGTCTAGGGTCTCAGTGAATGTCAAAGGGCAGACTTGCATGTGGTCTGTTGAATTGGTTTTTGGCCCATGGGTCATTCTACTCTGGTGTGGCTTGTGGCGGAGCAAACCGACATCCAAGATAGAGTTTCATATGAAGTCTCTGATAAAATACTGATCTGCCAATAAAATACACATGGGCTAAGAAACTGACCTCATGTGTTCTCTGACAGAACACTCTTACTGACATGGTCATCATACATTTAAATATCATGAGTAAAATGTAACAATATAAAATATAGTTAATGTCAAGAGATAAACATGAATATAATATTTAGGCAAGTAAAACCATATATTTTCAGCAGTAATATATACAGAGGATAATTTCCTGCTGTGTTGATAACCGGTGATGAAGTTAGTAGTATGAGTATAATTTGTTAACACCGGAAGCCAAAATAGGGTTGCCTCAATGGTCAACAGCATTTGAAACTGACAATTTACAGATAGGTTTCTGGGCTGAGCTCCACTTTAATTGGTGAGGTGTCTGGAAAATTCAGGTATGTTTGCAGCCTGGGAACAAGGGTCAGTCTTTTCTAGAAAGTAGGTTTAGGGGTAGTCTACTTTTAGAGGATGGGTGGGTGTAAATCATTATGTGACACTAGTAATACCCCAAATTTAAAGGAAGTGCATGCTTACACTGTCAAAGTGTATATTTTTAGTCATTCTTTTTTCTCTATACTCCTAAATATTTTTTCTCTATTTTGTGGGGTATACATGCACGTGTGAGTGCAGAGTGCATATATCTGTATCTGTGTGCATGTGGAGCTAAGTCAAAATCAACTGTCTAAGCAATACAACTTCTAAAATAAATCACTGGTGCATTAAAGCACACTACCTGTTGAACTAAGTGTTGTGAGTGTTATGAAGAAATACATATCTAGTGAAACTATACGAATTAACTCAACAATGCAATTACCTGTGTGTAACTAAACATAGAATACAGGATACAGAACACAGAACACAAGAAATGCTTTATCTTAATGTCTTGAACAATACTGCAAAAGACAAATAATGTTATCTTATCATTACTAGATTTTCTCTCTCTCTCTTGTCCTCCATAAAAACAAAAGAACAAACAATATTAGTATGTACTTGCCCTGAAGAAAATATCAACATTTAGTAGAATTAAGGAAAGAAGATGTGATGGGATGGCCCTCTCGTGTAGAATGTTTACCATGGGTCACCTCAGGATTCAAGATGAAAACACCAATGATGATGGAAAGGACAAAACGTCACATGCTTGATGACAGCCACAACAAGAGATGACAACACAAAGCACTGTGTTATAGCTTACATGATGATTTTATTCATGATGGCACACTGCTAACTCTCTCTTTTCTCTGCATAAATCTCTGTTCGCATAAACACCAACCAAGCATCTACATTTTTTGACACACGCGCGCTAATTATATTCTATGAGCCCTGGCTGCAAAGAGAACCACAGTAGACAATTAAGACAGACAACTGAAACTGGTGTTAACTGACTCTTCAGTGCTATCTTACTTTGGTTTACATATAACTTACTCCTAAACGACTTAGAGTTGTATAATACTTTCTAAGAAAACTACACTAAATTTTATTTAAATACAACTCTTTCTTACCATATAATTTACAAGTTAATTATCAAATAAAATAAATAACTATAGGCATGTGATAAGGGGGAAACCATGCTCACACACATAAATCGTAAAATGCACTCAGACAATAATATAAACTAGCAATCAAAATTATAGAAATAAAAATGACAAACAACTTCCTATCTGAATACATAAGTGTTGACTTTAGTTAATAACTACCTAAAGCATCGTACAAATATTAAAATATGCATACTAGCACAGCACTACACATTAGCATTGACAAGTTTATCAGTTAATAACTACCTCAAGCATCGTACAAATATTAAAATATGCATACTAGCACAGCACTACACATTAGCATTGACAAGTTTATCAGTTAATAACTACCTCAAGCATCGTACAAATATTAAAATATGCATACTAGCACAGCACTACACATTAGCATTGACAAGTTTATCAGTTAATAACTACCTCAAGCATCGTACAAATATTAAAATATGCATACTAGCACAGCACTACACATTAGCATTGACAAGTTTATCAGTTAATAACTACCTCAAGCATCGTACAAATATTAAAATATGCATACTAGCACAGCACTACACATTAGCATTGACAAGTTTATCAGTTAATAACTACCTCAAGCATCGTACAAATATTAAAATATGCATACTAGCACAGCACTACACATTAGCATTGACAAGTTTATCAGTTAATAACTACCTCAAGCATCGTACAAATATTAAAATATGCATACTAGCACAGCACTACACATTAGCATTGACAAGTTTATCAGTTAATAACTACCTCAAGCATCGTACAAATATTAAAATATGCATACTAGCACAGCACTACACATTAGCATTGACAAGTTTATCAGTTAATAACTACCTCAAGCATCGTATAAATATTAAAATATGCATACTAGCACAGCACTACACATTAGCATTGACAAGTTTATCAGTTAATAACTACCTCAAGCATCGTACAAATATTAAAATATGCATACTAACACAGTGCTGCACATTAGTATTGACAGGTTTACTCAGTACAGTGCACAATTTAAAACAAAGCGAGTGGTCGTGACCTAATTTGCTGCCAGCTATGGTCCTACTTGTAAAAGACAATAAGAGCTGTACAGGAACACACACATTCCACAATGAGAAGAAATATTTTTTGCGCAAGTGAAAATAATTTTATTTACCAGTGAAATAATCCATTTCATTCAGCAAATTTGCTTCAATCTTTCCAAAGATTTGGACAGAAAGGACAGTAGTGATGTCATGAACTCATCCTCTTCCTCAACCACACTTCACCACCTCAAGACAATGGCAGCAATCCTTTTACTTAGAATAACAAGAACTCAGGCAGAAGACAATTTGAAGCCAGAAGCCTGATCGTAAATAATGACTAGCAGGACAAAAATAAAACACAAAGATGAAAGACACAAGCAAAAGGAGCCTGTTCGAAAATATTATAACAAGCTATGACAAACCCACATCAACATCTTGGACTTTAGCAAACCAACGAGAACATCTACAGCTATAAATAGCCCACATCAACACCCTGGACTTTAACAAACCCTCAAACACCCATAGTTATGACTAACACTGACTATAACAAACCAACGAAAACAACCATGTCTAAGATAAAACCACGTGAACACCCTGGACTATAAAAACCAACAAGAACACCCATGGTTTTGACAACTCTACACCACACTCATTGAACTATAGAAAATCAATGAGAACGCCCATGACTATATATATCAACAAATCATACCATTAACCATCACTTGTAGATTAATTATATTAATAATCATAATCATTAACTAAGCGGTATTGGCGTCACATAGAATGGGAAGGCTCTATTGGAGTACGGGTTCTAATTCATTCAAAATTGTTAAAATATTTGTCAATGTGTTGAAATTAGTAAATGTGGAAAACGATTGTTGAAACTTTGTTGAGCATAGAACTTAACGGGAAAGGTTAGACTAAAACAGTGCTAGAAAGAAATAGTATTTGACTAGTGAAATAGACATTTAGATAGCAGTCTTATCTCAGTATTTTTATAATACTAAAACTTGTCTTGCTTTGTCTATCATTTTTCTCGTTAGAATTTCTTTTACTAACCTTATGATTTATATTATTGATTGCATATTGTATTAATTGATACATGTATTACCATATTTTCCATTATTGATGTGTGGAGATTATATTGTTTACACTGTGAATTTTAAGTAACTAGATTTAAAGTTGACTAGTTGCTTGAGAGTGTGTGGATATTACATTGGTTCCATTGTGCATTTTAGTAACTAGATTTAAAGGTTATCAGTTACTTGAGTGTTTGTGTGATACTTTTGTAAAATCAGTCAGATTATTCACCAATCAGCTAGTCACGCGACTGTGGTAGAATTATTTTGTGATTTAAACAAAATGGAAATTACGCTATTAGAAAGACTGAGGTGCATAGTAGAGGGGAAAGTAGTAGCAGGGGTGATATGCCTCTCTGCAGATGATACTAAAGAATATGTGAAAGACTATGTAGAAATAAAAAAAAAGAAAGTCAAACATGAAAGAGAAGAACTAGAAATTAAAAAAGAACGTGAAAGAGAAAGACTAGAAACAAAAAATATTTAAAATAGGAAAAAAGTACATATGAATTTTATCTTCAAGAGAGCTTGGCTTAAATCAAGTGAATACACAGGAAGATAGCCTAAAGAATATTAAGAATATGTCTAAGGTTTAGTAAGCCAGTACGAAATTTCGTTTCTGTTCTTTTAACAAAAAAGAGTAAAATATTGATAATTATATACTAAGCTTTGAACAGTGTGCCATAAGATTAGACCTACCAGGAAGTTTATGGCTCTCCCAGTTAGTAGAAGGTATGAAAGATCAGGATAATATGGTCTTTGATAGGGTCCCAGAGAAAGATGCGACACATGAACATACAAAGCCAAACTGTTAGCGTACTTCAGAGTAATGATTGAAACATACACATGTAGGTTTCACCTGTTTAAGAGAGAACAAACTGATATTATTTTTACAAGCAGCTAGGAAGCTATGTATTGACCAGATGGTTAGAACTAGATTAAATAGATATTAGCAATAGGAAGGATGTTAGGGATCATATTGTCAAGTTACAGACATCATCAACCCACCAACACTTTCAGATTATGTTAAAGACAAAGGACCAAAGAGTTTGAAAGATTGGTTAAAAGCAGCTGACAGGAATGAAGAAATATATCGGTTGTGTTAATCTGACAGCTAGGCATAATTTTGAACCGTGCAGGCCAGAATGACAAGCCAGATAATAAACCTAAAACAGGACCCTCTCTCACACCTCCTCCATTTAGTAAGAGAAACGACATAGTACCCACACCTCATCCCAAAAACAAAGATACAGATGTTCAGAGTAGTATTCTTTAGCTGTTGCAAGCCAGGTCATATTAAATTTATTGCCCAGGTAACATAAATGTCCATAGAGCCAGATACTTGCAATCAGCATAGGAAAATAGTTATGGCACTATAAAAATTAGTTGGGACAAGCAACTAGATGCTGCCAGGAAAAGGTTACTCTGATCCCATTTATTATATCGCTTGACGTCATTTGAACTCCATCTGTGCGCTGCAAGGCCTAGGTTTGAATCTATAGTTGAATGATTTGCAGCACCTAAGGGAGTCTGGGTATCGTTAACTGGATCCGAGTTACAGAGTAGATTATCTTCTGAATATAGCTGTTCACTGGTAGGCAATTTTTTAAATGTATACTTTAATAAAGCATTTTGGTGTTCTTGATCTAGTTTCTTTAATTCCAAAATACATCGATATCTAGCAGACTCAACGTTCGAACCACGTAACTCTGATCGACGGCTCCTGACATCTGTAAATTCTGAAGGATATGCCGTTTCTGGCGCTTCTTTGCCATGTTTGTAACCGGGCAGAAACACGACCACATCGCTTTTCAGTCCCTGAAAATCTGCAGCACTTGTGACGAATACTTTGTCCCAGCAAATCTTGGATCTATCTTGCATCTCAGCAACGTCCACGCTCACTTTGACAAACTTCTCGATTGTTTGCATGAATGGACTCTTGCAGACATTTGCTACATATTCATCGCGCTGTTCATGACGTTCAGGCTCGCCCAAACCATTTTCAGTGCTTCCCACGCGTTCTGGAATGCTTACCAGTACCACAACCCTGCAAGAAATCTTGCAACCCTTTGCAGCAGAGTCTGCCATTGAAGTGATGTCTGGCGTAGTTAAATTCAGTTTGGATTTACCAAAGAGGAGTGTGACAAGTTCCTCGGCACACTTACGACAATGTGTCACCCTGACACTATGGTCGTGATCTTGATGTCTGACACTCAGGGCCGGTGGCCCGTTGGTTGGTATTTCGATGCAGGCGGTATCTGAGGCGTAGGATCTCTTTCGCTCGTCATCCGGGTCTACATGGTATAAAACGCGCTGAATGGACGGTGGACAGTGAAGGACATCAGTGAGATTTAACTTTTTAAAATGTTTTAATTTTAAGTTTAGTTCTGAAGAATCTGAAACCCAAACCAAAGATTCTTTAAAGTCTACGGACAATGAAGTTAGAATGTGAGAAAGATGCTGCGACGAGTGCACTTCGTCGAATACAAACATGAGATTTCTGGAATTGGTGATGGTTTGAGTCACTCTCTCGCGGACTTTTTTACTAAATTGTAGAGCTTCGGTCTGGTTGTGAAGGTGTACATGAAAGACCCTGCTGTCGTAATCTGACACACGTGTCTCTTTGATTGCCTTCAGGATCAAGTCGTCAATGGGCCTGCATGACTCACTGGAACTCAAACTGACCACGATGACCTGGTTATTTGCATCCTCCATTAAAAACATTCTGGCCTTCAGAACGAGCATCAACGTTTTGCCGGAACCAGGCGGTCCAGTAAGACTCAGGCGTCGCGATCCTTCATTCATCAATATATCACTCTGAAATTGAAGGAGAAGCAAAGAAAAATAAGTAAGCAAAATTGCACGCGGTAATTTAATTTACACTGGCTGCTAACTTGAACGAAACATGTGAAACATATTCCCGATATTTTAAATACGTTATGTCTGAACACGTGGGGGGAGGGGGGGTGATTTTAACAAAGTCAAGTTTTAAAATGTCTTTCGTTCATTGCTTTTTATGTCTGTAATATGAAAAATATTTTTTTCTTAAAATTGAACTATATAAACAATCACCGCGGAAATCCTCAAAGACTACTCTCACTTAACTGCAATTTAACTAGATGTGCATAAGCAATTAACTAGAAATATGAAACAAACACAAGTCATTATCTATATATGTAAAACAAACACAAGTCATTAACTATATATATTGTAAAACAAGTGCAAGCCATAAACTATATATGTAAAACAAGTGCAAGCCATTAACTATATATGTAAAACAAGTGCAAGCCATTAACTATATATGTAAAACAAGTGCAAGCCATTAACTATATATGTAAAACAAGTGCAAGTCATTAACTATATTGTAAATCAAGTGCAAGCCATTAACTATATATGTAAAAACAAGTGCAAGCCATAACTATATATGTAGAACAAGTACATGCCATTAACTATGTATGTAAAACAAGTGCATGCCATTAACTATATACGTAAAACAATTGCAAGCCATTTAGCTATATACGTAAGACAAACACAATCAATTTAACTAGACATGTAAAAAAAACACACGCCCCTAGCTAAACATGTAAAGCACATACAACCAATATAACTAGAAATCTAAAACACATACAAACCCTTAACTATGCATGTAAAACAATCACAAGCCATTTAACTATACATGTAAAACAAACACATATCCCTTATACTATACCAGTTAAACAAACACGCGCAATTTAACTAGACATGTAAAACAAACACATTTTAACTCTACATGCACAATAGATTCAAGATGCACGCATGCGCAGTCACCTGGAACTTTGTGATAACGATGCGACGGAACCTAGATGCTGTCCACAGTATGACGTCACTCATGTTACGAACTTGGCTACGTTCGCTCACTTCGTCATACTTGAGAGGAGTGGAGAAAACGCCGACATATCTGCAATGTTTAAACGCCGTTTTAAATAAATCAATCACTCGCAACTCACGACATTCAGTCGACGTTTGATGCAATGTTTAAACGCGTTTTAAATAAAGTAAATCAATCACTTACAACTCACGACATTCAGTCGACGTTTGATGCAATGTTTAAACGCGTTTTAAATAAAGTAAATCAATCACTTACAACTCACGACATTCAGTCGACGTTTGATGCAATGTCTCTAGTAAAAACGCCATACCCCCCCCCCCCCCCAAAGACAAAGCATGTATATTCTCAGGAGAGCAATTAAACGCGAGTGCTGGTTATATTTTTAAGACAGGATATATATTTTTTTTTGCGTTGGCTTCCTTCCAAAATGTGGTTTGTGTGAGGAAAGAAGTCAACGAGAAAGAAATATATATAATGTTTAATAATTCTACGTGGGGGTCGAAGTTGTAGTTCTTTGTTTGTTTATTTTATTTGAATATTTCCAATTTGCCATTTTATCTGTTTAGAGAAAATTAGGAGAGGCCAAGTATAATGATTACAAGTAATTTGCTTCGATAAAGCTCGCCTCATTTTGCTATTATATCGAGAGCAAGGAATGCTGATATATCCTGGATGTAATAACCGTACAAGGTCTGGTTACTTACCCAAAGTACACTCTTACAGCGCACAACAGAAGAAGAAATGTGTACCCAATAAATTTTCTTTGTTTATAAATGACTTCTTTAAAAAATAAATAGTGATGAATGAAAATATATTAGAGATTCTGAAGTAAACATGTACCCTTATTTCATGTTTAATTTATTATTAAATGAAAAGAAAATAAACGAACAATGTATATACAAATCACCTGAATTCTCCAAAGAACGTGAACAGAGGACAGATTCATTTAAGCTTTTACAATTTTATAAATTCTGTTTCTAACCTAGCAATGATATCTTCCATTTCGAGGCCATCTAGTGAGTTGTCTGGCAGTGTGTCCCACCATTCCCGGAAGTGACGTAAATCTGTCTCGGACTCAGCTTCAGCAATGTTATCGATGAAGAGATCTTCTTGGCAGAGAAAGATGACATTTTGCTAGAAATATCAAATATAATATGTAAAATCCATAAATTACTCCCCCACCCCCCCACCCGATTGCCCAGAAGCAAGCGAGGGGAGACAAGTTCTACCAGTGCAATTCAGGGGCGAGAACATCCTAGACGAAAAGCTTGAGGAACGCACTGGCAATTAATGCAGAAAACTCAACGACATTTTGTAAACATCAGAGGAATAAAATGAAAAATAGGGTAGAATATAACACACATACACACATATCTATCTATCTATCTATCTATCTATCTATCTATAAACGTGCATTTATAATCATGTTTATTATAAACTCTAGTACAGGCTTGCAAACATGCGGTCCGTCAACAGCCAACCCCCACCCCGCACACAAACACACACACACACACAACTGAGGCCTGCAGACCGCTTGAAATTTTCTTCTCATTTATACTAAAGATTTCACAAACTGTAAAATAAAACAATTAGAATGGAGTCTTTTAATTATATGTATACATATTAATAATCTGCAGTAAATCAGAATATTTTTCCTTTAACACAAATTTCTACCTAATCTGTTCTGCTTTAAATAAGCTCTATGATTACTGTCCGTTGTAAGACATTGCATTGTATTTTCGCTCCATTTATATTTTACGACATTGCATTGTATTTTCGCTCCATTTATATTTTACGACATTGCATTGTATTTTCGCTCCATTTATATTTTACGACATTGCATTGTATTTTCGCTCCATTTATATTTTACGACATTGCATTGTATTTTCGCTCCATTTATATTTTACGACATTGCATTGTATTTTCGCTACATTTATATTTTACGACATTGCATTGTATTTTCGCTACATTTATTTTTTACGACATCCAGCTGTACGATATTGCATTGTATTTTCGCTACATTTATATTTTACGACATTGCATTGTATTTTCGCTACATTTATATTTTGCGACATTGCATTGTATTTTCGCTACATTTATATTTTACGACATCCAGCTGTACGATATTGCATTGTATTTTCGCTACATTTATATTTTGCGACATTGCATTGTATTTTCGCTCCATTTATATTTTACGACATCCAGCTGTACGATATTGCATTGTATTTTCGCTACATTTATATTTTTACATTTATATTTGTATTGTATCCAGGTGTACGATCGATACTATCTTCATACTATCTCTCACTTTTACTTTGGAATATTTTGTATGCGCTTTAAGCTTCACAACTTATAGTTGTATTGCTATGGAACATATTGTTTTATTAAACGACAATATATGAGGTAAGCCCAAAACTAGTACAAATAGAACGATATAGACTGAAGACCACATGAGAAATTGCATTTGTTTTGTGTGTGCAAGGCTAAGCAGTAAAAGTGTGTGCTTAATACGTGGTAACTACGTTTCTGTTTGCAAGGTGTGTAATGTGAAGAGAACTATGACACACCTCACAAATCAAAATATGATTAATACTTTGCACAGGTGCGTGAACAAAAGTTTTTGACAGTTGAAATTAGTTCTTGAAAACAGCAAAACGCAGATAAACCGATCGCGGTTAAAGCATCGGATATTAAAGCTAGTTACATCGGATATTAAAGCTAGTTACATCGGATATTAAAGCTAGTTACATCGGATATTAAAGCTAGTTACATCGGATATTAAAGCTAGTTACATCGGATATTAAAGCTAGTTACATCGGATATTAAAGCTAGTTACATCGGATATTAAAGCTAGTTACATCGGATATTAAAGCTAGTTACATCGGATATTAAAGCTAGTTACATCGGATATTAAAGTTAGTTACATCGGATATTAAAGCTAGTTACATCGGATATTAAAGCTAGTTACATCGGATATTAAAGCCAGTTACATCGGATATTAAAGCTAGTTACATCGGATATTAAAGCTAGTTACATCGGATATTAAAGCTAGTTACATCATATTTTATTTTATAGCAAGCAAGTCCAACTAATTTATAGGTGAATTTAGATTAGTAATTGTTCGATGAAGGTGTTCCAGCTTTCTACTCTTATTTATCTACATATCCCTTTCCTCAAATGTGATCCTTTATTACTCTCATATTAGCAATATTTGGGAATACATATTTAAGTGAGCAACTATTTACTATCATGAAAAATAGCAAAAGCTCCAGAGAGGTCAAGGTTAACAGAGAAGCATATTTCTTCAAAGTAAAAAAAAATAACATCAACCCAAGATCTTAAACCAAACTGCAAAGCGATGCCAATTTTCTGGTAAAAATACGACTTAACTAATTCTCAACTTCTCATATTTAATTTATCATTTATTGTAATTTAAAAGAAAATGTCTAATCGATAAGAAGTTTATTGTTGAAAATTGCGACCCTCGACAAAATTATAAAATGTTTATGTGGTCCGGTGACTGGAATGAGTTTGACATTCATGCTCTAGCATTGTTTCTATTTCTACATGTGTTTCTCACTCAGATATGTGTATTGACACTAATGAGTTTGACATGCAAGCTCTAGCACTATTTCTATTCCTACATGTGTTTCTCACTCAGATATGTATTGACACTAAGATTAGGTTTGTTAAGTGATATTCTTACAAAATCTCATACAATTAATATATCGTACAATTATCTGCTTCTATTCCTACTTGTTTCCCCACTCTAATATGATTTGACACAACGATTAGGTTTGCTCAGTGATAATCTTACAAAATCTCATACAATTAATAGCATACAAATAGTCAGATAACTCTTCTGAGCAACACATGGGAAAGCTATGAGAAATATATTGTGTTAAAGGTACACCAACACAAACATACAGAACGTAGAGAAAAGCTATAAGAAATATATTCTGTTAATGGTACACCAGCACAAACACACAGAACGTAGAGAAAAGCTATAAGAAATATATTGTGTTAATGGTACACCAACACAAACACACAGAACGTATAGCTAATGCAACAAAACAGAGGTCTACTATTATTTCGTCACTTACACTCTTACTATTTAAATCTTCCAGTTGGGCCCTTGTCATATTTGGAACGGCGACAACTTTTGTAACATTTTTAAAGTTTGTCTCCATGACGCAACTAAACACTTGACAATCAGTTTCTAGCTGGCTGATGGCTTTATTAATCTTCTGCGTTGTGGCGTTGTTACTTACGTTTGTAAACTCGCCAACGGATTTCACCTGAAAACAATTGTAAAGTAAACAAACGTGAAACGAAATACGCTCTTTTACAGTTACATTTTGGAAAATGAACTAAGCTCTTTCAAAGTTACATTTTGTAAATTGAACTAAGCTCTTTCACAGTTACATTTTGTAAAATTAAATACACTCTTGTACAGTTACATTTTATAAAATAAATCAATATTAAGCAGCGATGTTTGAGTTACTCAAGGGGGAAAGCGAGTGTCCTGGAAGGATTAGTCAAATCAAATTAAAAAGGTAAAGAGAGAAACCAATTTCAGAGATATGTCTTTTGCAGCTTAAGGTATTCTATACTGACTTCAATGAGCTGTGGGTATTTATAAAGACAGGTTATTAGCATTTATTTAATAAACAAAATGCATTAGCATAAAAGATAGTTATACACAAAAAACACCCCTGGCACCACCAAAAACACGTACACTGTAAAACAATGAGCAAAGTGTGATCGCTGACGAGACTCTTGAGAGTGTTTTGATGCAAATGTGGGTGGGGGAGCAATTTAATGTCTATTAAATGTATGGTGTTCCAGATTATAAAAAACTATTACGATAACTGTTTTTTTTTTTTGTACACACTTAAGATGTAAGTATTTGTATGGTTTATTGTGTTAAGATCAGAGAGAGATGGGTAACGATTGAGATCAAGTTTATGCTTGTTGATAAATTAAATGAATGACAGATGGACTCGTTGATAAATTAAATGAATGACAGATGGACTCGTTGATAAATTAAATGAATGACAGATGGACTCGTTGATAAATTAAATGAATGACAGATGAACTCGTTGATAAAATAAACAACAACATAAGATGGACGGAGTGATGAACAATGATCAACGTCGTTGATGATCTGTTATAGCAACTGAAGTCCAATCAGTTGTGTTAGATGACTGATGGACAAATATGATTGGACAGAGGTGTCATGGTAAAATGAATACGTAGATGTTTTGCTTTTAGTCGGTGCCGATAGGTGATTTGTTTGGAAGGTTGTTTAGTGAATAGACATGCAATTGGAGTGATTGATGGATGAAGGTATGAGTATGATTGGAGTGACTACTGGACAAAGATGTGGATGTGATTAGAGTGACTACTGGACAAAGAACAAAGATGTAGATGTGATTAGAGTGACTACTGACAAAGATGTGGATGTGATTAAAGTGACACCTGGACAAAGATGTGGATGTGATTAGAGTGAGTGATAGATAAATGTGTAGGTGTATTTGGGGTGATGGATGGAGTTGTGGAATGGTTGAAGTGAGTTATGGATGAAGATGTGGGTGTGATTGGAATGAATTACGGGCGAAAATATGAATGTGATTGAAGCGAATTATGGATGAAGGTATGGCTGTGACAGGAGTGAATTATGGACGAAGATATGGATGTGATTGGGGTGATTGATGGATAAATATATGAAAAATCAATTTTATGCGTATTTACCTGAACAAAGATGACACCTTTCTTTTTGTGGATAATCATTATGTTTGCCTCGTGTCTTTCAACACCTGAATCAGAAGGTACTTTGAAATACCTGTACAGAAATTAAACACGTGTATTTGCAAACGTCTCGCGTAAGTCACCGAGGTACATACATATTTTGCGTGTGTCGAGGTCACATATGGCTTGCGTAACGCTCAAAGTTATATACATACATACAAATGTAACCGAATTGCATTCATGTCTTGCGTACAGTCACACATTTGCATACCTATCCTGCGTACGTAGCGAAGCGCAAACGTCAGGGCAATGCTGTTCAATGAACTCTGACCCAAGTTCGTCACGCGCGTGCGTCAGCCAGATCAGCATGTTCTCGTATAAAATGTCCTCAATGATGAACATTGTATCCATGTTTTCCATTTCTAATTGGTTGTTCAGCAACTATCATCATCATCATCATCATCATCATCATCATCATGTCATCAAACATCAACAGACCACGTCATCATAAATTATTAATAGTATTATGATTAATATTAGCAGCAGCAGCAGTAGCAATATCATTATTTCTTAAATGTTATATTCAAACCGAGTTACATGACTGCATGCGTACGTCACGAATTTGCATACATTTCTAGCGTACGTCACCGAGGTACATATCTATTTTGCGTAAGTCCCAGAAGTTAGAAGTCTTGCGTACGTCACACACTTGCATACCTATCCTGCATAATGAACTCTGACCCAAGTTCGTCACGCGCGTGCGTCAGCCAAAATAGCATATACTCGAATAAAAATGTCTTTAATGATGAACAATGTGTCCATGTTTTCCATTTCTGATTGGTAGGAGCAAATATCGTCATCGTCGTCGTCGTCATCATCACCATCATCATCATTCATCGTCCACCACGACAGTCTTCATCGTCATCATTCATCGTCAATAATCGTCATCGTTAATTATTTACAATATTATAACTATTATCATAAAAATAAAAGTGTTCATTGTCAATATTTAATTGAGTGAAGAGTCATTAAAAATAAAAGTGTTACTGTCAATATTTAATTGAGTGAAGGGTCATTAAAAATAAAAGTCTCATTGTCAATATTATTGTCAACACTGTTATTAGGTAAAGTAATAATAAATATGCTTAATTCATTTTGGGTTAAATTAACATTTCAGTGGTAATGATTAAAATTATTACTAATGACAATATAATTATATTTGATTATAATCAAACAATTCTTAAAATTATTTAGTGAATTTGACTAGTTTAATATTAAATCGATAATAAAGTTTTGTAAGAGAAATTGAAATGTACAATTAAAATGCAACTCACTTTTCTTAAAGGCTATAAAAGATCACACGCACACTCACACACACACACACACACACACACACACACACACACACACACACACACACACACTTGTGCACATACATTAAGATGCGTAATAGATTAAGGAAAACCTTAGATTTGCAAGCAATATCATATGGCCTTTATATCGTAATGTGAAAACGGAAGTGAATTCTGACTCCACAAAGAAAGAATAGAAAAACAAATTTTGTTGCAGAAAATAAAATTGTCAGTAGAGCAAACTCTGGACATTTACAACAGTCAAGTACAGACAAGACTCTTATACAAACCTAGAAACAATATCCAAACGGTTCCTACTTAATATCTTTTCCAACGCTGAACGTAGTTTTTGTAATATATATATATATCTGCAAATGTGTATTGTGCAGATTAGATTGAGCAGTTATATTCAAGTAGATAGAATCAAAGAAAAATACTCTGCAGAATACATAGATCAGAACTTTGAAGGAGAGCCAGATAAACTATTATACATAATAGACTGAACAGACCTATTAAGAGGAGATAGAGAGGAAAATTATTATACAGAATACAAAGAGAAGTAATTAGGAGAGCCAGAGGACAGAAATGTGTGCTACTCTAGAGTGGACAACGAATGTAAAATCTGAATAAATACCCCCAAACCCAGAATGGAGTGAGGAGTATATAGGAGAACGACAGAACTGAAATTAGTTTGTCATTCAAGAGTGGACACAAGCTAAATCCATAATAAATAACTCCATACCCGGGATGGATTGAGCAGTATTTAGGATAGCACACAACAGAAATACGTTTGTTACTTAAGGGTGGACACAATGTAAATCCATAATAAATAACTCCATACCCGGAACGCACTGCCGACCTTGCGCGATGCTCGTTCACCTCTGAACTCGCTCTCCGGAAGTCTGGATACTAAAGCACCTGGTAGTTTACTAGGTCTTGTCATGTCTTGATTTAGGTAACAAGGTGGTACTGCATATGCAACTTTACCAAGATCAGGGTACATCTCCAGTGAGTGTTTTATGCACCATTTTCTAAAGGCTGCTTGTCTTCCTTTCTCTTTTTGTTGAGTAGACGCAATTAACTTTTGTAAGATCTATTGAATATATATGATTTTTCTTCTTTGTTTTCGTTTAATTTATAGCAACGCACAAAGAGAGAGAGGGAAAGAAAGAAAGAAGAGAGATGGAAAGAAAGAAAGAAGAGAGATGGAAAGAAAGACAGAAAGAAAGAAAGAAAGAAAGAAAGAAAGAAAGAAAGAAAGAAAGAAAGAAAGAAGAGAGATGGAAAGAAAGACTGAAAGAAAGAAAGCAAGAAAGAAAGAAAGAAAGAAAGAAGAGAGATGGAAAGAAAGACTGAAAGAAAGAAAGCAAGAAAGAAAGAAAGAAAGAAAGCAAGAAAGAAAGAAAGCAAGAAAGAAAGAAAGAAAGAAAGAAAGAAAGAAAGAAAGAAAGAAAGAAAGAAGAGAGATGGAAAGAAAGACAGAAAGAAAGAAAGCAAGAAAGCAAGAAAGAAAGAAAGAAAGAAAGCAAGAAAGAAAGAAAGAAAGAAAGAAAGAAAGAAAGAAAGAAAGAAAGAAAGAAAGAAAGAAACAAACAAACAAACAAAGAAAAAAGAAAGAAAGAAAGAAAGAAAGAAAAGATAAATAGCGATAAATAGATCAGTTGATATATATATATATACAATAATGCACATTAATGGACTGATGAAAGGATTCATTCTTTGTAAAAATTAAATAATCTTCCAGGAAATTTTATTATACATCTTTTGTATATGAGTGCCATGTGCATGTGTTTAGCCGTAAGAGAAAGAAAAATATATTCATCGAATTATATTTAATATAAATCCTGCATTTATATTTTAGAAAATCGGTAGAAGAATGACAAGTCTTACACGAATTTCCTGTTTAGAAAATCGGTAGAAGAATAACAAGTCTTACACGAAGTTCCTGTTTAACTGTGTCAACATGCACCTCTCGTCTTTTGTGCCACTCTTGTAGGGGCCGAAATGAAGACTCTTGGCTGTAGAACCGTGCGGAGACTGTGAAGACTGCAAAAATGTTTTGTTATTTATGTCTTAACGTTATTCTCCACAAAGAACAGAACTACTTCAAACTAATTGTCATTGGCACTCACATCGAGATTTATTAAAATTCTCCCAAACCTTCCTTTCGTTCAAATGTCACAATTACTGTAATTCACTCACTCTCTCTCTCTCTCTCTCTCTCTCTCTCTCTCTCTCTCTCTCTCTCTCTCTCTCTCTCTCTCTCTCTCTCACACACACACACACACACACACACACACATCTTCCTTTCGTTCAAATGTAACATTTACTGTACTTCATTTCTTTCTCTCTCTCTCTCTCTCTCTCTCTCTCTCTCTCTCTCTCTCTCTCTCTCTCTCTCATACACACACACACACATATAGATAGATAGATAGATAGATTGACTGGTTGGTTGGTTGGCTGGTTGTTGGTTGGTTGGTTGGTTGGTTGGTTGGTTGGTAGACAGATAGATAGACAGCACGCCTATTAGCAGAGGAAAATTTAATTACAAATATTAAAATTTTAAGGGACGACACCAACCTGCCCATTCTTGACACGTGTCTATCGCTCGTTTACTAGCACTTTCATTTCCTTTTTTCATCTTTCTTTTGTTGTACGTCAGCCTGGCTTTACCAATTGACTGCATAGTGTCCATTTACTTACGTTGCGTGGACTATGGGCGTCATCATGATTTGTTCTCTGAAAAATTGTCATGTTTGAAATAATATTGTTTTGGTATTGCCAATAAACATTTACTGACTATTAACCCACACAATGGTTTCAAAGACTGTTAATTATAATGAATTTAATAAGTGTAGTTTAAAAAAAATTATTTAAAAATCTTCAATTTACTTTCTTTTTAAAATTTATAATATGCATTAGTAAAATCGTAATTCACCTAATACATCTCTCTTTTTTTCTCATTGCTTTATTAAACCAACATCGCTACAACATCATACAACGTTTATTTCAGAAGAAAGGTCATATCGTTAAAGTTCTGGAACAGCTATTGTGATTATTCCGAAATACAAAAGAAACCCTGCTAACTGCTTTATGAGTGTCGTAATTATTCTTTTTATTAATCTTCGTGATTTTACCTGAATACAAAAGACAGTGGGCATAATTGGGAACAATGGTGATTGGACAATAGCAATAATAACAATAATAAAAGCTCTTTCCTTTTTCACTTATCTTGGTAGTATTGATATACAAGAGTTCTTTCCCTTTTCACTTATCTTGGTAGTATTAATATACAAGAGTTCTTTCCTTTTTCACTTATCTTGGCAGTATTGATATACAAGAGTTCTTTCCTTTTTCACTTATCTTGGTAGTATTAATATACAAGAGTTCTTTCCTTTTTCACTTATCTTGGCAGTATTGATATACAAGAGTTCTTTCCTTTTTCACTTATCTTGGTAGTATTAATATACAAGAGTTCTTTCCTTTTTCACTTATCTTGGTAGTATTAATGTACAACAGCTCTTTCCCTTTTCACTTATCTTGGTAGTATTAATATACAAGAGTTCTTTCCTTTTTCACTTATCTTGGTAGTATTAATGTACAACAGCTCTTTCCCTTTTCACTTATCTTGGTAGTATTGATATACAAGAGTTCTTTCCCTTTTCACTTATCTTGGCAGTATTGATATACAACAGCTCTTTCCCTTTTCACTTATCTTGGTAGTATTAATATACAAGAGTTCTTTCCTTTTTCGCTTATCTTGGTAGTATTAATATACAAGAGTTCTTTCCCTTGTATATTTCTTTCCCTTTTCACTTATCTTGGCAGTATTGATATACAACTAGCATAGTTATTGGAGGACTTCAAATAATCAATGATGTTAGAAGTAAACATGAATAACAGAATGTTGCATTCATTCACCTCAAACCACTGTAGAACTCGTGGACACACACTGTCGTATGCATTATCCACCTCATGTATAAATACATGTGAAAATAAACAAAAACCACTTGCATTAAGAATCTGCCATCACAGTAGTGTTCTCGCCTAAAAGTATCCCATAATATTTTAGAAGAGCAAAAATAAACTCACACTTTTACCCCAGTGTCAGCCTGTACCAGCATATGTAATGCACTAGCTTGTCAACACCAACTTAGTGATATTCTGATGTTACCTGTCGCATGGACAAGTTTAGTAACTAATTTTAGGTTAGGAAGGTTTCTTGTTTTTTTTTCTATTGTTTTCTTATTTCCATATATTATCAGTAGGTTGAAAAACTATTGTGTTAAGAATAAATCCTTTTCAGTTTTCCCGGCATAATAGGTAAGTGGCTTTTAAACAGTGCACACACCAAGCCCGGCAGACATTTTTCATCATTCCCACGAGAACATTTAGAGTGTTGTCTCCCTTTTTTTGATTGATAAATATGCCAAGGTAATATCCAAATGGATTTAACTATGCTGTATCAAGGAGAAAAATATCTATTTCACCAATGCTATGAGAGCATTAACAAAATAAATTTGAAACATATTTTTATTTCATACTTAGTAATTCAAGATACATGAAACTCTTTTGTTATAGCAATTGTTAGATCAGTTTTTATTATATGTTTCATTGTGTGAATAATGTAATCAGCCAATTGTCTTATTGATACTTGTAAAATGTCTAACACTCATTAATTATCTTATATAAATTCATGTTCTTTTAATAATTTATTATTAATAGCAATGTTGATTGTTTATAAGTACTGTACATTTGATTAAAAGAAAACTAACTTGTATAATAAATGAGAGGAGTATCATGTCATGTCAACTGATATCTTATCACATCCTTTCACATCACCCTGGCTGAATAATCTTGTATGTTAACCAGTGTGACAATTTGCTGGGAGATTGGCAAGATGTTAATTCTCCACCACCCCGGGCCACCCAAAACCTTAGGATAATCCCATAAACAAACCTTCTGGCTGGCCGTACATGTTAGAAAGATAAATGGTGGATAATGTAGATTGTAGAAAAGAAGAGTGATAATTCCAAAAAGATATCTCGAGCCCCACCCCACCCCACCCCGACACATACAGCCAGGTTAGTAAGTAAATACAGGTGACAGAGTACAAAATATAACATGTAAATGAGTCACTCTAACACGAATGGTGTAAGTATCAACAGTAGATGTATTCATCAAGAAATGACATAAGACAGCATGGTTAAATATAGCGAATAGTTCAACAATTACAATTAGTAATATACACTTGGGCTAAGAATTCATCCTTATGTGTTCTCTGACAGAACACTCTTACTTACATAGTCATCACACATTTTAAGCGAAATATATACATCACACAAGCGAAATACAACAACTTAAAGTTAATGTAAAGAGATAAACATGAATATAATATTAGTTAGACAAGCAAACCACATACCTTCGGCAGTAATATATACAGAGGATGATTTCCTGCTGTGTTGATAATCACCAATAAGAGTTAGTAATAAGGCTATAACTTATTAAGTCAGGGAGCCAAAATACACGTTGCCTTAACAGTCAGCTGCATTCGACTGAAGAATTACAGGTGAGTTGCTAGTACATTCGTTTGCACGTGGTTGGGTGGTACTCTGGTTTGTTAGAGTGAGTGTCTGGAACATTCAGGTATGTTTCCAGCTCTGAGATAACGTCAGCCGTTGTAAAAGGTAAATGTAGTCTATTTTTAGAGGAGGATGGTTTTGGGCTACATAAGCCTTTACGTGACAACCAATAGTTTTAAAGTATATTGTTGTTTCTGTAGAAATAATGAATAATTCTTCGGACAACTTATTTATTTGTAAAAATATGTTTATGTATTCCAGACACCTTTATTTCACATTTAAGTTAGTTTATATTGTGGTAGTATATAATATTAAATCAATAAGGTTATATTATAAAATGAAAAATATATGAGCTTACTTATGCACACCACTCGTACACGCCAAATCAACGTGGCAGGAACTGACTAACTGCTAAGCGAACACGTTCACCTAAATGGTTTAGGGTTAGGCTCGCTGCTTGCAATTTTAGACATCGTGACGCAATGAAGTAGGTGTGTTCTCCAATGGAAAGCACGCTGGTTGCTGGGCTGGGGTGAACGCTGATCTGTCTCTACACACTGAGCGACCTCTAGCCTACTGCTTTGGAGTATAAGTCATTTCCCGAACGCACACAGTGTTGGCTTTATCGAGCGCTAGATATGACATTTAACTGGTAGGAAGTGGGATAGAACGCATATCTCTAATCCACGGTTTTTTAAAAGATCTAAAGTTAGAGACCAGTTTTATTTACATTTCTAGAAAATCCATCAAAGAAGAGGTACAGGTATTTTGAGTCCACAGACAGATCTATTCCTGCGAAAACAAAGACACGAATGCAGTGAGTATATCACCGGCACATAACTGAGTGTGATAAACAAGTGTAGTACTGAGTGTGATAAACCAATGTAGTAATGAGTGTGATACTGCATGTAAAATGCAGTATAGCGAGCAGTGACATGTTTGGCAGGCTGATAAGCTGACGATTGAAATCTGAAATTATACTATAACGTACTTAGTACACCACTGACACAAGCTTTAAGGTAAACATGAATTATTTCATTTGGAGACATTTCTTGCCTGTATTTTCAATGAAAGAAAAGTGTCGAAATTTCTCACAATTGGTCAATTTTAACTTTTGAAGGCTGATATATGATGCGTGAGAAGCATTACTGAAGTTTACCTTCATATGTCTTCAAATATTATTTTTAGTTATGCATTAAACAATTTATAACCTCAAAATTATATCGTTTCTTTAAATTCAAGGGGAGATTAAATAATCATATTAAACTGTCTGTTGTCCTTACACTGCGTCACATTTCCCAGAAAAATGTATATTTATCAACCTTTAATGTTAAGTATTAGCGATATACTGATGCAGTGAATAGCTTGGGCTCTTTGCTTAAACTTTTAAACTCTACAGTTTGCTATCGTCAAGGTAGAACATTTTTTCTGTCTTAACGAATGAGTTTCGGTCCGAATTACTGTTAACAAAAGTATTTGAGTACATTTTTGAGACAGGCTAAAGCCTTGACACATCGAACCAACATATATCTTTGGCGGTCCAGTGTAAAACAAGATAGGCCGTAATGTGTGTGCTGATGTAATGGTGTTTGCATCCATGCCAACAAATGTGCTTCATAGACCCTCTCGACGCATCACCATAGCTACACCATCGGCGTTATGACACACCTTGCTATGTATAGAGGTAACTAAGCCGACCGTGGCAAGTGCAGGAACACTGTAAAGTGTAACTTGAGAATCATTTATTTAACGGACAAAGTAAGGGCTGGCAACTTAACAATTGAAGCTGTATGTAGTACTGAAGTAGGCTTAGGACACCCCAGTACTCGATTTGTGATTGGACCGTAGTTGTTTGAACCTAACAGTAACCACTAGTGAGTGGCAGTGTTTCTGACTCCCTTAACAGGCACGACTAGAACATGAACGTGTAAAACATAAACACACCTTAACTGTAATTTTCATTAAAAATATCATTTTCAGTTGCAAGAGTAATACATTGTTGGCAAACGAATATGTTACAAGCTAATGTTTTGTTTTCTATTAGTGACATATTCAAGATAGTATTATGATGTTTTAACTTGCATTCAGGTTTGGGGGGGAAATAATTATGGAATGAAGTATTGTAACACTGGTAGAGGCAATGGTTAGTAACATTCTGACTGTCCAGTCAGAGTAAGTATTCTTAATTTTAAAAGACTCACTAAACACAACTGTTGTTGAAATTTAAAAGAACAAGATTTGTGAATGCTTGAAAGATAAGTTTCTTTTCGTTTAAAGCCTTAAGCCTGGAAGACTCACCTCATTCATTCAACCTCTGTGCGCATTTCCCACATACCCATGATAAATTGTTAACAAAAAGCATTAATTAACAAATGATCAAGCAAAGATTTAGTTTATTTACTTCATGAAATGGGTATTTTAAAGTCATTTTCGTTTTAGTATACTGGTTATTTCTCAAGATGATTGCATTGTAAAGTGTATCGAATTCCTAGTTTCTACTCTCTCTCTCTCTCTCTCTCTCTCTCTCTCTCTCTCTCTCTCTCTCTCTCTCTCTTTCTCTAGATACCTATCTATCTATCTATCTATCTATCTATCTGACTGTCGGTCTATCTATCTACACTGTGATGGGCACGCCGCTTAGTTAATGAAAATTATTATTATTAATTAATCTTTCATAACTAATTGGAGGTGATGAAAACCTTAATTTATTTTATTAATGATCCTCTCATCTATCGCTTGGCGGATATTTGGCGTTGTAAACGTTTCCTCTATTCCACAACATAAAACAACATTTACAGTTACATGTGTTCGTGAGTGGAAAACTACAAAACTGACAAATCCTACTTTAATCTATAGTTAGCGAGACCCCATCCACCCACTTTCTTCTCCAACATACGATTAACAATATGCGTAAGAAGGTCAATAAATTTATTAAATGAGTAATCAAATATACATATGATAATTACAATAAAATAAAAAGGTTACTTGACATCAGTATTCCATGAGAACACATGTTCTGATAATTTTTCGTTACACGCTCTCTGTCAATAAAGAAATAAAATTACAGTTCAACAATAGAGAGAATATTCTTATCAGAGACTATAAATGAAGTTATTAGAGATAGGTTCATGTACTCTTTTACATAACCTGGATTAAGAACTGCTTCAGCATACTTTCACTGGCCTTGCAACAATGTCACAATGTCAAATGTCTGTGTGTCATCATGTGTCTCCGCCACAGGTGGAAAACATTGACGCACACTTTACCTCTGGAAGTGCTTGAATGCTTTGCTCACCATGTCCATTCCTTCAAGCAGAACATGACCACGATAATTCTGGTACCTTCAATTTTTGGTATCAGAGTTTTCCAGAATGTAGCCAGCCTACCTTACTCTTTTCATCAAAAGTGTGTAGCGTGCTCCCTTACACTTACACACACCACAACTTACATATCACACGTCTCCCCAGTCATTCAGGTTTATAACTGGTGAACATGTGGACTTGAAACTTGAAGCTTTAAACTCAACACACAAGAATCAAAAGGTGAAACTTGACACTGAAAGGCCACTTGTTCACTGCAACATATGATTAAGGAGTAAACCTAAGTTTCCTGTTTATCACAATACAACTCCATTCTATCTTACACTCCTTACTCAATTTACAATTTCTTGCAATAGTATTCATTATCCTGATGCACACACATGGCACAATAAATACAGCATATCAAACAATGTCATGTTTTCTTAGCAGATTACATATGAACAACCTAGTTCAACACTTGTAGTAATAAAAGTCAACTCACACAGTACATCTCTACATAAACACAAGTACAATAATAGAGCAATAATCTTATATAGAATACAAACCTACATACATATACAAACATACATACATATACAATCTTACATAGCATACACAAATATATACATATTCATATATTTATAAATATTAATACTCATACATTTGTGTATGCACGCATATATGCATATAAACAGGCATATGTGTACAGGTATGCATACATATCTCTAGATTTAACTATTTGCACTGCTTAAAGTCATTCCTCTTGATGTTATTGTGGAAAGAGTAAGCGGGTTCCAGCAAATGCTCTATTTGTATATTTTGTCCGAATGTTAAATGGCTTTGGTACCATGATGCAAAAGTAAGCTGATGAAAACAATGGTTTCCATTCAATTAGTTTCTTTCTCTCTTTCTCTCATGCTATAGTTTGCACTGTAATACCTTGTACATGGGCACAAAGGAATCACACTTTCTTATTTATAGTAAAATAGATGGTTACGTAATGGACACAAAGGATACACACTTTCTTATTTACAGTAAAAAGATCGTTACATAAAGTTTTCAATGCAAAGCATATAGAAGCAGTCGTGCTTTATATAAACAAAGCATTTTATTTTAACATGCCGTTTTTAGCGAAATGTTCTCACTGCATTTCATTTTAAATTTAGCAGGCTTATGAAACTTGTGTGCATCTTAATAATAAGTTATTTTAAAGTGGATCATAGAGTAGATTTATGGATCTATGCAAACTATACACTCATTTAACCAATAATCAAACAATTATTGCATTAAGAATTAACGCATGCAGAGAGGAAATATAAAAATAGATTTATACTGTAATGCAATGTACACTCACTTGCAAAGCCACGTTCGAAGAGGTCGACAGTTCTCAAAAATCCGGTCCCGATCTCGTACAAGGAAGTCGTTCGTGTTGGAACACAAAACTGATCTGCCAGTGGGTGAATTCAAATAAGTAGGTGATTCCTGGAAGCACGTTTTGAATTGAACAGTCAACTTATATAATTTTGTGTGGATAGGAAAACTGAAACGTTTGTGCTTGACTGAAATGCTACAATAGAGAATGAACTAAGTAATATGAATAATATATATTTATATATACTGTGAGGTCTGCATCACATTAGAAGTTGGTTATGATTATTATAATTATTTAGTGTTCCATAACTAATTACAAGTGATGAGAATCTTAATTTATGTTACAGTGCATTAATAATTCTCCAGAAGACACTACTCGTCTCTCTCACTTGGCGGATAAGCAGGCACACTAAACATTTTCTCTCTTCCACAACTTTAAAGACAAAACATTTACTTTCACACATTTCATTGGAAAACTTCTGACCAAAGAAGATAAATCCGTCTTTTAATCTATATTTAGTGAGTCACCATCCACCTACTATATCTCCAACAAATGGTCATCAACATGTGTAAGAAGGTCAATAAATATAACAATAAATGTATTAAATCAACAATCGAATATACATATAACATATACAATGAAAAGTTACTTGACATCAATATTTCCACGAAAACATGTTCCAATAATTACAATACCTATACAGTCTTTTATCCTAACACACAATTCAGCAGACTATTGTCAATATAAAGCAAATGATAAATCTTATCAGACAGTAGAAATGTAGTTATAGAGATTATAGCAATAAAAAATTGTAAATAACCTTGTCTAGGTGTTTGCCGCAATAGTTTTCATGTGCTTTCATAATAAAGTCACAAGTTCATTGTCACAATACAATTGTCATTCTTCACATGTTTCTCTTGCATGTTGTAGAACACTGTGAGCTGCTATTCTCTCTAGGCGAATCTTGCACTCATTCGATGTATTAGTTCCATCAAGCAGAATAATAATATAGTAATTTCCAGTCTTATTTGTACCAGAAATTCTACGATGTAGTCAAGCATAATTTGCCACAATACATCAACAAAGTGCAGTGTCTCCTTACACTTACACACTGAGGTAGATACTTCTCACATCCATCACAGTTATAGTGGTTGATAAATCAGTAAACAACGAGATTCTGGTCCAAACAACAAAAAAAAGCTGCATTTCCCCTGTAAAATTAATCATGCAACAAATGCTAAGTGTCCAGTTTATCCACCTCTAACTCCATTCTTTCTTACATTCAGGTCTCAACTTAACAACAGTATTTATTAGACCAATATATGCACACAGCATAATAAATACAACATAATAGTTTATGAACAGGATCACTAGAAACAATATCAAATTTTTAGCATACTACATAGAAGCATCATAGTTCACAATTTGTAGAAATTATAGTCTACTCACATAATACATCTCTGCATAAAATATACGTATAGCATATCAATAGCAAAATTCATGAAATATTTCAAATTCCATTCTCTCTCAATCAGTCAGTTACCATTATGCCAATGGTTGCCTTTTATGACTGGTTCTCTTTCACACCAAATTCAAAATGATTAAAAAAATAAAATTTTTTTCAACAGGTAAACTTTGTTCTCAGCCCATTTGGCTGGTTGTGTTATTTTAAATCTCAACCATTGGATAATTAAAAAATTCTCTTCCACCTAAAGCCATTTTAGATTACATCAGCTAGTCTAACACTTTTTTTTACCTGAGTTGTTTATTTCCAACTTTGACACTTAAAATATCAGCACAAGCAGTGACCAAATTAGGGTCACATTCACATTAACAATTTATATAACAAGTAAGTTTATACATATGGATAGGCAAATTTACTCCACCTCATATACATACATATTCTACCAATAATGTATTGTTTGATATCATTCCTGTCATGTGTTCTTGGAAAGAATGCACCATATTTAATTTCAGCATTAGCTGAAGAAGTGGTTAGAGAGAACGGTATATGAAAGGGCTAGTCTTGCATAATAGGTACCAGCCTGTCAGAAGCATAGGCAGGGGAAAACCTGCTGTATAATCATAAACTATTTTTCACTGACAGACTGCCACTAGACTATAGGAAATATCAGAATTCATGGCACTGAACTGAAATAAAACACACAATAAGGTATAAGAGAATTTAATGACAACCATATGCAAAAGGGAATAAATACACACACACTGCCTAAAATCACTACTTCCAATTTAGGTAATTTCATGAGCAAGTAACATATGTTAACATTGTCATAGTTGAAAAGAAATAGATAGTCAAAACACTTTGATTAAGAAAAGAAAGATAGGAGGAACAACTTTATTTTTTCAAGTGTGTAAAGAATCGCCCTTTAAAAAAGGGTTTCTGTTTGCCTTTCTGGTCTGCATTTTGAACTTGACTGAGATGGTTTACCTCGCAAAAGGGGCAAGGGAGACCACTAGGCAAAGGAAGAGATTTTGACATGACAGGAGTACCCTCTGTCAATGGTTGACTCTGAGAAAATTATCTTAGGAAAGAATTTCCTTAGAGAGGAATTTTCTTAGGAAAAATAACTTGTAGGATTTGTGGGATATCAAAGTGGAATCCCATCATATTGACTTATGTGTTGTGGCCATTAATCCAAATAGGACTCTACCCTGGAGGTCCTTACATAAATAGGTAGGAACACTTAGTGGATAGAGAGATACTACCAGACAGAATAGTTAGACCTACATTCTTGCAGTGGCAACAGTATGGGTTGGCTATTCCTTTGTAACTGCGCTTAGCTGCATCCAGAAAAGTTAAATTTCCCATTTTTAAAATTTGAAATCTGTTATTGTTTTATACAATTCTTATTTTAATTTCATTCAGCTCGCTGTTAAATTTGTATCATCTCATATTTATGTCTTATCATTCTGTAGGGTCTGTATTTGTCTACGGTCTTATCATTTTGTATGGTCTGTATTTGTCTACGTTTATGTTAAATGTGTGTGTGTGGAGGGGGGGGGGTCAAGCAAGCTAATTACTACCCAGAGTGTAAAACCAATATTGTCTGTAATTTGTTCATCCCCATTCAGTTACACTTATGGAAACTTTCTTAAACCAGGATAGAAAGTGACGGACACAAGGCATGACAATTCTGTAGGAATTGAAACATGTGGTTTGTGGTTTTATTATGAATGAGTTACTAGCACTAACCGTGAAATAAGCATAATGTAGTAGAACAGGTAAACAGTCATTAATTCACATTCTCCATATGTATTTCAATATTTCTTGAATTAAAATATGCTATATGTATATTTCAAGGAGATGTCTAGCGTTTCACAAGGAGTTTCCAAAACTCCAGCTGAACGTAAGGGTGCTGGGTGCAAATACTACCACACAGATGCTATTCGAATTTCAGCAGCAACCAAACAATGTCAGTCAAAGCGTCGTCAAGCATTGGACATTGCTTTCAAGGTTTATTGATATTTGTCTGTGCAGTTATCCCAGATGCATATAAAGGAAAATTGATTTTAAAATATCATAGAATTGTGTAATGTTGAGCCAAGTGTACCTTTCTTTTCAATTCACATCAAAGAATTAGATAGATAGCTAGATATGGATAGATTGATGGATGGATGGATGGATGGATGCTTGGAGATGGATGGGTGGATGGGCGGGTGTATGTATGTATGGATGGATAGAGAGACAGATCCAATATGTGTACGTTTTGCTTGGTATGTTGATGCAATTGTAAGCGAAACTAAATATCGATCCATGAAATGTTCACAAACTTTGTGCGAGTGCGCCCAACATAAGAAACTGTAAACTGTCGTCAAATTAATTTACAAAAATAATTTTAAATATCTTTGAATGCTATACCTAACTTAAATACAAATTTTCTGCAATCTTGTAATGCTGATGGCATCGATATTTTGCTTCTTTTTGCTTGGTCCCACAGTCATTGATATAACATTGTAATTACTGACGTGTTTATTGGTCCCACAGCCAGTGATATAACTATGCAATTACTTTCGTGTTTATTTTGTCCCATTCAGAGATGTGACTATTAATTAATGACGTGTTTATTTAGTCTTTCAGCCAGTAATATAACTATGTAATTACTTACGTGTTTATTTGGTTCCACAGTCAGTGATGTAACTATGCAATTACTTTCGGGTTTATTTAGTCCCAGTTATTGATGTGGCTAATTAAATGTCGTGTTTATTCAATCCCACAGTCAGCAGTGTAACTATGTAATTACTGACCTGTTTATTTAGGACATACAAAGGCGTATGAAGGAAACATCCGATGTTGAAGGAAAAAAGAGTGCATTCCATAGCTGGTGTAGAGAACATGCGCTTGAATTGTATCCACACCTTGGCCACGTGTCATATGCAGTGCCGCCTTTCTTTATTCGCAAAGACTTTGCCACATCAGAAAGTGAAATAAGAGGAGCGATAACATCTTCAGTCCAAGAGAGTGAGATCAAGGGAGATAAAGCTCATCAGAAGGTTGCCCGTGCACTTAGAGTATGTATTAAACACCCATTCACACACAGTCTCTCGTGATACGTTTTTTGAATATTTACTGTTTAAATACACTGACATCAACACATGCACATGTAAAATAGTATTACGGAAATGTGATTATGGCTTTATGAACAATGTTGCCTTGTCTATTTACATGTAGAGAACATATTTTCACGTGAGCCCTTTTTTTTCCTTTTCACCATTAGGCCTACATGTCAACCGTGATATCGCATTTTGACTCTAATAATGTCATTAGGTGACGAATAACACCATTAGGCCTACATGTCAACCGTGATATCGCATTTTGACTCTAATAATGTCATTAGGTGACGAATAACACCATTAGGCCTACATGTCAACCGTGATATCGCATTTTGACTCTAATAATGTCATTAGGTGACGAATAACATCATTAGGCCTACATGTCAACCGTGATATCGCATTTTGACTCTAATAGTGTCATTAGGTGACGCGCATTTTGACTCTAATAGTGTCATTAGGTGACGCGCATTTTGACTCTAATAGTGTCATTAGGTGTCGCGCATTTTGACTCTAATAGTGTCATTAGGTGACGCGCATTTTGACTCTAATAGTGTAATTAGGTGACACACATTTTGACTCTAATAGTGTAATTAGGTGACGCGCATTTTGACTCTAATAATGTCATTAGGTGACGAATAACATCATTACCACCCTCGGCAACATGCATCCTGTTTATTTTATAATAATATTAATTTATCATAAAACATTACATACTATTGCATCAATTTATCTTTTCACCTGAAATAAACAACAGTTTTTCTTCCTGTTTTCAATTCATCAACGTACAAAGCTGATGAATATTCGTCTGGAAACGGCACGGAAACCAACGATGTTCATCATTATTGGCAACTTGTACGAAAACATCTTCATTTGCCTGAGGAATGCTTCAGACATATTTGGAGAAGATTATGTCCGTCAACACTACCCGGATGTCTGCACAAAGCAGTAAGATTCCTACTCTTTGTTCTCTCTTTATGAAAAGAGGGAGAAAACTCTATCGACAAAGCAATAAATACACATCAATATGATCATTTCTATTAAATATAAAAATTACGATTGACGCAGAACAATGAATTTTATTATTTTGAAAATAATTACCAGTTTATTATATTATTGCCTTACTCGCTATCTGTATGTGTGTGAAGTTGTGTGTACGTGTTGGACGCAAGCAAGCACGCCACATACACGCACACACACACACACACACACACACTTCACATGTATACATATATACATTCATACAAGACAGAACAATTGCGTTGACTATCATATCACTGAAATCATATATTTATGTTCGCTAAATATTATCATTTATAATAATCCCGACGAGCAGTTGAATTATAAATTAGGTACGATACTTCTAAAGCAATTTGCTCATCTCATGATCACCGCGTTTTTAAGAAAATGATCAAACTATTTATGTGTTTATGTACATTGCTATATTCTGATGAAAGCTATCTTGCCGCTACACCGTCTGTTGGAGATGAGAATGCTCTTTCGTTAGGCCCAAGACTATTATACTTTTAATGCATACTGTGTAAAGATGTGTTGCACAATTGCTCTTGATTAATCGACAAAGTACATTAAGGAAATAAATTCACTACACAATCGCCTGCCATTATACAATTGCTGCTCCCCGTGTCTTTCAAGTAACCTTCCCTGGATAGTTTGTTCCTGATATAAGTTAATGACGTTTGATGCTCTTTATAGATTCACATAAAATTATTTGATATAAGGAAAACGCAATATTATATCAAGATCATTAACTTGTAAATTAAATTCTCACTTTTCTGTGAAAGTGGGTTGAGCTTAGGAGGTATCTTAGCTATTCTGATTTCATACTAACATTTCTGGCTGTAAAAGCAAAGTAATTATTGAAATAAATCCTGTATTCGTAATTCAGATATTACAGCGTTCCCCAAGAGTGCGGAACAGAACGGCACGAGTCTGACATAATGGTCATCCACCCACATAAAGGAGTTATATTTTTTCAGGTGACAATTTCATATGTCATTTTTACTTCTATTGCTGAGTTGATTAACCATGATAAATATAAGCTCTTGCCTACACCACGTTTGTTTCAGCATTAGAGAGCTAAATTCCATCTGCTTGACGCATATTCACATGACGAGAGCTGAAATCACCAAGACATTGCAGTCACATGACCAGAACTGAAATCTAGAAGACATTACAGTCTTACGACGACAGCTTAACTCTGTCTGTAGGACAATAAACACGTGACAAGAGTTTAAATCTATCGGTAGGACATTACAGTAACATAACGACAGTTTTACGATATCTTTAGGACATTACAGTAACATGATAAGAATTTAACTCTATTAGTAAGACATTACGACATAACGAAAGCTTAACTCTATCTGTAGGATATTACAGTAGCATGGCGACAGCTTGATTCTATCTTTAGGACATTGCAGTAGTATAACAAGAATTAAACTCTATCGTAAGACATTACTGTAACATGACGATAGCTCTATCGGTAGGACATTACAAGCACATGACAAGAGTTTAATTCTATCGGTCGGCCATTACAGTCATATAGCAAGAGCTTAACTCTATCGGTCGGCCATTACAGTCATATAGCATGAGCTTAACTCTATCGGTCGGCCATTACAGTCATATAGCAAGAGCTTAACTCTATCGGTCGGCCATTACAGTCATATAGCATGAGCTTAACTCTATCGGTCGGCCATTACAGTCATATAGCATGAGCTTAACTCTATCGGTCGGCCATTACAGTCATATAGCATGAGCTTAACTCTATCGGTCGGCCATTACAGTCATATAGCAAGAGCTTAACTCTATCGGTCGGCCATTACAGTCATATAGCAAGAGCTTAACTCTATCGGTCGGCCATTACAGTCATATAGCATGAGCTTAACTCTATCGGTCGGCCATTACAGTCATATAGCAAGAGCTTAACTCTATCGGTCGGCCATTACAGTCATATAGCAAGAGCTTAACTCTATCGGTCGGCCATTACAGTCATATAGCAAGAGCTTAACTCTATCGGTCGGCCATTACAGTCATATAGCAAGAGCTTAACTCTATCGGTCGGCCATTACAGTCATATAGCAAGAGCTTAACTCTATCGGTCGGCCATTACAGTCATATAGCAAGAGCTTAACTCTATCGGTAGGGCATTAGTAGGACGAGAGCTGAAATCTATTTGCAGGACATTACAGTCACGTGACGAGAGTTGAGATTTATTTGTAGGATATTACAATCACGTGATAATAGCTTAAATCTATTTGTAAGACATTATAGTCACATGAGAGCTGAAATCTATTTGTAGGAAATTGCAATCACGTGACGAAAGTTGAAATCTATTTCTAGGACATTACAGTCATGCGACGATAGCCGAGACCTTTATGTAGGACATTACAGTCACGTGACAAAGCTGCAATCGGTTTCCAGGACATTACAGTTATACCTGTCATGGTATCTTTGCACTTCTTCTAGCTTTGCAAGTTCATTCTTACCGCTAGCACAGGAGTTCTCGCTTGATACCTGTCCACAGGAGTTCTCGTAGGAAATGTGTGTTGCATTTATTGATGAGTTTTCAAATAATGTCCTTAACCGTTATCTTCATTTTCATATTCACAGCATGATTGAGGTTATTGTTTGCTGATTTCAAAATATGCGGTAAAGATTAATGTTACAACTTTGTATTGAATGGTAACCGGAAGTAATGACCTTTCAGTTTGCAATATAACTTTAAAGTAACAAAATAATGTATGAAACGTTTATAATTTTGTTTAAAGCTTTTTTACTCTCTTAATAAAATGTAAGAATATTGTAAAAATAACTTTCAATAATGTGTAAATAAAGTACAATTGTTTTCAGAAAGCAAACTAAAATTAATTTTAAAAATTTAAATAAAACAAACCACATGGCATCAAAGTTAAAGATATTTTTCTCGAACAAATTGAAAATAATCAAATCAATGATTTCTAAATCACAAAATTTACTGCTGTGTACTTCAGGTGAAAGGAGTTGGTGCATTTAAAGGGACCAAAGACGATGTCATTAAAAGTAAGATTGATCACATGATGACACAGCTAGATCATGACGATAAAGTTCTGTCTTGCGTCATGGGGAAAGAATTGACAGATGTTGTCATCCAGGTTGTCGCCTTACCGAACATCAAGAAGGCAAAGCTTACGTCCTTGCAACTTCACTCCATTCAATCGGTATGTTAGAAATTGTCTGGAATGTTACTAAATAATATATTTCATAAACAAAAATAGAAAACGGAACATTTTTCTGAAATATCAAACACATTGGTATCTCTGGGTCGACTTTTGTATTTTATCATATCCCGTTTACTTACGCGATTATAAGATTTCAATATATAATATATTTAATGATCTTGTTGGCATAATATACAATGTGTATTGAAACGGATAATTTTCAGTGTAATTTCACAATGCAATATGTTGACTTGCAGTATGAAACACATACAGAAATTATCCTATGGGACCGAAATGAAACACATACAGAAATTATCCAATGGGACCGAAATGAAACAAAGACAGAAATTATCCTACGGGACTGAAATAAAACACAGACAGAAATTATCCTATAGGACCGAAATGAAACACAGACAGAAATTATCCATTGGGACCGAAATGAAACACAGACAGAAATTATCCATTGGGACCGAAATGGGAACACTGCATAGCGCACTCCACTAAAACGATTTCAATACCTGTACGCTACACAGAATTTTCAGTCCTTGTAAGCTAAGCTACACTTTAAGTACCTGTAAGCTACACAACATCTTCAGTCCTTGTAAGCTAAGCTACGCTTTCAGTACCTGTAAGCTACACAACATCTTCAGTCCTTGTAAGCTAAGTTACGCTTTCAGTATCTGTAAGCTACACAACACCGTCAATCCCTGTATGCTAGATTACACCTTCAATCTTTGTAGGCTAGGCTACAACTTCAATCCATTTAATACAGTCTACGCTTTCAATACCCGTACGCTAGGCCGGTGATTCGCAATCTATTTACATTTAAGGATACGTATAACTTGTGGACTACCAGCTTATATATATATAATATCGCAATTCATAAACACTTAATTGTTTTTTATTCAGTATATAAAAAGGCCTATATTCAATCAATTGTTAATTCTTGCCACATGGCAAGAAAAGTAAGATAATAAGATAATAGTAACCAAAACTAAATTATACATACAATTTATTCTTTACATACATACTGGATAACACAGCCGGAGGACCATCTGATAATGCACCATGAACCACATGCTGGGAATTTCTTCGCTAGGCTACACCTACAAATCCTGTACGCTAGACTAATACTTCAATCCCTGTTCGCTAGACTAACACTTCAATCTCTATACTCTATGTTACACCTTTAATCCATATATATCCTTTCAATCTCTGTACGCTAGACTACACCTTCAATCCCTGTACGCTAGACTACATCTTTAATCAATCTTTTTAATAACAGTATTGTACGTGCATGAAGAACACATACATTTTTTAAAGTTCAAAACATCACATACAATTTTTAAAAAAATGTTTAACCGTAAGTTCTTCCAGGATGCTTTTTTATTTACAGTATTGCAGATGTTTAAATATATAAATAGCAGTATGGATGTTGATAATCGTTTTAAGGGAATTAGGGAATCACCAATCAGAACACAATACATACTTTCGTGACATTTTCTTAATAGTTTATAATGTGTTTAATGTAGGATACACTAAAGTTCCTGTGCAAAGAGGATCTCTTTGACGACTGTATTCAGCAGCCAGAGTCTGAGTTGAACATCAAACCTTTCGAAACATGGTGGGATTCTTTGCCAAACAAAGAATTAAAAGAATTCAGATTGGAAGATTTTGTTGCCAGGTAAATTCTAGCACAGATGTCATGATGAAGACAACTAAACTTTAAAAGTTTCTCTCATCCATGTTCGGATCTTTCATACACAGCATGCAATCAGTTAACAATTCTCCGTTAATAAATATTAAGATGTGTGGCGGAGCAAATTTGCTTATCCCTATTTATAGACTTAATTGTTATGTAAATTGTTAAATTTTCAAATGACCCGACTACCCTTATGATAGTATTTTATAAGTGTCAGAGTTGGAGTAAATAATTCGAGTTGAGAATATGCTAGAAAATTACTGATACAATCCACATCAGTTCCAAAATGGATAAGTAGTTATTTTGGACTAATAGTCTCACACTTGTCGTATCAATTTCATCCAATGGGGGAGGACCTGAAGTTTCTTTGCTGAATAAGTACTCTATTCTAATCAGTTTGATTTGAACATAACTCGAGTCCAGTCATTAGCTTATAGTAAATTGACTGATAAAAGAAGAATGGACTAATAATGTTTCGTACATGTTTGCTATTGATCTCTGATTTGAATTGGAGAATGTTTATATAATTGAACCATTACTTCTATGTTCATTAATTTGACTACATTGTACATTATACTTGTGAATTTTGATTGATGCTATATTTCTTATGCTGTGTGTGTATTTGGCTAACAAAACTGTTGCAGGATTTGTAACAGAGAAAGGAGTTTAGAGTTGGAATATGTCTAAAATTTAGTGTTGCATTAATTTGACTTTTGCACAGCAGAGCAAGCCTGTTTGTGTTGTCACTTCATGCTACAGTGACACTGTACTCTATTTGAATACATTGGTGTGTGCATCCAACATTGTTGTCAACTTATCAGTAAATTGTGTTGCTGTAAGTTGATTCCATTGAATTGAATTTCATTCGAGAACCAATATGGCAGAGATTTGTGGCCTGAGTATGATCTTGAGAATTCATAAAGATTAATTTGAATGTACCTCATTGTGTGTTGAATAAATGCACAATGAAATTCAAGAACATTCCTCCTTGTGTGCTTGATAGCTCATGTAAAACTATAAGATGATTCTCTACAGCATGCTTGGAGAGTGCGTCGAAGATTCTGGAACAGTTGTGTAATGTGCCTCTAGAAAGGACACGTGGGATCTCACCTAAATATGAAAGGTAGTGACTTGTTCCAAACTGCGTGATTGTGAAACATATGCTGGTGACAGCCACCACCTTTGAACAGTTTATGTGCATTCACTTTAACTATTTCTCTAAAACTCCACTCTCATTTCCATGATGATATCCATGATCTTGATTATGTATTTATGTTAATTGACTGCTTATATCTGTGCTAGGATAAACTTAATGATTGTCTAGCATTAATCAAACATTGTTGTGAAGCGATGTTAATGCTGACTCTTTCATTATAGTCATATGTTATATATTTGATTGTTGATTAAATAAATTTATAGTTATTCTTCCACATATTGATAACCATATGTTGAAAAACAACAGTGGCCGGGGGGGGGGGGGGTCGCTAAATATAGATTAAAGACGGGTTTGTCTTTTCCTTTACTAAGACGTTTTTCACCTACGGAAATATTGTGTGACGGTAAATGTTTGTCTTTAATGTTGTGGAAGAGAGAAAACGTTAACAGCGCCCCAATGTCCGCCAAGCTAGAGAGATGATATCGTCTTCTGAGAATTATTAATACCATAAATTAAGATTCTTATCACTTGTAATTAGTTATGGATGACTAATTAATAATACTAATCATAACCATTAACTAATTGCGTTGGCATCACACACGTTCATATTACAGCTTTAAACAAAGTCAAATCCCACGTACAAATGCGTAGGTACATGAAATAACTTTTTAATAATGAGTTTTATTACAGAAAATAAAGTATCAGTATGTACCAAAAATAACTCTGTAATAATAAGATATATTACTGGGGGGGGGGGGGGTTAGTCAGCATTTGTAAATCCTTTTTCTATTTACTGAAGTTTGGAATTTCCTCTTATGAACAGCCATCACAGAAATCTGAAATTATTAATTTCGTCAGAAATTCTACATTTTATAGTGAAATTTAAAAATAAATATTAAGAATGTTTTATATATGAACACAAAGCCAAATTTAAGATTTAAGGAAGCGTTAATAAATAAGCATGAAATTTGAATTTACACTAAACAGTGCATATTAAGTTTTATGTTTATGAATAAGAAGTAAAAGATTGCAAAATTGCATAACAGATAAGAGTTTGTACAGCTGGTCAAGTGGGCGTATTATTTATTTGTTATGTACGCTTATTTCTAGAAGGTTAGAGCATTTAATAATTACAATAATAAAAACAATTGTTCCACAAATATATTTAATAAATGGAATGGATCGTTATTGGCGAGTCTTTTTTTAAATATGGACACGGAACTGGTTTGGTGAAATTAAGATTTTCGTTGATTACATAGGTACGTTGGAGTTGTCTCCACTCCAGTTTCATGTCTGGACGTCACTTTAGGCGGGACCAATCAAACGAAGACTGATGACAGCAAAGAAAGAAGCCAAATTCGTCACATGAATGATGCTCTCTTCTGGACGGCTTGCAATTTCAAACGACTGATTGTCACTGAAGAAATAGTAAGCTGCGCTTAGACATATACTGTTTATATTTGAATTTTGCTTGCGACAATCTAGCCTTTACTAATCACTCGAAACTGTCAGCATTGGCCGGATACTATTTTCCAAATAAATTGTGTAATTGCATTTTAAATTCACTTGTGCTCAAAGAAAACCTTATATAAATTAGTAATAAACTTTCTATTAACTCGGGTATTAGATTACAAGTAGTGGTTATATTGCATTAGTGTTTCAACCCAAGGTATATTAATTCACTGTATTAGTGTTTCAACACCCAAGGTATATTAATTCACTGTATTAGTGTTTCAACACCCAAGGTATATTAATTCACTGTATTAGTGTTTCAACACCCAAGGTATATTAATTCACTGTATTAGTGTTTCAACACCCAAGGTATATTAATTCACTGTATTAGTGTTTCAACACCCAAGGTATATTAATTCACTGTATTAGTGTTTCAACACCCAAGGTATATTAATTCACTGTATTAAATCAAGCTATAAACGTTAAATTTCATTCCAGTAAAGTAGGATAATACTTGACTTGGAGACTTTGTTTGAAGATAAAGTTACATTTTATACATAAATTAACTTTAGTGAAGCAAATGTAAATATCGTGCAATGCATCTACTGAATTTAAAATGAAATTCATTTACTTTATCGTCGATGGATAAACATTTTATAAAACTCAGCATCTTTAGTTTGACAAACCTTCAACTATGTTATCCAATTATAATCATACTTCATTTTTAGTAAGTAACTATAATACTCACTAATAATCAGACCTTTATAAAGGCAAGCGACTATAATATCCAATATTACTTAGATTTCATTTAAAACTCAGAATACGAAATTTCAATGGAACATATTTAAAGCATGCAGTCAGTTTACGAAACATTTAAAGTCAACATAAATTTAATACCTGTAGTCATGTAATCACAGCGCAAAAAAGTATTAAAAAGAAAAGATTATAATGATGTCCATTTAAGGCACGCTTCTCAACAACTGATATTCTCATTATGATACAGACATTAGAAAGCAATCCGTTGATTGCATTGAAAGCTCTACATATTAGGAAACAGTTCTGCAAGTATAATGAGAAATTGTGACGGTTTGAAATTTTCTTCGAATTATTGTTATCTTCCCCTGTTTGCGATTTCATGAGATGTTAAGGATTTTGAGCAGAGTTCGTAAACCCTCCGTACTTATTCTGTGCATTCACCGACATGCTAGAGGACGCCAAGGATGAATATTATTGTAGTTAAAGAAAATTTTCTAGTATGCAAGTGTTTGTTAACTTTACTTTATCCATGCTATTTTACAATAAAACTGAAACAGATAGACTTCATACTTTGAAACGATATTGTAAAATGATTAATTTATGCACAACACAGCAGCAATTTTACTGATATTAACAAAAGCTACTGAAAAAAAGCAAATTATTTTTTGTGCAAATATTACAAACATTGTGTGGTTTATACATGGCAGTCTTTTAAATTTTAATTTAAAACAAATCAAAAAGAAAGAATGATTTAAAAGAAAGAAGGAATAAAGGAATAGAAAGAAAGAAAGAAAGAAAGAAAAAAAAGAAAGAAAGAAAGAAAAAAGAAAGAAAAAAGAAAGAAAAAAGAAAGAAAGAAATTATCAAAGAAAGAAAAAAGAAAGAAAGAAAAAAAGAAAAATGAAAGAAAAAAAAGAAAGAAAGAAAAAAGAAAGAAAGAAATTATCAAAGAAAGGAAAAAGAAAGAAAGAAAGAAAGAAAGAAAGAAAGAAAGAAAGAAAGAAAGAAAGAAGAAAGAAAGAAAGAAAGAAAGAAAGAAAGAAAGAAAGAAAGAAAGAAAGAAAGAAAGAAAGAAAGAAAGAAGAAAGAAAGAAAGAAAGAAAAATAAGAAAAACACAGAGATAGTAGTAGATTTCGCTTTAGAAATATTTGTCCTCTAAATAAAGTCCTGTGCCAATAATTCGGTAAATATGTGATCATGTTGTGCTTACATAAAAATTTGAATCGATATGATTTGCTGTAAATCTTACAAATTTCTGAATGAATCGTGAAATCTCAATCTATGAGGTTACGAGTTTCAGTAGCTTAGAACAATAGAATATTTACTACTGTTTCAATCAATGAGGTAACGACATTCAGTAGCTTAGAACACTATAGTTACAACTGTTTCAATCAATGAGATTACAACATTCAGTCGCTTAGAACACTATAGTCACAACTGTTTCAATCAATAAGATTACGACATTCAGTCGCGTAGAATACTATAGTCACAACTGTTTCAATCAAAGAGGTTGCGAATTTTAGTAGCTTAGAACATTATATTTACAACTGTTTCACTCAATGCTGATTGACTTTCAGTTACTTAATATACCATAGTTACAACAGTTTCATTCAACGAGGTTTGACTTTCAGTAGCTTAGAACACTATAGTTACAACTGTTTCAATCAATCAGGTTACGACTTTCAGTAGCTTAGAATATTATAGTTACAACTGTTTCAATCAATGAGGTTACGACTTTCAGTAGCTTAATACACAATAGTCACTAAAGTTTCAATCAAAGAGGTTACGAATTTCAGTCGCTTACAACACTATAGTTAAAACTGTTTCAATCAATGAGATTACGACTTTCATAGCTTAGAGCACTATAGTTGAAATTTTTTCAGTCAATGAGGTTTGACTTCAGTAGCTTAGAACACTATAGTTATAACTGTTTTAATCAACGAGGTTTGACTTTCAGTAGTTTAGAATACTATCTGAATTTAAATGTAACTAATAGGGGTCGTGAGTTTTCAAAAAGCAGGCCCACACAATGTAATTCAATCGATTTATCCACTAATAATGTAATGGATGCAACACGCTTCTATACTCCATACTTTTGTGTATGTTAAAAATAATGGCAACAATAATAAGTCACATGAATGTAGATGGCGATTCGGGGATTGTGAAACATTTTTATACACGTTAGAAGGAAAAGTAAATGTAATTGCACGCATAAACACACACTTTTATTTTGAAAGCAAGCGTTTTAAAGCAGACGTCTATGTATAGAAATGTATTTAGCAATAGAAAAACTTACCTTAAACAATACATGACAAATTCGAAAATATCGTACCACATTGTACCTTGAGCAGCCGTATTATTTCCAATTATTCGTAAGCCCTCATATTATGTTCAGTTCTTCAACATTGATATTGTGTTCATTTATTAAGTACTTGTTTATAGATTCAGTTCGTTAGCAAAACGCAGTATGTTCACTTCATAAACACGTGTTTATATCCATTTCCAGATGTCACACCTGAAATCAACTGATAAGAAAAAAGTGTTTTTAAACGGCCCACCCGGATCCGGGAGGACAATGATTCTCGTTCTGAAAGCTCAGGACTTTCTTAGACAGGAACGGAACAACCGCATCATTGTGGTGAATATCTATCGTGGTGCTAAAGGGAGGCCCTTTGGGCAAACTATAACTGATGCAATCAAAGCGTTTGAGGTAAAGGGTCAAGCGAGAGTTCACCATCTCAGAATCGACATCAACGATGAGAATGTTGATTTCGTCACCGAAGTCCAGAAATTGGTTTCGAAATCAAAAGTCGCACTGGGACAAACAATGTTCGTTTTGGATGAACTCCACAAAGCACAGTACTGGCGTCCAATCCTGGAATCTTTTTCTAGCGAATTTAAAGAGTCGTGGGTGTGGTGCTCAGGCATATTCTGTGAGCCTTCCGATTTAACGGAATTCGAAGTCCTGGAATTAAGCAGATCCGTGCGCTGTCCACCTGCAATTCAGGCAGTTCTGTATCACGTGGACTGGGACAACCAGAGACGAGCGAAATACGCTCACGATACTGCCTGCAAAGAAGTTGTCACAAACGGCCCAAATGTGCTGAGCATTAGACACGGGGAGCACCACCCGGTCACCAACGTCACTGAATGTTGTCTGTGTGCTCTGGAACTAATATGCCTATTGAAAGACAAAAGCAAACTAAATTTGCTATACGACTTTACCAAGCCAAGCTCGGGTCAGGCACACGCTGACGAAGTAGGTAAATTGCCGTGCAGTATTACTGTTCTATTCAGCATTCCTCGGAGTGAATATACAACGTCCCACGTACGTTCTGATTACGTTGAAATATCGGATAAACAATGTGAAACGTATATACGATACGTCAGCACCTGTTTGTTTGTCGAAACACTAAAGAAAGAGTCTAGTCTTGAAGTAAACGTCATCACAGATCTGTCGGGAGTAGGCACAGCGAAACCAGAAAGCTGGAGTGAAATTAGCATTGCATGGGTTGACACATTCCAGGGCCTTGAGAGAGATGTGGTTATATTTCTGCCTGGGGATGGTGCCACAGGAACAGGTCATGTCACAGACGCAACCCCTGCACAACCGTGCAGAGAACAATCATGGCTCTCTGGCTACAATCAAGGGGAACCGCCAGAAGGTCAGGCAACAGAAAACATGACTGTTCGATTTATGCACACAGGTACTGCTTCAAACAAAGTCATGAATGCAACTCCAACTATATCAACCTCTCATTCTCGTCTTAAGCCGGCGCTAGGTATGTCATCGATAAGACAAAGCCCAACTACTGAAGCCAAATATACATATATGGCTCAAAGTGATGATAGAAAATTAACAGTAGAAGCACATTCAAAAGACGATATTACGGTGGGACTAGGAAGCTATTACTGGACAACTGCTGATATTGAAAAATTAACGGACTGGGATAAAACGAATTTGTTTCAGGCAGGATCTTGCTGTGTTTCCCAACTAATTCTCATTGTGCCTTAGATCATGGTCATTTGGCCAGATAAATAGTACAGACAGATAGCCATTACCATGTTTGTACAGTTATGCAATATATCTATCTATCTATCTACGTATCTGTCTGCCTATCTATCTACCACCTATCTATTTATCTATCTATCTATCTATCTATCTATCTATCTATCTATCTATCTATCTATCTATGTGTCTGTCTGTCTACCTACCTATCTATCTACTTACCTACCACCTATCTATCTATATATCTGTCTATCTATCTATCTATCTATCTATCTATCTATCTATCTATCTATAGTTCTATCGATCTGGCTGGCTGGCTGGCTGGCTGGCTGGACCAATAATGTTCGAAATTATAATGTATGTATCTCAAATATATCTATTACGTGTCTGGCAGTCGTCAAAATTATATATTATATTAGAAAGAACAAAACTTAAATGGAAATTTTTCCTCAGCGTTTCAAGATGGAGATTAATTTAAATTTAGGGTAATGCAAATGTATTTTTATATCTGTATTGGATAATTTTTATTAGGCATTCATTATATGTAGCAAGCAGTATGACAAAAGAATTACGTATACATTATTATGTAGCAAACAGTATGACAAAAGAGTTACGTATACATTATTATGTAGCAAGCAGTATGACAAAAGAGTTACGTATACATTATTTTGAACATTCCTTGTGGTGTGTTGAGTAGCGAACACGAAGATTCTAGAATACTCCATGTGATGTGCTGTTGATAGTGCATGCGAAATTTTGGATGATTCTCTACAGTGTGCTTTGTGAGTGCACCGAAGATTCTGGAACAGTTGTGTAACGTACCTACAAGGTATACATTGGACTGTCATCTAACTAAGAAATATATTGGCTTGTTGCAAACTGCATGATTGTGAACATATGCTGGTGACAGAGTCCATCAATGAAAAGGTTATGTGCATCAACTTTAATTATTTCTCTAAAACTGCACTCTCTCATTTCTGTGATGAATGATATCTATGAACTTGATTTTATATGTATGTATGTATATATAATTTGACTGCTGATGTCTAAGCTAAGATAAACTGAATGAATGTCCAGCATTAATCAAAAATTGTTGTGAAGTGATGTAAATGTCAATGTTCATTTGATTATATTTTTGTGTTGTACATTTTATTATTGATTTAATAAATTTATTGATCTTCCTACACATACTGATGACAGGTTGGAGAGACAGTGGATGGATGGGCCTCGCTAAATATAGTTTAAAGACGGGTTTATCTTCTCCTTTGGTAGGAAGTTTTCCACCTACGGAAATATTGTGTGATGGTAAATATTTGTCTTTAATGTTGTGGAAGAGAGGAAACGTTTACAGCGCCCGCATATCCGCCAAGTGAGAGAGACGATTGGTGTCTTCTGGAGAATTATTAATAACATAAATTAAGATTCTCATCACTTGTAATTAGCTATGGATTATTAAGTAATAATAATAATCATCATAACCAATAACTAGGGTGTCGTTGTGTTACATATAGTGTTGTCATCAGTATACACACATCACTCATAAATACGTTTACCATAGTGTTGGCATCATTTTCATACACACTCTTTTCTCATAGTGTTGTCATCAGTATACACACATCACTCATAAATACGTTTACCATAGTGTTGGCATCATTTTCATACACACTCTTTTCTCATAGTGTTGTCATCAGTATATACAGAGAGACAGAGCTCCATAGTACACCTTATGCTTTATCGGTTAATGTTTAATAACCTGTGCTCAATATCGTGATCTCATTGTGATCTCATTATGATCTCATTACGATCTCTTCAATACGTTTAACTAATTTGTGCCAGAGGCATGAGTATGTAAAGATCGACATCTTTCAATCTTATTAGTTTGAAAATAAATTAGTTTGAGAATATGATTCAAAAACTTTAATTATCGAATGTTTGTCAATGCTGGCAACAGAATATTTCCACCTAACATGTGGATTGCTTAATAAGTACGTTCTTTGAGTATTACTATATTTAGTGTCATTTTTATAAGCATTTCAAGAAGTTCACACCTGTAGAAAGAACATTTCTTTTTGTATTTCTTTCTCTCTTGATTGGTTTGCATGGATTGTTTCTCTGATATTCCTCGGCTCAGTATTAACAGAGGCCATCTTCCTCATTTTGACCAGACATTTCCAAACCGATTAAGAGAAGACTACATGTTCTTTATGAAAATAAAATACCTTAACTGCTCGTAAACCTTGACCCCTGACTTCACTCTAAAACAGCAAGCTCTATTTTGACATTTTGATCCTGTTATAATCGTGGATAACAAAGAAAACAAGAACTACACGGCATCCGACTTTGATAATTTTATGGTAGTAAGATGCCTGACCTTGACTTTGATAATTTTATGGTAGTAAGATGCCTGACCTTGACTTTGATAATTTTATGGTAGTAAGATGCCTGACCTTGACTTTCCCAGGCAGATACTGCTGTACAGACTGGTCGAATGTCAAACTAAAAAAGTCAGTCACACCTCTCTGATCGTTGTCGGAAATATTAACCTGACACTGTGCCTTTGCACATTACATGTCAACACACATTAACAAAATTAAAAATTAAAATCAATACAGTGTTAAGGCAGACTTTCAGTGTATTTTGCATAACATGTGATTGCCAGTAGGCGTTGCCCACCAGAGAAAAACAATTTACAGAGCAGGAAATAAAATTAAAAGAACACTAAAGCAGAAATTGTATCTACTCCAAAAACTACCTGCACATCCTGCCTATAGCAACGTCTTTTATTCATAAATAAGTAAACAGTTAATTTCAGTTAAATGTTTCTAGTATTTGGTAAATATAATTCAGGGTTCAAAATATGTATACTTCCTTACGAGTCTGTGATATGTCTCATACGTAATTTAAGTGATTATATGTGCATTATTGTATTTAAGTATGTCTTATGTCTCACGTAATTTAAATGATTATATTTGCATTATTGTATTTAAGTATGTCTTATGTCTCATACGTAATTTAAATGATTATATTTGCATTATTGTATTTAAGTATTTAAGTATGGTTTATTCACGCTGTACATATGCATTTGCTTGTGTATTTATCATCATCATCACCACCACCACTATAATCATCAACAACACCATCATCAACATATATATTATGTATTATCTACATTGTGCATTTTAATGATGTATTTGTTTTTATTATTTATATAAACATATCAGTCTTGTATTATGGACTGTTTGAAATTTGTACACATAGCGTTCACTTCATCAGATTTCGCGCATAAATGTATGTATTTGCCTGTTAGAAAATGGATTCTCTATTATAACATTATTACAGATTAAACAGTATTTCCTTATATCTCCATGTACATACACATATACACAGTCATATGCATGCATAATTCATCAAAACTATTCTAGATGAGCGTTAATATTCTATCGTACATGAAATGTTCGCTAATCCTACTGCAGGAAATGTTCGCTAATCCTACTGCAGTAAATGTCCACTAATCCCACTGCAGTAAATGTTCGCTAATCCCACTGCAGTAAATGTTCGCTAATCCCACTGCCGTAAATGCTCGCTAATCCTACTTCACTAAATGTTCGCTAATCCCACTGCAGTAAATGTTCGCTAATCCTACTGCAGTAAATACTCGCTAATCCTACTGCAGTAAATGTTCGCTAATCCTACTGCAGTAAATGTTCGCTAATCCTATTGCAGTAAATGTTCGCTAATCCTACTGCAGTATACTTTGCAATTATTTTTTGTAGTTTTGTTTTTACATTTTCATCAGTACGTGTATTTATTTTCCATCAACAAATTTCTAGCTTGATTGAGTGTAAGAAAATATTAAGTGTAATGAGTCAATATTGCAATTAAAATGAAATACTACTTTATGTCACATTTGGGTTCCTTACAAATAAGTAACTGAATGAACTGACTAAATTGATACACGTTATAGTGTTAATTCATTTTATTACAGTTATGAATCTTTCTTAAAGCATAAAATCTTAAGATTTTAAAAAACTTATCTTATGAAGCAAAGTTAAACTAAAACGAAGTAAATTTAAGTTTGTATGTGTACGTATGTCCAAATATATTTAGACAGTGTATATATAATGTGTATCAAATAGGTACTGCCCAAGTCAAGTAAATGTAGGCCTACTCACGATTGTTTTGTTGACGTCAGCACCTTTTCTTCTTCCTCTAATGATCCTATGACGTCGACTTTCACGGCATCGTTGATTCACCCGCTTGACACTTGCTTACAGATTTGAAAAGACATTACAACCATTCATCATAAGTCGCTAATTACTGCGTTGAAAATATATATTTTAATATTGGTGCATTGCAAGTCAACATGACTATATTACTACCACGGCTGATGAAAATATACATTTTAATATTGGTGCGATGCAAGTCAACAGGACTATATTACTACCACGGATGATGAAATATCGGTTATAGAAGATTTTACAAGGATGGTCAAGTGCTTTTGTGAGAAGGATATCGTGTGTTTTTGTACATCTAAACACACGTGCCATAATTCGAGTCAGATACGAACAATAAATTCTTACGATTACTCTACCTGTTATATTCCAAAACAATTAATATTTTGATTTTGAGTAGAATTATATATGTGTGTCTGTATAAGTAAATTAAAAGTACACCAGTACAATTCAGAATATTATAAAATGCACACATTTCTGAAGAATTCGATTAGTGTGAAGAGCCATCATCTTTAATGTTCAAGTAGGATTGACTTTATTAAGGAAGGAGGGACCTGATCTTGGGTGGGGAGGTGCTTTAGTTCTCTGTCACCAGTTGTCTACACTAGAAATGGTTATATCCGAAAGTTACTTGAATCTAATGTTCCTACCTTTAGTGGTTGCCTATTTGAAACATATCCAGTCTCATTGTTACTGTTCTAATTTAGTCCATTTAGGGTTAGGATCAAGTTAGGGTCAAGTTAGGGTCAGTGTTAGGGTTAGGTTATGGGAAAGGAACTGCTACCCCTAGGTGGACAATGGCGGCCATCCTACGACAGTGTGAAATGACAGCGTAGTAATTCTTGCCGAGATGTGCACCCCTTTCTTTATTGGTCACGTAGTGATATTACAAAATATATATTTGTGTACCCACGCTGGTTTTTGTCGTGATGAGCAGACTGTCAAGTGTATTGCTGGACAATGGTTAAAATCTATACAAATGTATTCATTATCTTGAAGGCATGATATTTGCAGGAAGGAGAAGATAAGAGTGTTCTGTAAGGGGCATAATGCTGAGAATATGAAGGCTTATTTTAAGCTGCGTAAAGACACGTGCTAAAGTTCCAAAACCTATTCCTAATAACCGGTGGACGCATGCGCACTGACATGACTTGAATGAAGGGTTGAACTTCCCGTCTTTATTAAGGTATGCACTTGGATTTATGCGCCGTACAACTGCTGACTATTTTTGTTGTTGCTGCTGTCATGCGGGTGTGATGTGAGAAATATTAATTATAATTATGGTGTTATTAATTATATTATGATACATCACAAATATTAGCATTCCTTATAAATAGTTTCACAACGTTTTGGTGAAATATTTTGCATCTTATTTCCTATAAAATAAATAAACAAAGCATTTCAATAGTTACTGTCTTGTTTGTGTCTTTCCATGCTAGACTGGAAGACCTCGCTTTGTCAAGTAATAACTAAAATCTCCCAAGTGTCAACTGCATTTGACTTGTTCAGGAGTGGGTTGTAACTGGGAGATTGCCATGGCCACCATGTCATAACCATGTTTGCGGGAAGTTCCTACGAGGCCCAAAATGACGTAATGACCTAATTAGAGCAGTTCCATTCTTCACGTCACATTCACTGTAAGACGAAAAGAACCAACGCATGAACCACATCGGACGAATGTTCCGTTTAAGAATGTTTGTATTGCATTTGATATTTATTGCCTGTGTTGTGGTATAAATTGCTAAAAAAAATCGCACTAGAAAGAAATGGTTTCTAAGAGTCCTAAATTAGAGCCTATTTTTAGGCCTAATAAGGCCTATAGCTGTTACATTCTTGACGTCACATTCACTGTTAGACAAAAAGAACCATGAATGAACAAGTGCCCTATTTTAAGAATATTTACATTTTATGCCTTCGCTGTGTTACATAAATGTAACTAATTACATTGGAAATAAAAAGCGGACTATCTAAACTTAAATTATGACAGAAACGTTAAACTCTACTTTCAATATTACACTAATTATTTTTGGGAAAGGCTGAAACTTGGAAATTCCCTGACTTGATGCAACACGTAATGTCACCACACAACAACAATTGTCATCGCTAGATAAATATTTTTATGTTCAATTTGTTATCTCTTGAGTATTCCGCTTGATAGTTCAGATTTCAGTCTAACTAAGGATATCGTCATGTATCGTATTGACTCTAAGGTTAAAACTCATGAAATCAAGTAAGCTCCATGACCAGGTGCATGACGTCACCGGGGAAACCCAAACAGGATGTAATACAGTAAATAAAAATTCTCACTTACTGTCGTAACAAAGTACTTAATAGCAGGATGTAATACAGTACATAAAAATTCTCACTTAGTGTCGTAACAAAGTACTTAATAGCAGGATGTACATTTCTAAGTGATAATGTTAGATTGTAGTGAAGTGTTAGGTTGTACTGTCAAGTCAAAATGACATACAACGCAACTTTGAAATGCAATAGTCAACATGGTGTACATAAGAATTTTAATGTTTGGCCATTAGTGTGTTCGTTATTAAAACACAGCAACATTTCATTGTCACAGTGAGCAAGTAGATTTTTTTTATTTTTTATAAAGCTTTAAGTATATGTAGGGGGTAGGTAGACAGACAGGCAAATAGAGACATATTGAATGTAAGATAGAATGGAGTTAAAAAAGAATAAACTGGAAACCTGGTGTTGTTCCCTGATTTTATTTTACAGGGGAAAAAGCAGCCTTTCCTTGTATAATCTGTACCTCCTGGTTTACTGATTATAAACTGCTATGACCATGGTAGACACGAGAAGTATCTACTGCAGTGTGTAAGTGTAAGAGATACACTGTATTCCATTGATGTATGGTGGCAAAGTATGCTAACTACAACAAGAAATTTCTGGTACAAGGAAGTTACTGCAATTGTTGTTCTGCTTTAGGGAGCTATTACGGCAGAACGCCAGATTAGCCTCAAGAGAATTGCAGAGAATCAGTGTTCTACAACGTAAGGAGGGAAACATGTGGAATTGATGTGAACAATAAATTTGTGACTTTGTTACAAAAAGCATGCAAAAAGGACTATTGTTAACTTCATCTAAAAAGGTTATGTATAAGCTATTATCACTTATTTCTAATAACTCCATTTCTGTTTTCTGGTAAGAACTATCCTGTGATTTGGATTGACACTAATCTATTGAATTGTATTTTAGGATATATGACTGTATGGATATTAAAATTATTCAAATGTGGCTTCGTGGAAATACTGAAATCAAGTAATCTTTTTCATTTTATTTATTATATGTATTCGATAGTTGATTTAATAAATTTCTTGTTAAATTTATTGATTTTCTTATATATATAATAGATAATAATTATTTCTTATATAGATAATCTTATGTTGGAGAAGAAAGTGTGTGGATGGGGTCTCGCTAAATATAGATTAAAGACGGCTTTATCTTCTCCTTTAGCAAGACGTTTTCCATCTATGAAAATATTGTAAGACAGTAAAATTTGTCTTTAATGATGTGGAAGAGAGAAAACGTTTACTGCGCCCGCATATCCGCCAAGTGAGAGAGACGAGTGGTGTCTGCTGGAAAATTATCTATAACATAAATTAAGACTCTCGTCACTTGTAATTAGCTATGGATGCTTAATTAATTAATAATAAATAAATAATAATTAATAAATAATAATAATTAATAATAATTATTATTATTAATAATAATAATATCCATTAACTAGGTGGCGTTGGCGTCATAGAATGTAATGTGAGTGCTGTATTGTCTTAAGACTGAAAGTAGTAAAAAGATTAGATCATTAGTATTCCATTCTAAATAAGGTGACTTATACAGTTAATTCATTTGCTTGAGGAAAGGAGTGGTACAGGGAGAGATGTGGGGACTAGGTAGGGACATTTACGGTGTTCACGTGCTATGTATTCTCTGGCTTTTCGTGTTGGAGTTAATTTCATAAATGTTCAGATGTTACTGTTTAAACTTCGTCTCGTCTTCTTGGAAGCAATTAATTATCCACAACAAACAGAGTGAACATGAAGGAAGTTATTTATTCTAATTACAATAATTAAGGCCACCAGTGAAGAATGTATAATGTGGACTCAGATTTTATTCAACAGTCTTACCAACTGTCCTGCGTAGTGTGATCCAAACTCTGGATCCCTTGCCTACTTATGGGAAGTGCTTCTGGCCTGGAGCGGTGCTGCTTTTATTTATTTACTTATTTTATTTTATTTTATTTTACTTTTTTTGGGGGGTGGGGGGCTAGGGGAATGGGTGGCTGCACCTAGTGGCTAAGCTGATTCGTCTTTCGTTATTTTGGGGGGGGGGGGAATTTTTGTGAAGGCAAGGGATCGTGTTCTTGGTCGCATCACTACCTCTGAGACGCAAAGATCATCCATGCTTAGCGCACCGTTGCTGTGTGTATTATTTTATATATATATATTCTATGGGGCTGTCTGGAACAGTTCGCTTTACCTGGTTGACTGATCGTGAAACTTCTGTAATAGCTCTGAGAATTTTAATTATATTTATTTATTTTTATTTATTGTTTTCTGACGACTAAATTAGGGTGTTATTTGGCTTCTAATACAATCGCCTGTTATTAGGTGTTCTCTATTCTTCTCCTAGTAAATGTTTCATAATCCTAATTTATTTCTGTATTTTTATTATTATAATTTATCTGGAGTTTTTAAATTTAAGTTTTTTTTAAAATCCCTTTTCCCAGTGAAATAAATTATGATTGTCAGTTTTAGTGTGTGAAGACTATATAGCTGTGATAGAAATTATGTCCTTGCAATCCGCTCGAAGCATTGTTGTTCAGAGTACTGTATTATAAAAATTATGACCTTGCTTTTTTTCAATGCATTATTGTTAAAAATGGTGCTTTATAAAAATTATGACCTTGTAATTTTCAACTCATTATTGTTAAGAATGGTGCTTTATAAAAATTATGACCCTGTATTCTTTCAACGCATTATTATTAAAAATGGTGCTTTAAAAATATTATGTCTTTGAATTCTTTCAATGCACCATTGTTAAGAATGGTGCTTATTACAAAAAAAAATATGTCTTTGAATTCTTTCAACGCATCATTGCTAAGAATGGTGCTTTATAAAAGTTAGGTCCTTGTGTGACAAAGCAAAGTTATCTGTCCCTATTTTTAATTAAAAATTGTATTACTTGTTTAATGTCATGTGTGACATGACTGTTGGGAACTGTGCGTTTTGTAAGTAACAGAGTTAAAATAACAACTCATGAAGAGAATGTGCTAGAAGTGGCTGGTGTAATCTAAACCAGTTCTATGTGGGTGAGCTGTTTTTAATATCCAAAGGTTAAGATTTACAAAAGAATGAGACCAGCCAGTGTTTGAGATCACAGTTTACCTTCTGATATGATTCCATTTTCTAATTTTCGAATTTGGTGTGGCTGAAGTCCGGTCATGAAAGGCAGCCGTTAGTTTAATGGTGAGTTAACTGATTGATTGAAAGAGAATGGACTTAGGAATAGTTTGTGCATTTTGCTATTGAAATGTTATACTTGCATTTTATGCAGAGATGTATTATGTGAGTAGGCTATTATTTCTACAATTGTGAATTATGATGGCTGTATGTAATATATTAAACACTTGAAATTGTTTCTATTGAACATGCTCACAAATTATTATGTTTTATTTCTTATGCTGTGTGCATACATCAGGTTAATAAATAATGTTGCAGGAAACTGTAAATTGATACTTGAATGTAGAAAGAATAGAATTAGAGATGAATAAACTGGAAGACTTAGCATTTGTTCCCTGATTATATTTTACAGAGAAGAAGCAGCCTTTCTAGAATTTCTGGGATTGCTGGAATTTGTGATTTTCTTCCTCGTTCCCAATTTATTGATTTATAAACCATTACGATCGTTGTAGATTCAAGAAGTCTCTACCCCAGTGTTTAAGTGTAAAGATACACTGCACTCTGTTAATGTATGATGGTAAAGTGTGCTTGACTACATCGTGGGATATTTGGTATAAGGAAGTTGCTGGAAATTGCTACATTGTTCTTCTGTTTGAGGGAACTAATATGCAGTGCTCAGATTAGTCTGGAGAGAACAATGGCTCATGGAACATTCTACAATGTGCTAGAGGAGCACTTAAGAACTGACAATTCTATTGTTAACAATAAACTTGTGACATTGTTATGAAAGCACATGAAAGACTATTGCAACTCATCATTGACAAATTTATCTACAAAGTATTATTGCTTATCTCCCTTTAATTCCATTCCTGTTCTATGATAAGAATTGATTCCGTGATTTATATTGATACTAATCTGACTGCTGAATTATGAGTTTGGATTTAAGACTGTAAAATTAATTATTAATTATCCGAACATTCGAATATTTCATGGAAATATTGAAGTCAAATAATCTTTTTACTGTATTTGTTATACGTATATTTGGTTGTTGATTTAATACATTTCTTGTTAAATGTATTGACCTTCTTACACAAATTGATAACCATATGTTGGAGAGATAGTGGGTGGATGGAGTCTCACTAAATATACATTTAAGACGGATTTATCTTCTTCTTTGGTCAGAGGTTTTCCACTTATGGAAATATTGTGTGACAGTTAATGTTTATCTTTAATGTTGTGGAAGAGAGACAATGTTTAGAGTGCCTGCAAATCTGCCAAACGAGAGAGACGAGTGGTGTCTTCTGGAGAATTATTAATAACATAAATTAAGATTCTTATCACTTGTAATTAGTTATGGATGATCAATAACAATAATAATCATAACCAATTACTAGAATGGCATTGTCACACTTTGTAAAAGTTCAACCCATTATTATTAGTAGTGAATCATTGTGCCACTTCCAGTCTTTTATCGTCTAGTAATTGTACATATCCAAACATTTTCTGAGATTTTAATGATACTGTTGTTAAATGATAATTAACTTTTTATGCGTAATTATATTAATGGTCTATTGAAAACATTGTATTTCTTAAGATCACAATATATTATAAAAAAGCAAATGTATGAAAAGATTATTTTATATACGAAATACACTTCCTTGTCATCATTGATGTTCCCATTAAAAGTTTACTTACATAAATATGTCTTAAGATTTTCAAATACACAATTATAATGCAAGTGATTAAAACTTGCTCTACATATACATAATACAGATATACTTATATTTTTTTCAAAATACATAGAACTTAAAACTGAGTGTAGCCTATTGTTATTTATGCATTCATGCTAAGTCTTGTCAAATTTATCAAAAGATCTATCATCCTCTGTCATTAGGTCTTTTATTCCCTCTTCTTTTTCTCAAATTTTCTCACTTTTATTATATCTCTCTTTCCATACAGCCTATACATGTTAGATTAATAAAATCTACGAAAATTTAAGATAAAAATAATCAATGTGTACAAGGAGAATGAGCAATGTTACACAACAGGATACTAAATAATCAATGTGGGACAAGGAGAATGAGCAATGTTACACAACAAGATGCTGCTAGATACAGGTCATCCATGTCTTCTTGCCGGAAATGTTGAATGTCGTCTGAAGTCCAGGACAAGTTCGCAACACCTCCAGGCTCTGGATACCGAGGGCGATCTAATTGCACTGACTTTGGAGTTTGAGAACGATCTAGTCGTTTTGATCGTGTCATTAGTAACTTCTCAGATCCAGAGTCGCTTGAAGAAGTACTCGGCATGTTTTTAGAGATTGGATTCAGAGTACTGTGTGCGGAACGTACTTGTTCTGGTTTTAACAATGTCCTGGGAACCTGATGAGACTGCACTTCAGAAAAATTAGTCTCTGGCAAGAAAATGACGAAATCAGATTCAAGGCCAACAAATCTGTCCACAGAGGTGATCAGTAGGCAATGTGGATTTTTGCGAACACTCTCCCAATCAGACACGATCATTGCGTCCATTCTTAGTTTCTCTTTCAGCGTCTGAATCATATAACAGTTTAGAATTTTTTTCAAATATTCGGTCACTCCATCACTTCCCCTTTCCTTACTGCTTGTAGGAATGCCAGACAGAATAATGACATTAATCGGAAATAGTCTCTGAGCAGCCCCAGTGGGGAAGACATTTAACTTGTCTCTGTCCAGGAGAAGACTGCTAAGCGCTTCTGCACATGAAGTACACTCCGTAAAGGTATTGCATGTCTCGTGATTAAAGTGCCTGATGCAAAGAGGTGTTGGTCCGTTCGCGGGAATGCTTTTGTCCCCTTTTATGTCCACTGTGAATCTCTTCCTTTCTGGACTGACCGAACTCAAATAAGTAAGTACATTTTGTATTGCCGGTGGACTTCGAAGCGTAAAGTCCAGGGATTTATAATTAAATCCTTTCGGTATTGTACTTTTGTCCAGTGTACCTGAACACCAAACATCAGAGTCAGTGCAATTAGAAATTAAATACTTAAGTATTCTTGCATCTTTCAAACAATAGCCATCGATAAGGAACATTTGTTGTCCTTTGTTTCGTGTCCGCACTTTTTCTAATGGTGTCAATTTCTTTTGATCGGTATCTACATCCACAATCTGGACTACGTCTGTACTCGGCATTTCGCCTTCCGCAATTTCACACGAGATAAAATTATTAACTAATCGGTCTGAAATTTCTCTTTTCGGGTTAATTATGATCACGCAATTTTGTTGACTGCTCTTCAAAAACATCCGGGCCTTAAGAATCAGCAGTAAAGTTTTCCCTGATTTTGGAGGTCCATCTATGAATACGCGTCTAAGGTTCGGGTCGTCTAAAATTTCTTTCTGTAATAAAAATCAAGATATATATTTTAAGTGTCTTTTTTTGGTAAAAAATATAATATATTTAAAATAAGGAATTTTATATGTACTTTGAGGTGTGTTTGGACTGAATGCAATGTTGATGTCTGTAATTATGATTCCCATAAGTGAATGCAATGTTGACTGTATCCCATAATCTGTTGCATTGTGCACATCGAAATGAACCAGTTTCACACAAACTGTGTGTTATTAATTGAATAAAAATAAGACAACACAACATTTTGTAGTGTGAACTCTGCATGCATGGTTTCCTGTCTTCAAGCGAGAAAATATTTATGGACAAGAAAATAAAGAGTGATAAATGATATCTAACTTTATAGTCTAAAATATGAATTACATAATCATTTTCTCTCCACTTCACTCTCTGTATAAAGCCGAATGCAATAATGTTTTGCTGTCCGTATGATTTTAATCTGAAATTTGTTTGTCTTGTTAGGTACTTTAGCAGTTTAATAATCTTTGAAATTGGTTCATTCATCGTTCTTACTAATTTTTAATTCTTGATTTTTTTAAAAATATATTTGAATTTTCCCACCAACGTCACAAATTTTGGCTTTTTTATTTTTTATTTGTCCTTCCTTTTATTATTTATTTTATTATAGTCGTACATTTCTTCTCCTCTTTCAGTTATTCTTTCATTCTGTAATTAATTTTCTTCTCCTTTGAATTGAAAATGTCATTAGACTAATATCAACGAACGTTATAGTTGCTAAAGTTGGGTTTCTTTCGGAAATTTTGTGTCGACTTGAGAAATGAAATTTACATTGTTGAACGAAAGTGTTGAAGGGAGCATACAAGGCCTGGAGATTTATGTTAAGCAAACAAAGACATCTGCAAAGAAAGCATGACATTAATCAAGTGGGTCTTGACCGTTCACAGCTGGTTATCGACGTGTTATATACGTAAAATAAATACCATCTTGGCTGTGACGACAAGACGCTGATATCGGCTGGCCGTCCACAGTAAGCAGTCGCCAGAGTTCCGTATCCAGTTTCGATCATTTATGTCGTTCAGTTTCACTGGTGTGGAGAAGATTCCTATATATCTAAAGTGAGTAGACGTAATATTAAATACAAGAACATAATTTTAAAAGTTTTTTTTTAAAGAATAGCTTAAATACATTATTTCAAATGGATAGGGTCGAACAATTTTTACTGATATGAAGGTTCTTTCTGCACTATAAAATTTATACATCAAAAGATCCTAATATAAATATCCTATTAAATTCGCATACAATATCATGATAGAAAGTATAATCTTGTCAAAGGGCACCGCACTTTCCTCAAACTCGGCGTTACTAAAGGCAAACATTCTCAGACAATTGTAGACAAGAGTTCTCTGCTGTGATACATTCTCTGACAATTGCAGACAAGAGTTCTCTACTGTGAAACATTCTCTTGAGTGCATGGCCGATAGCACCCGATTGACAAGGTAAAACTTTATTCATTTGCATGTCAGGATATTTATAAATTTCGCCCAGATCTCCTCAGTAAATATTAAAACGAAATATAGGAAGAATAAAATGTAGATGTAATAAATGAGTAAGTAAATAAAATCTAAATGTAAATGCAAAGGGGAGTCTAATAGGAGATATGACGTAGCTATTGCATCACCCATAAGACAGAAATAAGTTTTTTTCTGGGTCAAAGGGGAAGGGAGGTAGTTGTACAGGATGGAAAGTCAAAAGTCTGTCCTATGTGTAGATGAAAAAGTCTGGATGCAGCCCTCCCCTTAGGTCAACTGAATAGCCTTTAAATAGGAGAGTAAACCCAAGCCATGTGCTTTTTCCCCACAGTAAAGATACATGTCATGTGTGTAGCGGAAGCCCAGATTTTGACGTAGTGTAAATCTGAAAGTCTGTTTGAATGATAAGCCTAAAGGCTTGAAAAAAAAGAGCGTATGATATTTTTAAGGAAATACATAGGCTATTGGTACAGATGAGTTGGATCCTTGGTTTCACTGAATGAAGGTAGAGCTGCATTTTATGATTGTGATTAATAATTTTGTGTAAAATGTAATCACGATAATCTGCCAGTTATAATTAATTTAGGTTTATTTCAGGGTAGTGAGATTGTGCTCAGAGAAAATGATTAGCCTTTATTTAAAGAGCACTATGTAGTTAATGTTAGGAGTCTCTGATTGCTGTATTTATAAATTGCAGGATTTTGCCATATGTTTGGAGGTTTTGCATCTTGGTAGCATTACGTTGTGTTGGTGGCATCGGTTTGCTGAAATGTATCATTTGTTAGTTCATATGAATGCCATATTATGTTGCTTAGGAGGGGAAGTCTACATAGACTCAGCCAATGACACAATGCTAGATTCCATCAGTGTAACTAAGTGAAAATAGTACATTTGGCCAGGAGTGTGAGAACGGTTAGACAACTGTAGAAACAATAGTGAACTATTGGGAACTTTGTGTGAATCTTTTGATATTGGAGAACTGAGAAGAAACTATATGAACTTGGTCAGGGAAACGTAACTAGGTAGGGAAGGCTAAACTTTTCTCTGATAGACATTAGTCCTAAGTGGATTTTGTAATTATTTATTGTTTTATTTTCTTTATTTATTTAATCTTTCTTAAATAAATATTTTATTAATTTTCATCTGTCTTGTGTCATTTCTTACCATCTTCATTTTAAAATAAAATTCATTTACTCATCATGTCTGTCGTTGTGTCTGTCTTCGTGTCTGTCTGTCCGTCCGTCCATGTGTCCATCTTATATGTGAGGACCTTCCTCTGGGGGCTAATGAGTCAATGGAATAATTGACCTCAGTTTGTATTTTGTATTGTCCATCTTATGGGGTACTAAAAGTGCACTGATTTGTTAATCAATTTACTGTGGTGGTAAATGTAAGTTAGTATCTGGGACTCTTGCACTAACCTGGCTATGATGTCTGAACGCTGTTCACTTGGAAGTGGATTATTTTTCAGCCCACTCCACCATTCCCCGAAATTCGTCAAGTCTGATTCACTTTCGACAGTTCCGATATTATCGATATTCTCCTTGCATATGAAGATGAGCTGGAGATGTATTGATACGAAAAATCATAACTGTGCATTTATTTCCGTCAGCGATAACACGAATAAGCCTACAGTAATGCAATGAGCACAAAAAAGCAGTTTACAATCAAAAATTTAGATGCAGATCAGTATGATGCAAAAAATTTTGTTCTCTCTCTTTGATCGATACATTTAAATATTATTATTATTATTATCATCATCACCACCACCACCAACATCATCATCATCATCATCATTATTGTTCAGCCTTTTCCCACGACTTCTGTTGACTGTCTTTTGTGGACCAAGGTCTTGGAATCTTACCAAGATTCTGGGAGATCGAAGGCTTCGTGGGGGATGTGAGTATTTCAGAGGAATGCTGCCATTAATAGTGGGGCAATTCTGTGTTGTCCAGACACTTTATTTTGATAGCCATTCAAATCAGTTGTTATTTCCCCACCGATGCTGTCACTAGTGGTAACACATCTTTCTTACATTCCACAATCTCTGGATATCTAGTCAACGATCCTCATACTTTTCTATTTTTGTCTTTTTTGGTCCTGTTTCTGTACAGCTACATCGATGATTACTACTAGGAGTGTTGCCACTTTTCATTGCCTATTCTGTAATATTCTGTTCATCTAGAGAATAACACTCGAATAGTATGTCTTCTGTTGATATATTCATTTTGTTGCTAAGTCAACACTTGAGATCCTACGAGATCTTCATGACACTTTCCTTACGGGATTTGTATTTAATGCTTGATCTATACAGCAATGATGAATATTTCTGTTTTGACTGTGCAACCAACCTCTCTCAACCATCTGAATGCTGAATGTACCATCACTTTTGTCGTGGTCTTTGGAAAGAGTGGGGATTCTGACTACAGTTATTTTTAGATGTTTGCTTTGGTGTTTCCTTTAGTGTTTTCTTTGGTATTCTCTTCGTGTCCCTTTTCAGTTTCTTTTCGTATTTCTTTTCGCGATTCCTTTCGTGTTCCTGTATCGCGTTTCCTTTCGTGTTCCTTTATCGCGTTTCCTTTTCGTGCTTCATTTCCTGTTTCCTTTCGCGTTTGTGATCCTTTATCGCGTTTCCTTTCCTGTTCCTTTATTGCGTTTCCTTTCGTGTTCCTTTTCATGTTTCCTTTCGTGTTTCTTTTCGCGTTTCCTTTCGTGTTTCTTTTTATATTTCCTTGTGTTTCATTTCACATTTCCTTTCGTGTTTCTGTTTCCTGCAGTGTTCCTTTTCATGTTTACTTTTATCGGCGCTTCTCTCCATGTTTCGTTTTGTATTTCTTGTGTGTCTGGTGGTTACCCACTGAGCTGTAGTGCTGTTTTCAACCGGTTATCTTTGCTCTTATTCAAGACTGTAATCAGAGAGTTTATATGACCTTTCCGTCAGAGAAGCAAATTTGATTTTCTTGAATTCTCTAGCTCATTCTTTTTACATTCATAGTGTAGGACATTACGCACTGTAAACACGTTTCTAGATTTCTTGTCTAGTTCACTGATCACCGGAATCGGTGGGCACCCGGATGTGATCATTTGGCATCTGCAATGTAGGCGGACTCGATCAAGGCCAATCCGGACGACTTAGCACCAGCATCCCTGTTCGGGAAAGGACAGAGCCCTGGCTTTGACCCGATATTGGGGTAACGTACATCCCATACACCAAGCCTAGAGGCCAGGTGCTAAGCCTAAATCACACAGGATACCTTGCCTTCATTGGATCTGGGGCGGAGGAGCCCCGACACCTGAGCACATTTGGCAGGGAACCGGAGTCCCCTTTCAGCGGGTACCTCGAGAAGGTAGTGCTCAGACGCCTTTTCCCCCAAGTTTTTAGGCCTGGTGGTTATAATCATGTGAGCACTAGTATTAATAGGGCGTCGACTCCATGGCTCCGCGTTTTACTGGGATAACAACAATATCACATCTGTTAAAGGTGAGAGTGGTTTTCCAGTTTGTCATTGAGAGTTGGATAAGATTTGAAGCGCCATCATATTCATAGTGGTAGTGTCAATAGTAGCAGTAGTTGTGGTTGTAGTATTACTAATATAAATCAGTCAATATTAGTGCCTTGTCAGTGTTTGCCTTTTGCAGAATCAAGGTCTAGATACATTCGTTCACAACTAATCTTTCAAAAAGCAATTCAGTAAAAAGGTTTTATATTATCTTAAATACATACCTCAGCCTGTGTCAGGTAATTAAAAGGGAAAGTAAAAAGTATTACGTTTCTATAATATGATTTGATTTTTTTTATAGCTAACAGTCTTTGCCAATTCAAAAGAAAATCTAAAAGACATGAAAACTAGAAAATATCCTAAAAATGTAAGATTTAGAATAAAGTCAATGCTACAATGTTTATTATTTAAGCGTACATCTTCCCGAAGAGTTTTGGGGAGTTGTTTTCTCTCAAGATACGGGAGCGCAATGACTTTGGTCACTAAATACTTCTGGTCATGCCGCACGATACAGTTAAAAACGTTCTCATCTGTTGCCAGCTGACCAATACCTTTCTCAATTTGTTTGTTTATTGAAGCAGGAGTCGTGTTTTCAAAAGATCCTACAGCTTTGACCTGTAAAAAATATTCAAATTATGATTAGTCAAGTTTATACTTATATAATAATTTCTAATATCTAATATTTTGCAGAGATAATTCAGTACATGGACAATACAGAGATTAGAGAAAAAGACAAACAGATTCATAACCATCAATCTCTTGCACTTTTTATTTGTATGTGTATCTATCTACCTATCTGTCTATCCATCTTTCCGTCTGTCTGTCTATCTATCTAACCATCCATCCACACACGCAATACATCCATCGATATGTTCACATATCCATCCATCTATAGATAAATAGATATGTATATACACACGCATACATACATATACGCACGCACGCACGCACGCACGCACACACACACACACACACACACACACACACATATATATATATATAAGCAATCCCCTCTCATCACCAATGTAGCATGAGTCATCCTTAATCTACTAATGTCTAAGAATACTTTCCAATGATTTTACCTGAATAAAGATGACACCTTTAGTGTCATGAAGTACAAGAATGTCGATTTCACCTCTTTGAATTTGACAGTCGAAAGGAATCTTGAAATATCTAAACAAGATGTTATATCATTTTATTACGACTTCATATAGGATTTTTATATTCAAAATTTGTATTAAATTTAAAAATGAAAATTATGTCGTTAATTGTGAATTGACTAGAAATAAATAATGGTCTATCTCTTACATTAGGATTATGTTCATCTTAACAAGAATCAATGAACAATGTTTATTATTGAATTATAAAGAATAATCAATGTGAACAATAAATTAATATATTATTTGGTTTATGAATTATAACAATAATTAACATTTCCAAATTTGTTAACTTAATTATAATCAGCAAATTAAATCAGTCCCCTTAATCCCATAAGACAAAATGATTGAAAATGCCAAAAACTGAGAGAAGAATAGGTGCATGAAAATGAATTAATTATTAATGCAAGCTAACTATTGCAAATAAACACATAATTGTCTGTCTCACCAATACTTACATTAAAACATTGATATGCATCTTTGTTAGGAAAATGAAATATTTCCCTACATTTTAGTAATGGTTTGTCTTTCGTTTCGGAAATATTTTACTCGGATAGATTTTAACATACGAAAGCGTACAAATAAAAGAAAGGAAAGAATACCTGTCTTTCCGATTTCGAGGCATGCATACATCTTTGAACTCTTCGCTAAGTACTTTTTGTTCCTTCGTCAGCCATAACAGTACATTTTCGTAAGTCTGTCCACCACATATAAACATAGTTTTCTCCCCTTGTTTTTCCAATTTTCTGTTCAGCAACTGAGTAAACGAAAGAGTGATTTAGCGTTAAATTAGACTTACTAGTGCATTCACACACACACACACACACACACACACACACACACACACACACACACACACACACATACACACATACACACATACACGCGCACACACACATACACACACACATACACACACACACACACACACACACACACACACACACACACACACACACACACACTAAATTACCAGTCTTTAAAACAGGAATCAAATTTCATTCTTACTTTTCAGACTGAAATGTTCTAGTTAGCGGACATAACATTTCATTCTGAAAACCAATTAAAATGGTGAGATAATTGCAGTTAGACCCGCGGAAGTGTGTGAGTGTGTGTGTATGTGTGTATGTGTGTGAGTGTGTTTGAGTGAGAGTATTATAAGTAAAACATTGATGAAATCAAACATAATTCTTACCCCGAACATATGATACACAATGCTATTTGCCATGTCTCCTTTGAAGCTACTCGTCGGAGTAACGGGTTCGCACGCGTTTGGGATAGATTTCATTGGCTCGGTCCGGTAATGATTAAGGTGAAAGGCTGGAACTGAATAAGCTATTTCTCCAAGAAGAGGATATTCCTTGGATACATATTCCCTTCCCCATTTCTGAAAAGCAGCTCTTTTGTGGTCGCCATGATCTGGAGCACACGTAGTGCCCCCTTTCTTCTCCAACTCCCGCATGATTTCCTGTAATTTCTGTGGAATTGGTAGAAATACACTTAAAGACGCAAGCAATTTCTTTTCAAATCAATAACAATAATCATTTCTGTATTTCTGTCAACTATGCATGCCGGATATTAGGAAATATATTTATCTAAGACACTAAAAGTACAAACTTAAGAAATAGCATTTGTTTCCACTTACAATGTTGAGATTTACACAAATGTATTCTTTTATTTTTGTTTCTCCTGTCTTAAATTTCAAAGTGTTCAACTATCAAAATACATACATACACTCTGTACAATTTGAAGCAAAACTACAATTTTCAAACAAACATTTAAATAAAACACAATTATCAGGCAGAAAATTATAAATACAAAACATTTAAAACAAATAGAGAAGTTATCACCATCATTTCAAAACAAAATGCAGTTATCAATCAAACATTTAAAAAAATATAGTTGTCATATAAACATTTAAAAGAAAACTAGAACTATTAGAGAAACATTTCAAACAAAAATACAGTTATCAGGTAAGCATTTAAAATAAAAATACAGTTAGCTAAAACATTTTTACAAAAATATATTTACCAAATATTTCAAACAAAAATATAGATATCAGGTAAGCATTTAAAATAAAAATACAGTTAATTGCAACCATTTTTTAAAATAAACACAGTTACCAGATATTTCAAACAAAAATGCAGTTATCAAACATTTGAAACAAAAATTTGCTTATCAAATAAAATTTAACACAAAAGTACAGATATCAGGTAAACATTTAAAGGTAAAAGAGAATTGCCAAGCAGTACATTCAACAAACAATTCAGTTATCTAAGAAAACCTTTATGCAAAACTACAATTATTAAACAGTATATTCACTAAAGCATACAATTATCAAAGCAAATATTTCAGCGAGAAAAAACAGTTATCGAGGAAAGATTTATGCACAACGACAATTATCTAGAAAGCATTCAGGCGAAACAACAAATGTTAGTAGAAATAAAAGACAGAAACAATTATGAAGCAGAAATATGATCATAAAGACTTACAAATAGAACTTATTGTGTCTGAGCTTTAGATTGTGCTCATTATTATAAACAAAATAATAACTGCAAACCCGAAGCTCGCTCTCCACTTCCTGTCTATGTCTTTGATCACGTGCAGCAAAGAGGGATTTATACCCAGCCGAAGTGGATGCATAGTGACTCTGCAGGCAGTTGTTGTCTGACTCTTTAACTCCTGCAACATTCGACTGTAACTTGCAGTTAAATTTCCTTGTTGCGCGACGAGCTAATTTCATAATATCATTCTGGTTAACAAAATGCTGATGAATTATGATTGCTGCAATAACATGATTTATACGGCTTATTATCGATTATTGGACAACTATCGATCATCTTACAGCGTAAAACTACGTTTAACAGAGCGCCGAAACCTGTATGAGTATGGTATATAGAGTGATGTCCCTTGTTTGCAGATGTACGGTCTTGCGTGCTTGCAGAGAGGTATGACATTTTGTGGAGTGTCGTCCCTTGTGAGCAGGTATGTGACGTTACGTGCTTGCATAAGTTTGGAATTTAGAGTGACGTCCCTTGTGGACGGATATGTGACGTCACGAGTTTGCGTTTGAAACTTAGAGTGATGTCCCTTTTGTGTGCGGAAGTATGCTTCGTGTGCATTGATAAAGAATTTATTGTACGCTAACTTGAGAGTACTCTCAATATTCATACCGCCCACTTTTCAAACACGCGGACACCGCCACACTATGGACACTGCCTAGCTTAGTCAGCCGACCGCAGAACAGTATGCTTCAGCCCATATAAGAGTGTATCTATATAAATGTAAACACTTCTAACTATGAACAAGTATCATGCATTTACCTGAACTCTAAAACCATTCTACTGACCCTACTGCATTCACTTGCAAGAACTTCCGCCAACACCCAACCATCTTTTTACTTTAAAGACATTAAATTCACATAGCCAATTTAACCGTACGTTTACAAAATGTTTATCCCTAAAGTGAGTGTTCGCCCACTTAGTTACTGGTGTACAATGTGAGTCTGTTCATTCAAAGTTAAAGATCAGAAAAGAGAACCATGGAGTCACACCACTCATGTTCACAATTCCGATCAACACAAGTACCGTTAAGGTAGCCAATTAGGTGTAGCCACATAGGTTTGTAATTTAACCAGAAACACAGCTTAGTATAAAAACACTCGGAGACATTAGATAGACATTAAATTTTGAATAATGAATTTAAATAGGTAAAAAAAACTGCTTAAATAATTTTTCATTTGTTGAAAAGAAATGGTTACAATTAACAGCCATTTATTTTAGCACTCTGTAAATCGTTACCAAACTGAATAAAGCAGTTGTGTAACGTCATGCGACCGTTTGAACGTGACGCAGTAGTCGATCAAATTACTGGTGGTGATGAAATATGATACAGAGGTGTTGCATCGTATCAGCGCTTGAACAGTGACCAATCATAAAGAAGAAGTGAGAAATGTGATACAGATTTGTTACATCCAGTAGGCGTCTGAACGCGACACGGAGCCGATCAAAACCAGAGATCAGTATGTGCTTCTGTCAGTCAAGAATGTTTAAGTCCTTGTTTTTGTGTGTGTGTGTGTCGTACAGTTTATGATGCGTTGAATATAATAGTTTATTTTTAAAACTAAACCTAAACAATACCAGTTCAGTTCAAAACTAAGAATAATTATAATTAATTTAAATAAAATAGAAGAATTTATTAGTTGCGTTTGGACTGTACTTGCTGAAAGATACCGTAATCTTCAAAAATTAATGTTTGTATTGTTCTTTTAATGGAAAATTACAATATTGCTATTGTAATCCAAAATTCGTTTCGGTACACAAAACAACAATAGGTCCATGCTGATAAATGTTCTCCAATGAGAGACTCATTTTAATAATCGTTAATCATTCACGGATGAGTCTATGCTTCGTGCTCGGTCTTAATCATTCGATTGTTTGATTTTGACCAGTCCTAATTTTTTTTTCAAGTTAATTAGTGGTGCGTTTAACGGCCATGATGATAAATGCTTAAAACTATAAGAAAATTAGTGCAAAATAAATGCCCATTATGAAATGATACCGGATTTCCCTTCATGCTCCTTGCGGGGACGTTTGGCTGATGATTTTCCGCCTGATGTCAATTTTCGCTTATCTCCCGCTGGCATATTTGTTCTTGACGAGGGTAGTTCACTCCAAAATGCAGACAAGTGACGGTCAAAAGAGTGTGAAGATATTATTAAAAACCTGTTGGAGATTAATGCAATGCATGATTGTACTTGTTAATGATTCATTTCACAGTCACAAAGTTGTTTATTTATCAGTTCATTATGTATAATGTATAGTTCATAGTGGTGTTTATTGATCAGTTCATTAAACATAATATAGAGTTCACAAAGTTGTTTATTGATCAGTTCATTATGTATAATGTATAGTTCACAATGGCGTTTATTGATCACTTCATTAAATGTAAGGTATTGTTCATAATAGTGTTTATTGACGAGATAATTAAATAAAATATTTACTGCCTGATCGAAATCAGCACCAGCGCTGCACTTGGACTGAAACTCTAAATTACTATTATAAAGTACTATGTTATGATTAATATGATTCACGTGTGACTGATAATATAAGAAATAGAAAGCACAAAGTTATAGCACACATATAACTCACTGTGTGCTGCATATCATGCTCGTTTTAAGAATGTGTACATCCTCTCCTTCATTCGTTCGTTCATTTTTCATTCCTCCACTCATCTGTTCATCGTTCTTTTCATATATTTATAGTAAATTATATATTATATTAATGCGTAATTTAGAAGTATAATTACTATGGTATAGTAAATTATATATTATATTAATGCGTGATTTGGAAGTATAATTACTATGGTATAGTAAATTATATATTATATTAATACGTATTTTGGAAGTATAATTACTATGGTATATATTAATACGTATTTTGAAAGTATAATTCTATGGTATATATTAATACGTATTTTGGAAGTATAATTACTATGGTATAGTAAATTATATATTATATTAATACGTATTTTGGAAGTATAATTACTATGGTCGCATACAAACAGCACCTTCAAATAAATCCCTGAATGATTTCCTTTAATGTTTCAAAATATATTCCGTAATACGTTTCTTTAAGTGTGTCCTATGTTTCTCGTACACTTTGATTAAATGAAATTTTACATTACATAAAACAGCATTGAAAAATAACAAAGTGCAAATGTCTTCAGTTAATTTTGTTTAGGCATATTTCCCTTCGATTTGCAACACATAAATACATTGCGAAATAACAATAGAATGAATGACATTGTTGTTGTTCTCCACAGGACAGGTTATCGTATTTCAAAATTATCCTCTAGTCTTTTAAGATTAATTTCTATTTTCTGGTCCATATTTTCGAAGCAAGTAAATTACTGTTAAAATATAATTGATCATTATATTCCTATTATGAATAAATAATAATGCTACTCTGCTTTCAGTGATCTAATCCTAATAGGTTAAAAACAATTCAAACAATGTTAAAAATGGTCTGTTATCGGGATAAAATACTTATTGTTGGGATGTAGTTCTCTTTGTCTTAGCTTTACTCAGATAATGATCTGTAATTACGAAAACCTAATAGTCTCGTCTTTTCTCTGACAAAAACTATGTCTCGATACCTTTAGAGATTTATCAAAAGAGATTATAATATGTATCACTGAGCATTAAAGATTAATTTTAAATTAAGGATGCATCCAATTAGCACGACTACCGTAACTTTGCGTCGTCAATTTTCTACGATTTCAAATTGTTACTTCAAATGTATTTGAGTCGAAGATAGTAGCAAATTATCTACAATAATTGTTTATTAAAGCGTTTCTTATGTTGTATCATAACTTATCCATATAGAATATGTTTAAATTAAACATTATTATATTGCGTTGTACATTCATCCATATCCAATATTTTTTTTTTAATCAAAACATCATTATATTGCATTACACCTTCATCCATATCCAATATTTTTCAAAATCAAAACATTATTTTATTCCATTATACATTCATCCATATCCAATATTTTCTCAAATAAAAATATTATTATATTGCATTATACCTTCATCCACATCCATTATTATTTTAAATATCAAAACAGTATTATATTGCATCGTAACTTTATCTGTAACAGTATGCTGTAAAATCAGAGCAGTATTAAGGCGTAAATATACACTTCTGTTTAATTGTAATGGGAATTGAAATTAGTGAAAACTTTTAACAGCTCACCCCAATGGTTCTAAGCCTTAACTAATCATGAAGATGATATTTCTTTTTAATAGTTAACATTAGTACACATTATCTTTTTCCTACCTTCATACTTATCCACCCTCTCTCCTTTCATACTGTTTTGTGTCCTTACTCATTACCTCCCTTCTCCCATATGCTTTACTTAAAATCTTTTATTGCAAGCCCATACATATCTTTGAAAATTGCTACCACCACTGCTAAGCAACATTTTTTCCTCTCGTTTATCCTAATTATCCCCATTTCTTCATTGCATCCTCTAGTTTCCCACCCTGACTCTTACTAGCTATTCAGTTCGGTATCACGTGTATAATATTTCGTTTTTTAATTAACAGGTGATTTACAAGGAAAATACTTAGCACTCAGCGTCTAAGAGAGTATACAAGCAAAAAGCGTATAAAACTGGTAGTTTGATTTTAATACAGCCGTAAACAAACTATTTCACCACATCAGTGGCTTTATATTTAGTCACGAAATAACTTTAGCGAGAGCTTTGTCATCGTAATGAGGGTACTGTTTTTTGGCCTGTCAATAGGTCGACAAAGTAAATGAGGCCATGTTTATTTGTTGTGTATTAAATATTACTTCGATAAGCAAGCATAAAGTTTGACAACAAAAAATATCCTGTCGACCTGTTTGCGAAGCAATCAGACTAACACGATAGGTAGCAAGTTCGCTCTATGCTTTAGTTATTATTTATTCTTTCACTCGAATCATTCTGCCCTCTTTGCCAGCTGATGTAAAACAAAATTAACGCATACCCACAGTGGTTTTCCCAATTGTTCGGTACAATCTCGGTGACGAACGATCAGTCTTGAGCAACTGAGCAAACGGGCAAAGCTCACCGTTGATGTGTACGGGATTTCTGAGAAACGACTGCTCCTGGGCGCTTCATTTGCATGTTAACTGGGTGTCGGTTCTTTATAGTGCCACCAGTAAATCCTTCTCCCCGGAATCATTATTTTCATCTGCCTTCCAGTACTCAATATAATGAATATATGTTGTGATTTTTTTTCTTTCAGTGAGCGAGCGCTCTACGTCTGTAAAAACATAACTGCCAAAACTAGGCTCTGCAGTTCATCATATCACGGATCTGCAGTATTTGTTTGCATTTCTAGACCTGTAATGTGAGCGTGTATAGTCACGTTGCATTTCTAGAGCGACAATGTGGGCATGTATAGTCACGTTGAATGTCTAGGGCTGAAATGTGAGTGTGAATAGTCACATTGCATGTCTAGGGCTGAAATGTGAGTGTGAATAGTCACGTTGCATGTCTAGGGCTGTAATGTGAGTGTGTATAGTCACGTTGAATATCTAGGTCTTTAATGTGAGCGTGTGTATTCACATTGGTTGATTATACACCTACAAAAACTTTGCTGTCACGTCTGATGTCGTTTATATTGATTCTTCAAGTCAGATACAATTCTTACTTGTACTCGTTGAAAACCTATCTTGAAAGCATTACTTGAAAGGACTTCACGATGTTATCATTGTAAGCAATACTTGAAAGGACTTCACGATGTTCTTATTGTAAACATTACTTGAAAGGACTTCACGATGTTATCATTGTAAACATTACTTGAAAGGACTTCACGATGTTATCATTGTAAGCAATACTTGAAAGGACTTCACGATGTTATCATTGTAAGCAATACTTGAAAGGACTTCACGATGTTCTCATTGTAAACATTACTTGAAAATACTGCAATATGTTGTTTCAGAAAGAAAATAAAGTCAACTATTAAAATTACAATAATGTTGTTTCTGTATATGATGGTGATGGTATAGTAGTAGTAAATGTAGTAGAAGTTGTTGTTCACTAGTGTTATAGTGACTGAAGTAGCTAGAAATACGGTGGGGAGAGACATACAGAAGAGAAAACAGTTCTACTAATTATTAGAGGTAAGGTTAATATTGGTGGAATTCGTAGTACATAGTATCAGTAGTAGTAGAAGTAGAAATAATAGAATTAGTTTAGTAATATGAATGTCAGTAGTAACAATACTATTGATAAATATAGCAGTTACAGCAGTAATGATAATAATAGTCACTGCAGCAGACAACAAATTAAAATTGAAATTTTAGTGATAGCAGTAATGATAATTAATTGGAGTAGCCGGCAAAGTTTAATTTGAGCAAGTAGTACCAGCCGCAGAAGTACATAGTAGTGAATATTTTGTAACGATTCCATGTACTTCAGCACTGAAATAGAAACATTTATATAAAAGGAATACTGCATATATTAATGCATATAAACACGCTCAGAAAGCTGTGATTCAGGTAAATCATTTTAATAATGTAATCAGCACATCACGTTAGCTGTATATTTCAGTCGCTGTATGTTTAAATAGATGTATATTTCAGTCGCTGTATATTTAAATAGCTGTATATTTAAGTGGCTGTATATTTAAATAGCTGTATATTTAAGTGGCTGTATATTTAAATAGCTGTATATTTCAGTCACTGTATGTTTAAATAGATGTATATTTCAGTCGCTGTATATTTAAATAGCTGTATATTTCAGTCACTGTATATTTAAATAGCTGTATATTTCAGTCGCTGTATGTCTAAGTAGATGTATATTTCAGTCGCTGTATATTTAAATAGCTGTATATTTCAGTCGCTGTATATTTAAATAGATGTATATTTAAATGGCTGTATATTTAAGCCGCTTTATATTTAAGTGGCTATATATTTCAATGGGTATATATTTAAGTAGTTGTATATTTAAGTGGCTGTATATTTAAATAGCTGTATATTTAAGTAGCTGTATATTTAAGTGGCAACATATTTAAATAACTGTATATTTAAGTGGCTGTATGTTTAAATAGCAGTATATTTAAATGGCTGTATATTTAAGTGGCTGTATGTTTAAATAGCAGTATATTAAAATGGCTGTATATTTAAATGGCTGTAAACTCATAATGTAGCAGGATGCAAACTGAATTTTCCCTCTGACCTGAACAAAATTTCAAGAGGAGAATCAAGTCGGAATAGGATACACTATACAGTATGTGTTACTTGAAGTGTTTATCGTTACCCAAACGTCCCGACAAACACCACACGCACGCACATATATAAACACAAGCGCATACACATTTACACACATACACGCACTTACACACACACACACACACACACACACACACACACACACACACACACACACACACACACAAAATGTACTGCTTGCCCAATAATTGGACTGCATGTCAGTATTACCACAGCTTAATCTAAGGTTTTAATGAAATAATGGTCCATACACTTTGTTTGACTGCATTGTTCAGTATTACCACAGGTAATAATCTAAGGTTTTAATGAAATAATGGTCCATACACTTGTTTGACTGCATTGTTCGAAACTCAAGAAAATTATTTATTTAATGCAGCTGTCAAATAATGACGTATGACTTTATGGGTTATGACCAACGTTGTGTATGATGATGTTAGCGTACACATGTAAAATGTAAATGTTAATGTAATATTATATTGAAGGGATGTTTGTACGGAAAATGATTTCTATTATTAACACAATCATCCAACAGTGTTCTTGTGGAAAATCTTTGAATACAGTTAACTTAAAAGGAGACATGCCCAGAAGTGCACAAGATTTAGCGGGGTTGATTGGTGAGGGTGGATGTTAGGGCAAGCACAAAAGAAAACTACATCAGATAACATAGTACTGTGTATATCATCATACTCATTATATTTATTCATGCATTCGTCTGCTTGTTACAAAGCAGTCTAACTGTTATTTAGCATTAATGATGCCAATATGACTTGGTATTTACTACCAGACAACATTCATAACACTAAATTATCCAAATATGATCTCACTGATGGAATATGGCAAACCTTGGCCACATCTTAAAGGAAATTTAGATATAAGATTAGTCATGATAGCGCCATGCGTTGGTGTGTATCGGATTTGTGCACAGCTGAGGATTATTACTGTGTACTAATTGTACGATTTCCTTGTCTCTGAACAAATAATTCAGTCCAACTCAAGCTTGTCCCAAAGTCATGGAACCATTGTAAAGGATCGGGACTTAAAACTCATTGAATGTGAGTTTCAGTGAGTCGACCTTTAGCAGACACCCTCTGTTTCCACATACACAGCTGTATTTCAAAATGTGAAATATGCAGCATCGCTTAAGTCAATGATGGCAGCAAGAAAAGGCACATTATGTTTACTGGTATATTTAAATTTGCTGCGACAAATTCACTTAATCTATACTTCACGGCTCTTTAAGTTATTGCGTTTTATGCAACATCGCAACACGTTTTAATGTAATGATTTTGCTGGCATTTCACACTGTCCGTTACACGTTAGTTTTTTTCAATTATTATCATTTTATATCTTTCTAATGTATTGATTTTTCAATTCTTATAATTTGATGCTTTTTTAATGCCTTAGTTTTCTTGCCATTTATTACACTTTGATATCTTTTCAGTGACCACGTAAATGTCAAGCCAAAAATGTAACTAAAGTAATCGACTTGTCAAATGTAAATTTCGATGCTGTTGGAAAAACTATTGCAACTTTAAAATCAATAAAAAATTATTGGTAAATGCTGTTTTTGTTGTATGTTCGATGTTAGTAGAGTTTTGCATTGCTGGTAAATTACGATTTATGAAGATTTCAGTTAAAATGCTTGGATTTGTGTTTGTAACTCGGTAGCCTTTCCACTAGTCTGCTGTTTTATTTTTCTTTTAATTGCTTTTTCGTTTGTTAATTCTTTGTTTTCATTTGTTAATTCTTTGTTTTCATTTGTTAATTCTTTGTTTTCAATTGTTAATTCTTTGTTTTCATTTGTTAATTCTTTGTTTTCATTTGTTAATTCTTTGTTTTCATTTGTTAATTCTTTGTTTTCATTTGTTAATTCTTTGTTTTCATTTGTTAATTCTTTGTTTTCATTTGTAAATTCTGTGCTTCAACTGCGATAGATAATTTAATGCATGCGTTTGTTTTGTCATACATGTCTTTAATTTGTCTCCTGATCATAATTTAAAATAAGAAATGTATGAATGATACAAATTGACTCTCGTATCCCGTCATTCATACGCTGGCCTCTTTTCTCTTTACTTATTGTCTCCCCTCATTTCTACTTAATGCCTACCACCCTCTTCTCTATTTATAGCTTCCCTTTACGTTTTACTTAAAACTTGCATATTTTTTATTTCCAGCGTTCTCTTGTTTTACACAAACTGAGGTTGTTCATAAAGCATGTCATTCTAAAAGAAAAGGTCTGGAAAATGCGTTACTTCTGTTGACCAGGACGAAAAATGCATGGCATTTTGTGATAAGGAAAATGGCGGTCCAGAAATTGTCGCATCGCACTATTTCTTTCCTTTGTTGTTTTTTTGTTCTTTTATCTGTTTTGTGACCAGCTGTTCAACGAAGATAATTTCATTCTGGATAATGCTACTGTTCATATGGTGACAAGGGTGACCACTCTTAACTGACTCTTGTCAACCATTACCGGACGTGACGTTACTGGCCCTAACATACGATCTCAAACATAGATTTTATTTTAATTTGCTATTCATTGCTGTTATAAAAAAAATGTTTATTGTAGCTTTAACATGACACTGACATTTAGTGATTTTAGGAAATTTATATAAAAATGTTTCTTTCTGTTTACCGTGGATTATTATGAATTGTGTTTTCGTTTTCAATGTTTTCATTGCATGACGTAAATTATTCAGTGAGCTGCGCAACAAAACTTCATACGTAATAACGTGCCTTCTGTTGTTAAGGTCGCTATTTTCTGTAACATGTATTATGAAATATTTTGTAATTTCTCGCACGTCCTGGTAAAAATCTATTAAATTCTTTTCTAAAAGCAATTACTACATACACGTCATTGTTTTATTTACGAGACAGATAGAGGGAGGGAGGGAGATGTCTGCAAACATGTAATGTACAAATCTCGAGTTGACAAGGGAGAAGGAGAACGGTTGTTTATTTTTAAATTTCCACACGTTATGTACAGCTCCTAAACTACAGTCTAGTGTCAATACAATGACAACAAAACCATCTCATAAAACATGTTTCACCAAAACACTTTTTTATCCCTGCGAAAATTTGTCATTTGTACGTCATTTTACAAGATGAAGAAAATAATATTAATGAAAGAGTTGTTCCTAAACATCGCGACATCTCTGCTCATCTTTTCAAATTTATTTGTGAAATGAAAATAGAATGACCCAGAAAGGTACAATACAGATTCGGGATTGTTGACAACTACAAATATCGCAACAGCTGATACCTGGCTGATAGTTGTTCAATATTTCTGGGAATATGAAAATGGAAGTAGAAAGGGGTGGGGAGTGGGCGAAGTGCTTGCTGAAAGGGGCGGATTATCTTAGATTGCCATGGATACCCGGAACACAAAATTGGCGGTAAAATATTTAATCTTTTGTCGTGTCGAATATGTTGAATGTGGGATATGGCTTGCAAGTCCTACTGACCTAGTTGGAAAACAGCCAGGTTGGGACCATGAAGTAATGTGTATAAATAATTTGCCGGTTGAAGTCTGTCATATTATCTCTGTACGTACGTGTGTGGACTGGCAAGTACATGTTCGCACGCATGCATGCAAAAACGTTTCACATTTTCCTGGCAGAACAGCCCTAAAATGTCAGTATGCACGAATATTCAGCTAGTAATGACAGCACTGGAATGCCAAAATTGCACAATTATTCAGCTACTAATGACAGCACTGCAATGTCTGTTTGCATGCATGAATATTCAGCTAGTAATGACAGCATTGCAATGCCTGTATGCACAATTATTCAGATATTAATGACAGCACTGCAATGCCTATATGCACGAATATTCAACTAGCAATGAAAGTACTGGAATGCCAATATGCACGAATATTCAGGAAGTAATGAAAGCTCTGGAATGCCAATATGCATGAATAGTTAGCTAATAATGAAAGTACTGGAATGCCAAAATGCATGAATATTCATCTAGCAAATAAAGCACTAAAATGTAAATGTTCAGCTAGTAATGAAAGCACCTGAATGGCTAGTATATGCACGAATATTCAACATTAAAATATCTATATGCACGAATATTCAGCCAACATTGAATGCACCCCTATTGACAATATGCACGAATATTCAGCCAACATTGAATGTACCCGGATTGACATTTGCACGAATGTTCAGTTTGCATTTCTACTTCTTCTGCATCTGACTGTAAGAATTTGATTATATTCTGCCAGAACATATTGATGTAAGCATACATTTCTTTACGTATGCTTCCAGAATTTATTCATTGCCATGCTATTTGTGCACAAATTTAAATTTAGAAACTCATATAAGCATATAATTATTATTATCTTATAATGACAGAATGAAATGCATGAATACATGATTTCCAAAATAAAAGTAATAAAAAACATTTATAATATTGTCTGTGTCTCATTTATCAGTGATATTCTTTCTGAAATGGTCGTTAAATGTCTGGATTTCAGGCTGTTTGCTTTATTAAACGTTATTTTAAAAATATATGATTAGTTTTATTTTGGCAGGTTGTTTCCTTGGATTTTTGTTTATACGATTCTTGTCTTGTGTACTTGATACTATTTTTAGACAAGTGGCAAATTGTCACATCGTAAGGTATTTGCAAAGTTTGTTTCATAGTCCTATTAATGTTAATAATAATAGTCGTGGAAGTGGGGCTGGGGCTGGTAGTAATAGTAGTAGTTGTAGTAGTGACAGTACAACTATAATAAAAACAAATTCCACGATGAGCAATGTCAAGAATTTTATTTGACATTCCCACCTCCCCAAATCGGGAATCTTATCATCCTAAAAGGAAATATCAGATCCATAGATGGCCTACAATTTATAAGGAAAAACGAACGGTGAATTTAACTCGAAAATTGGAAATAGAGAACTCTTGTAATGTATCGAATGAATCTGAAATAACATCAATGATTCACCATAGACTGAAATAGTAAAACGAAGTCACAATAGACTGAAATAGTAAAACTAAGTAAATTATACCAAACACTACACAAGGAAACATGGAAGAAGACAACAAAACAGGCATCAATACATTTTTTCTTTTTTTAGTGTAAAAACCCAGCCAAGGTCAATATGCATCGCATTTCGATGGAACGCCCTCAATGTAATTAACATAAGATGACCTAGATATTTTCAATGCGGAAATGAAAGCCGTCATGTGTGCTGCACACAAGATCAAGCATTGAAGTCAAAATCCTTTCAAGTCAAAATCCCACAAGTCAAAAATCACGAAGATGTTGCAGGTTTTCACAATGCTGATTTTGCAAAAGAACTTGTTGAAAGAAGTGAGCGCGTCTCTGGCCGGACAGAATCCATCAAACGCACAAAAAACAACACAAATTCAAAATAGGAATATGTGTCAGCACTAAGAAATCAAAACAACACATATTCAAAATAGGAATATGTGTCAGCACTAAGAATCAAAACAACATAAATTCAAAATAGGAATATGTGTCAGAACTAAGAAATCAAAACAACACAAATTCAAAATAGGAATATGTGTCAGCACTAAGAATCAAAACAACACAAATTCAAAATAGGAATATGTGTCAGAACTAAGAAATCAAAACAACACAAATTCAAAATAGGAATATGTGTCAGAACTAAGAAATCAAAACAACACAAATTCAAAATAGGAATATGTGTCAGAACTAAGAAATCAAAACAACACAAATTCAAAATAGGAATATGTGTCAGCACTATGGAATCAACACAAATTTAAAATAGTAATAGGACACTCCTTACGATTGTGTTTATTGTACCTGTCAGTGTTGGAGTAAACAACTCGAGTTGAGAATATGCTAGAAAATTTCTGATGCATTCCAAACCAGTTCCAACTGGATGTATAGTAAAACCTTGGATCTCCCAGAATCTTGGTAAGATTCCGAGACCTTGGATCACAACCGACAGTCAATCAGAAGTCGTGGAAAGAGGCTGAATAATAATAATAATAATAATAATTATTATTATTATTATTATTATTATTATTATTATTATTATTATTATTATTATTATTATCATCATTATAACCATTACCTTGTTGGAATTTAACGCCACATTATTTAAATTATGACATTTATATTTAAAATATTATTGTGAATTAAGTCATTTTTATCCTTTAACATCTTAAAATCGTGAGATTCTGGCCTGTTACGACGCAATTACTTGCAATGTAGTAAAGAACAGAATGTCAAATGCAAATTGACTTCCAATTATATTTTTCATTTCCTTAATAGTTCATTTCGAAGTGTACTTTAAAACATGTTTTAGTGCACGGAGACGCAATGAACGACAGCTAGATTCCTAGCCATTGTTTAGTTCGTAATTGTCATTGGATTGCACATAGAGAAAGAACAGGGTTTTTTTTAAGCGAACGACAGAGAGAGAGAGAATTTCTATAGGGAACGTAAAAGGCAGAGGGAGAAAAAAAAATTGCTATATGAAAGGGGAGGAAGAGAATTTGCTAGAGGGAAAGAGAGAAAAGGAGAGAGGGAGAGAGAGAGAGAGAGAGAGAGAGAGAGAGAGAGAGAGAGAGAGAGAGAGAGAGGTAGAAAACGAAATTGCTACAAGGAAAGAGAGAAAAGAGCAAAAAGATACATGAAATAAAGAAAAGGTTACACCAAAGCAATATGATACATGAAATAAAGAAAAGGTTACACCAAAACAGGAAGCAATACGGTATATGGAGTAAGGAGAAGTTTACAATGAATTAGAAAGTGATAATATACAGAATAAATAATTTATTATATGTTTCAAACGAAGAGAGAGACATAGTTATACTAAAAGGGTTTTAGAAGAGAAGAAATAAATAGGCGAAATGGAAAAGACGAAAGTGAATTAAAAAAAGGAATAAATAACAGAGCAGTGACAGGCAGATAGACAGAGACACAGTCACAGAGAAAGAAAAAAGTAAAACGGTGAGAAGAAATTGGATGGAAAGAACGATAGAAAGAATAAAAAAAAAAAAACTGTCTACACTGGACCGCCTCTTCATTAAAGAAATAACACAGAAAGGTGGTCGTGACATTAATATATCGGAACTTGACCTTAAACTTTACTCTTTAGCTCAAGCTCGTGCACGAGCACTCTCTCTCTCTCTCTCTCTCTCTCTCTCTCTCTCTCTCTCTCTCACACACACACACACACACACACACACACACAAATCGCAGAATTGCTGTAGTTAAACATCTCCTGCTCTAAAATACCAGCCCCGCATTCCTTATTAACCTGTAAAGTGAGATAGGACGGTTACAGATAAAAATTGCACCTACAACAGATGACGTAGATGCTGGATATGTATCGACTGGAAAATAAATTACACTCAGGCTGTTTGAAACATTAAACACATTCTCAGAAAGAAAAAGTAGGACCTCGGATTGGGCAGAGACAGTTCCAATACAAGAGAGTTCACATTGGCAGAAAACTAGTAATAATAATAGTATTTAGTATGTGTGATCACGTGCTTTTTTGTGATTGTACCTGTGCGTGTATGTGTACATGCATACGTTTTTGTATTGTGTGTGCATGTGAATGCGTTTATGTTGTGCTTGCGCGCACGTGTATTGGTGTGTGTGCGTGTGTGTGAAATAAAAATTTCACTGGAAAGGGAACACGCCGTGTAGTGGTTTTAGCATGAAACGCTCAGAACAAACTGGCAATGCATATGTGAAGTACATTTGACACACGTTCCATGTATTGTATACTCCCAGCTAATAATGCACATGTACAGTACATTTGACACGCGTTCCATGTATTGTATACTCCCAGCTAATAATGCACATGTACAGTACATTTGACACGCGTTCCATGTATTGTATACTCCCAGCTAATAATGCACATGTACAGTACATTTGACACGCGTTCCATGTATTGTATACTCCCAGCTAATAATGCACATGTACAGTACATTTGACACACATCCAGTATATTGCATTATCCTAGCTAATAATGCACATGAGTACTACAGTACATTTGACACACATCCTATATTGCATTATCCTAGCTAACAATGCGCAATCATTTTCATCATCATTAGAAAAGTTTCCTTAATGTTAACTATGCTTTCAGACGCATGTTTTTTTTTATTTCATATTTCATAAACTACCCCTCGGAAACATTGACTGAGCGTGTTCAGTGTGTACCCTGCAGGAATAATAATCTTATTATTTTATTTCAGTGTGAGATATTGCTCTTCAGATATACTGATCCTGTCATTTTATTTCAGTGTGAGATATTACCCTTTAGAAATACTGACCCTGTCATTTTATTTCAGTGTGAGATATTAACCTTTAGAAATACTGACATTTTAAGAGATTTAGCGCCAGTCATTGCTTTTTAAAACTAATTATACTAGATAATAGTGTGTTTGTTTGCAAGAAATAACAGCGATTTCATACTCTCCTCAGATAATGACTCTAATTACATGCAGAATACATGATATCATACTCTATCGAAGTAATGAACAGTAGCAATAGCATCTAATGGGTGTAACTACTAATCATAAATAACATGACACGTTAGCCTTAATGAGACTGACAAATTGCCGCATTCGTTATAATTAATTACTTCTCACGTTGGCATACTTCAATTTTTTTGTACTCCATCCCCACCCCTCCCCACCCCCACCATTCGCGTTACCCATGTTTGCTTGATCAAGCTTACACAAGATGAGACAGGTAAGAAGAAAGGTATTCTCTCTATAGTCATAGATCAGCACTCCACAGATGTAACATTAAGTGACTGGAATGGGTGTAGAGGTAACGGACATTGTCTAAATAATGAGCAGTGAAAATGTATGATAATGAATCCTGCAATCTAAAACAGCTATAAACAATGAAAATATTGATAAGTGAACCCTGCAATCTAAAACAGCTATAAACAATGAAAATATATGATAATTGAATCATGCAATCTGAAACAGATATAAATAGTGACAATGTATGATAAGTGAATTATGTAGTATAAAACAGCTATAAACAGTGACAGTGTATGATAAATGAATTATGTAGTATAAAACAGCTATAAACAGTGACAGTGTATGATAAGTGAATTATGTAGTATAAAACAGCTATAAACAGTGACAATGTATGATAACTGAATTATGTAGTATAAAACAGCTATAAATAGTGACAATGTATGATAACTGAATTATGTAGTATAAAACATCTTTAATACCATCAGCAAGAACAACAACTAGAAGGACAAGAAAAGCTCACTGCTATACTCATTGAAGAACAATATAACAACATAACAACAACGCGTAGTTCTTAAAATAAACGCCTCAGTTTTCTTTGTACAAGCTTGTGCGTTGAAATCCCCACGATACGAACACAAGCAGCAGTGCAGCTGTACCTGACCGCAAAACTGCTCTGTGGCCTGTTCTGTTTACAAGAGCTATCGAAATTCACTCTACACTAGTGATCTTGCGCATGTCTGGGTTCTCCTGACCTTGACCTAGTGTGATTTTCCAGAAATCCCGTTTCACTCACACAGACCGACAACGGCAACGACTTAAGTAAGAAACTGTGCGACATTTTGTGTTTGTCAAACGGGAAAAAGCAAACTGATCTGAAATTTGGTCAAAGTTTGGAATTGACGCGTTTTCGTGCTACATGTAAGATATTATTTTTATTGGTTTCGTTTCTTTTACAAACTATGGGTATGTCAGGCTGCAGTAAAACATAATACAGTAGCTTTTACAAACTATGGGTATGTCAGGCTGCAGTAAAACATAATACAGTAGCTTTATGCATACAAGTTTTGTTGTTGTTGTTATTTTTTTAAAAAGTGAAATGACTAATCAATAAAAAAAACTTTTTTTCCTCGCAAAAGGGCAATTTCCTAAGAACATCAGTTTCAAACTAACTGTAGACAAAAATATATAGGTAAACATGTTTCATTTAATTTAACCACTTATTTAATAATGAATTTATGAAAGACTCGCACATAGTGTTAGCGTAAAGTATACATAACTGAATACAATATATACACACTACCATTTGAGCCTTAATCATGTTTAATGGTCAATAGAAAGTACTGCCGAATTTTGACTTAGGCACTACTGAATAAGATCCATTGGCGGATGCATTTGGACACAAATATTAAATATTGATTAATTCTTTTTTTTTTAAAGTGTCAGTACTTAAACTCCTGAATATGCAGACGTTCACTAATGAATATGGGCGTATGTTTAATAAATGTGAATGCATGGAAACGTTTACTATGAAAATAGCTCAACAACACTCATCGATAAAGGAGAGGGGGGGAAGAGAGGGAGAAAGAGAGAGAGAGAGAGAGAGAGGAAGAGAGACGGATAAGGAGAGAATAGAGATTAAGATAAAATATTTGATATATTGATAAAAGAAAACGCATGTTTGATTTGTGGTTAGGAATGTTATGAACGCGAATGTCGTAACTTTCTTTCACTCACTCAGACTCAAAAAACCATTCCGTAGGATTAACAGTCCAGCATTATATAGACATGTTTCATTTTCTTTTATTTTGAAAATTTTATTTTTCACATCCCTCGATCCAATTTATTGTTTTTATTGCAGATTCTTTTGAACGCTTTAGAAAACTAGTTTACGTCTACAATCTTGTCTAGTATTTAACACTTGTCATAGAAAATAGTTTACGTCTACAATCCTGTCTAGTATTTAAGTATTTAACACTTGTCATAGAAAATAATTTACGTCTACAATCTTGTCTAGTATTTAACACTTGTCATAGAAAATAGTTTACGTCTACAATCTTGTCTAGTATTTAACACTTGTCATAGTAAATAGTTTACGTCTACAATCTTGTCTAGTATTTAACACTTGTCATAGAAAATAATTTACGCCTACAATCTTGTCTAGTATTTAACACTTGTCATAGTGATGCTTGCAACACACTTTGCTCGGTAGCAGCCAAAACCCGTCATAATTTTAATGCAATATTTATTTACTTTTATAATCCCTGACGTCCACACAGGAACCAACATGGACGTTAAGCTGATAAATCATTAGAAATTGACAGTTGGTGAACTTTGAGCACCTTTATGGACTTTCTTATACTTATGATTATATGATTCATGAAAAAGTCATATAAAGGGAGGTAATGGTTTGTAATATTTACTTATATTAATGAAAAAATCATATAAAGGGAGGCGGTTCTTTGTAGGATGTTCGGTCGACCGTAAAAATCCATGAGTAGAAAGAAGAAATTTCTTTTAACTTAATTGCTCATTTGTAAAATTGAGTAGTACACTAATTCTACCATAACTATTTGTAACAGTGAGTAATACACTAACTCTACTATAAGTATTTGTAGCATTGAGTAGTACACTAACTATTTGTAACATTGAGTAGTACACCAACTCTACACGCTATTTTGCTAAAAGTGTAGTTCATGCGCTCAGGTTATAGGTTTCTCTGTTTCTGTTAAAAGTGATATTAATTATCAAAGCTTGTAAATTTCTCTGCTTCTGTTAAAGGTGATATTAATTATCAAAGCTTGTAGATTTCTCTGCTTCTGTTAAAAGCGATATTAATTATCAAAGCTTGTAGGTTTATCTACAAGGTATATATAGAATCCTGTCTAATGTTAACATAAACTATATTCCTAATATAAACAATGCCGTTAACATAAACAATGTTTTTAATGCAATCAGTTGTTGGTAACATAGTCAATATTGTTAACATAGTCAGTATTGTTAACATAGTCAATATTGTTAACACAGGCAATGTTGCTAACAAACAATTTCTTAACATAGTCAATGTTGCTAACATAAAGAATGTTCATAACATAGTCAATGATGCTAACATAATGTTGTTAACAGGCAATGTTGCTAACATAAACAATTTGTTAACATAGTCAATAAGGCTAACATAATGTTGTTAACATAGTCAATGTTAATGTTGCTAACATAAGCAATGTTGTTAACATAGTCAATGTTAATGTTGCTAACATAAGCAATGTTGTTAACATAGTCAATGTTGTTAACATAGTCAATGTTAATGTTGCTAACATAAGCAATGTTGCTAACATAAGCAATGTTGTTAACATAGTCAATGTTGTAACACAAACAATCTTGTTAACTTGAAGCACAGCTCACAGATAATGCTCGTTCTGAACAGACTGATAGTATGTTTATGAGCTGTTATATTAATTACTTCCTTATCAATGCATCTGTATGCATACATAACCTCTATCGAAATGTTTTCTATTTCTTCGCTAATATGTGCAAATTCTACATTCTCGTATTTATTTGCCCGCTGAATGTCCTTTAACAACCAACACGATCTGTATATATTTAACACTCAACAAATTACAAGTCCGCCTCAACTAAAGCCTGGGACTCATAGGCGTTTGCCATTTATTTTTTGCGTTATGTGGCGTGAATCGCGTTGGAGAAAATTGGATTGGCTTTATGAACGGCACACACACACACACACACACACACACACACACACACACACACACACACACACACACACACACACACACACACACACACACACCTCAGACACACACACACATACACACACATCTCACACATGCACATGCACTACTCGTCAGCATGTTCAAGTTATATTCGTGCCCATTCATTATATGCACTTAGAATGTTATGTGTTAATGTTGGGGAATCCTTTTTCCTTAAAGTTCAGAGATTGTTTCTAGCTGTATCGTGTTTGCTTCAATAGTTTCCATAACAGTCTACGAATTTATGTATATTGATTTAACAGTCTTCGAGGTTAGCTATATTGACATAGCGGTATCGAAGTTAAAGAAAGAAATTCGTCTTTATTTCAGTGTGAGATATTGCCCTTCAGATATACCGACCCTGTCATTTTATTTCAGTGTGAGATATTACTCTTTAGAAATATTGACCCTGTCATTTTATTTCAGTGTGAGATATTACTCTTTAGAAATACTGACCCTGTCATTTTATTTCTGTGTGAGATATTACTCTTTAGAAATACTGACCCTGTCATTTTATTTCAGTGTGAGATATTACTCTTTAGAAATACTGACCCTGTCATTTTATTTCTGTGTGAGATATTACCCTTTAGAAATACTGACCCTGTCATTTTATTTCTGTGTGAGATATTACTCTTTAGAAATACTGACCCTGTCATTTTATTTCTGTGTGAGATATTACTCTTTAGAAATACTGACCCTGTCATTTTATTTCTGTGTGAGATATTACTCTTTAGAAATACTGACATTTTAAGAGTTTTTAGCGCCAGTCATTGCTTTTTAAAACTAATTATACTAGATAATAGTGTGTTTATTTGCAAGAAATAACAGCGATTTCATACTCTCCTCAGATAATGACTCTAATTACATGCAGAATACATGATATCATACTCTATCGAAGTAATGAACAGTAGCAATAGCATCTAATGGGTGTAACTACTAATCATAAATAACATGACACGTTAGCCTTAATGAGACTGACAAATTGGGAGCCTCTCATTACATATTTTCCATCAGGATTTTTAGCAGTGTCTGTGTCACTGCATAGTCATACACCATTTTATTTAAGTTTCGTTTACGTCAAATCTTGAATTGGTTCAAATCTTGTCAGTTTGAATGTGGATTCATTTCGTTTTCTTATATTGTGCTTAACTTTGAGTTTAATTAGTTTGTCTAAAGTCTTTGTAGCATAAGTTGTGTAATTATTGTATAGCAATTAGTGCTTTTCGAACTGATTCAACGCTTTATTAACCCCTTATTACTATTATTAACATTCTTCTCTTGGCTATCTGTGCAGAACTCGTAGGGAATCAATATTTCACCAGCTAATGTGTTGTAATGTACCCACTATTCACCTGAGTAAACTAAACATGAAAGCAGAGTGTGTATTTGTTGTGGTCGTACAATGGTGAAATAATAATGTTTAATGTTGTAGCTGTCGCCACAGCCTGGGATCAACCCGACTGTTCCATCGATCCTTCGATTGGGCCACGAAAATGCCAGGAACTTTAGCGACACGCTTCACAGACGTGTGTGTGTGTGTGTGTGTGTGTGTGTGTGTGTGTGTGCGTGTGCGTGTGTGTGTGTGTGGTGTGTGTGTGTGTGTGTGTGTGTGTGGTGTGTGTGTGTGTGTGTGTGTGTGCGCGCTATATGTGAGAGAGGAACAAAAAGGAAAACGAGATGTGTGTGTGTGTGTGTGTGTGTGTGTGTGTGTGTGTGTGTGTGTGTGTGTGGTGTGTGTGTGCGTGTGTGTGTGTGTGTGTGTGTGGTGTGTGTGTGTGTGTGTGTGTGTGCGCGCTATATGTGAGAGAGGAACAAAAAGGAAAACGAGATGTGTGTGTGTGTGTGTGTGTGTGTGTGTGTGTGTGTGTGTGTGTGTGTGTGTGTGTGTGTAAGCGATAAATGATTAATTTTGCCGTGTGCGTGTTCTATAACTATTTTGTTCGCGAATGGAATAAGGAAAAAAGGCCGATACACTATAAATAGATCTGAACTCAAAATGTACTGGTTACAAGACGTGTAGTCAGAGCACTTCCTGTTCTGCAAGTTGGGACTTAGGCAGTTAGGGCCGCTCCCAGGTCACTCAACTGTTAGTGCAGATAACTTGAATTTGTATTGGTCTTCTTTTCACCTTCTATTTCCAAGAATGCATCAGTAGTAGTAGTAGTAGTAGTAGTAGTAATATACTTTTCCTGACTTATTTCTTTTATTCTTATCATTATAATTAACAATAATTATTGTTATTAATAGTAGATCATTATTATTATTATTGTTATTACTGATACTACGTGCGGCAATACTGTACCTTTTCGACCTGTTTGCATTATTCTTATCATTAATAAGTAGATAAGTAGTAATATTATTGTTATTACTTCTTATACTACTACTAATAGTCGTTCGACTCGTTTGCATTATTCTTATCATTATTAGTAGTTGGGGAAGTAGACTTTAAATTCGTGCATTTCTCATATGTTTAATTTTAAATAAAAGGAAAGTTTCTTGCATGTTTGCCACAAATTGATCTGTCATTGAGTTCTTATCATACTCTTCCATTCGCATGTTACATAGATTACCTTTTACATTATCTCTACGTAGCCAGCAGCTTATGAGTGTATTCGCATGTTACATAGATTACCTTTTACATTATCTCTACGTAGCCAGCAGCTTATGAGTGTATGGACCTTTTCTTTTTTAATTGTTTAATTCATTGTGTCATAATGATTATAGTAACAAATAAAAATGACACTTTTCTTCCTATTAATAAGAGAAAATGTTCAGTGTTGAGTTACGAATATATCTCATGCACATTAAGAACAAGCACAACACTAAAATGAAGATGTACAAGCCTAGTAGTGGTTAATTACTATTCATTAAGTATTTCTTTAAGTGATATTGAATAATATTTTCGATGGTTCCACGGATGTCCTTCGCTTCATCCGTGCTTTTCTTCTCTAACCCTGACTTGTATTTTAAACATTACTATTCATTTTGCACCAGTTATTTTAAGTCCGTACATTTATACATTTTTGTAAATATTTTCAAGACTAATGATTGTACGTACCCTGCTTATGTGAGTGCTAAATGATTGTTTTAATCTGGTTTTAAAAATTTGTGTATGTGTGTCCTCATGCATAGAAAAAACAAATTATTATAATTTTTTGTATAATGGTAAATGAAATATCCCCTTTAAGACAAGCTTACTTTAAAAAAAAAATCAAAACATGTTAATATCAGTTGAGTTGTGCATTTAACATTGGCTGTCGCCGTAACAACTGCTGTCACGCAGAAACGCTCTCTGAGTCTCAGTGGCACTATTCATTCAAAACAACCAATCTGTTACTTTTTAAATTTCTTAGTTTGTCTATAATATATAGCAATTTAAATTTTTAAAATCCCTTCATAAATGCAGTCACTTCAGTCACTTTTTATTGTTACCCATTCAATTATTGGTAGTGGCAAAACACCCTGACGGCGGACAGGTTAATTAAAATATTATTTGTGGTTTATATTTGCACAGGATAAACAAACAAAACTAAGATAGATAGATAGATAGATAGATAGATAGATAGATAGATAGATAGATAGATAGATAGATAGATAGATAGATAGATAGATAGATAGATAGATAGATAGATAATGTTAATGTCGTCTCATTTATTTTTTATACACTAAATGTTAAACGGAAACCTGATTAAAAGGTTTATAAGCATTATATTGCGGGAGATGGATGTGTCTAAAATAAAGAAAGGAAAACAATGATATATACCTTAGTGTTTAAAAATGTCAACAGAATGCGTCATTTTTCATACTGCAAGACAATTGTATTATGGGTAAAATTAAATCACGTCAGCCACAGGCAGTAAAGTTATTATTAGACCATACACAGAAGTGAGTGTTTTCCTTATCAGATAAATTAAGAGTTCATTGTACATTCAAAATATGTTTCACAAACTAAATCAAAATACTTATCCAGTAAACACATTGTATATATCAATGTGCAAATGAATTATTTTAGGACCGGCATACTGACTTTCAGATGTGCATTGGCCTTGCTCTAAATAATATAAATAAAATGTTTTAGAGATTAGATCAGACCGTAGTGCATTTAAAGTACCCAATAGTCTTGACTCTGACCCGTTGGTGTGCAACAAGGAATGTAAAGTACCCAATAGTCTTCAGTCTTGATTATGACCCATTGGTATAAATTTAATTTAAAGTACCCACTAGCCGTAAATAGAATCCATTGGTGTGCAGTGAATTTAAAGTACACAGTAGCTCTGACTATGACACATTGGTGTGCAGTTTTGTTTTGTCTATTGTGAAGTACATTTGAACTTATCAAGAACATCTGAAATATGATGCTAATGCTTAATCTTGGAATCTTCCTCAAGATACATTTTACTTTATTTCACGATTTTTTAAAAATCTATTCAGCGTAGTATTGTCAACAATTTAATTGCTAAAATAATTAACTCTTTCCTAAATAAATTTAGGGAAAAGGTGTTGAATGAAGAAATATAAATAAAGCAAGAAAGAAACAGCGAGAAAGAAAGAAAGAAAGAAAGAAAGAAAGAAAGAAAGAAAGAAAGAAAGAAAGAAAGAAAGAAAGAAAGAAAGAAAGAAAGAAAGAAAGAAAGAAAGAAAGAAAGAAAGAAAGAAAGAAAGAAAGAAAGAAAGAAAGAAATGTCTATAGTAATCCGTAGGTGAACACAAGCGAAACATTTTTTACACGGCTAACCTTTTTATGTGTACTGATCTGGACCAATCGATTAAATCATTTGATTTCAATTGATCATTTCGTTACAGGAATTTTCCCTGGCCTCTTAAAATCCTGTCCTGTTAGTGCTCATGTCACGAACTTGTCTGCATTCCTTTGATGATAACGATCACTTACCTTATGAAACTATCTAACTAGACTATACATTTGTACTACAAGACAAATTACTTTTAAATTTAAACGTTATTGAATTATAGATATTATTATCACATCCGTTTTCGATAATAGTAAACGAAAAAAATTATGCAAGACGAGGACAGAGATCTTGACCAAGGCATGCTAAAAGGATTTGAGATATTAATGTTTTGGGGCGTCATTGCCACATGAAGGTTTGCCTTGAAAACTGAATGTAATTTATTACAGAGAAAGTAACATGTGGGAACAATATATGCCGCAGTTCCTTTGATTCACCACAATAGAACATCTATTTTTAGCTTCTAATGGTTACTTCAGAATGCTTGATTGCTATAAAAAAAAAAAACTAAATACAAAACAAAATCATTGATACTCTCCACAAACCCGAAAAAATATCATTTTTAATTGTCACATTCAACAGCTTCAAACATGTTCAGGTCCATGCCTCTAATTCCTGATTAATCTAAAGCGAGTGGTTTTCCAATTCGATTTTAGGGGAAAAGCTGGTTTTCTTGTCGCACATAATGAATATGTTGTCAGTATCCGGGAACTTTTATCAACAATTATTACAATTTTATCAACAATTAACTTTTTGCAACAAATATCCTTGTCAACAACGCTTTGTTTTCAATTAGCATTTGTTTAGTTAACATACCTAAGTGCGCTCTTTCATATAGTTGAATGCTTTTACAACAGTTCACTGGGCAAATAAATAGGAAACCCTAAACGACCCCTATAATATGTGCTTGGCAAATCATCCATAAATAGCTAATGGTTCTTTGTCGAACACTGCATTGTGTCTGGGGACATTTTTTCGAAAAGTACTAGGAACATATGCACGCATGTACGCACGCACACTCTCACACAGATACACACACGCTTGAGCGTGCGAGAGCATTCGGACACTTATCAGTTAGAAAACGTACGTGTTGTTTGTTTTTTTTATCTGTACGTGACATTGTGCATACACGGCGGACGATTTTCTTACGTTGCATTTCGTTCGTGTTTCAATGAAATTTAGAGATTTACTGCCTACGCAGTGGTGATTATGAGTGTTTATGATTATGTACATACATAGTAATTGTGCGTGTTTACGACTATGTACATACATAGTAATTGTGCCTGTTTACGACTATGTACATACATAGTAATTGTGCGTGTTTACGACTATGTACATACATAGTAATTGTGCGTGTTTACGACTATGTACATACATAGTAATTGTGCGTGTTTACGACTATGTACATACATAGTAATTATGCCCTTAAAGAACTGAGGACTCACTAAAGAATATTTAATGTACCCCCAATGAATTCAGGACTCACTAAAGAATATTTAATGTACCCTTAATGAACTGAGGACTCACTACAAAATACTTAATGTACCCCCAATGAATTCAGGACTCACTAAAGAATATTTTATGTACCCCTAAAGAATTGAGAACTCGCTGTTGAATATTTGATTGAGCCAAATCAAATTTGATATGAGTTCACATTCCCTCCTCCTCCCCCCCCCCTCAACAATAATAATGAGTTCTTTTCTCTGCAGTGTGTTGTGTTGTGTACTTTTCTGTAACTATGTATCGGTTGCCAACGCACAAACTGACGACTGGTCTCTGGAACGTTATGTGAACATTGTGTTTACATTCAGACGAGATCTGGTCGACTTTGTCCCTGATTAAACGATTAATGGAATTTTCCATGGATTTGTTAAGGGTTCGGTGCATAATAAATTTATTCAACAGCAAATAATTACGCCTTCAGCGGAAGGTCCTTTGGTGAACGGTATAAATGCATACCTGAGTTGCAATAAGACACTGAAGTCTTCATTTGTACCCGTTGAGCATTTTCAGCTAAAGTCGATACAAATTTATTCCATAGATCGAGTAAAATAAAATTAGGATTATTCTGACAGGATATGCATGCCTGCATTAATTTCTAACTCTGTGCAATTTAGAACGAAGCATGTTTATTATTTCTTAAGCTCAAACAAAACAAACGTTTTGTAAATAAATGTAAAATCTTTCTCTAGAGATTCCCCTAGAAGTCCACTTTGCTCAGTTAATAAGTTATTAATTAATGCGTTAATAGATCTGTTTGTAAAATAATTAATTGTCTAACTGTTGTATATCTAATTAGTTAAGGTTTTTAATTAAATCAGTTAATCACTTATTTTGTTAATCTGTCTTTTATTTAACTGGTAAGTTAACTGATTCTGTGATAGTTCAATCAATGCGTGAGGTGGTTAGATGTTAACTATAAAATGAAATAATTAGTTCATATTAGGTAATTAGTTAGCAAATCATATAGGGTAGTTATTTGTTATTAAGTTAATAGTTTAATCAGATTGTTTAGTTTCGGTTTGCACTCATTTGCACTCAATAACGGTGTTGATCGTAATTATAATGCGAAAGTATGACGTCATCGTTGACCATGATATATTTTCTCAGATTTGTTACTCCATTCTTGTGATAGTATTCATATATACTGTTTGGCTACACCAGCTAGCTTTAGAAGTTCAGTCACTTCGGTGGGTAGCAGTAAGTTAATAATAAGTCAGTTAATTATTGACTTAATGTACTGCTGGAAGTGTATATTTATTAAGCAGTTTTAATTAGCAGGGTGCAGGACAGCACAAGCAGAGAGTGCCATGTTATCGCCCCATGCCTGCGATCACCACTGCGTTCCTGGTGCATACCGAAACTAAACATTTTAGTTCAAATCAAAACGAGGCTTCCGATTGATGGATAAGGGTGGGATTGTGACATAGTTAATAGTTATGATTATTATTAATATTTAATCATCCATAACTAATTGTAAGTGACGAGAATCTTAATTTTTGTTATTAATAAATTTCAGATATATTCCATTTCTAAAACTCATTTCTCTCTTACTTACATTCTCAACTTACAAATCCTGCAACAATTTTGTTAGCCTGACACACACATCATAATAAATATAGCATCAATCAAAATTCACTAGTATAATGTACAATGTAATCAAAATAGTGGACATAGAAATAATGGTTCAATTACATAAACATTCTCCAGTTTAAATCATGGATCAATAGCAAACATGTATGAAATATTCTAGGTCCATTATTTCTTTATTAGTCAGTTAAATTATCATAAGCTAACAATCATCTTTATGACTGGACTCGAGTTATGTTCAAATTAAAAATGACTGGAACACAGTACTTCTTCAATAAAGAAACTTTTGGTCCATCCACACTGGATGAATTTGTTAAGAACAAGTGTGAGACTGTTAGTCAGAAACACTACTCATCCAGCTGGGACTGGTTTGGATTTCATCAGCAATTTCTAGAATATTCTCCACCTGAGTTGTTTACTTCGAACTTTGACACTTACAAAAACTGCATTCATAAGGGGTGCCCAAGGTCGGGTCACTTTGACAATTTCACATATAACAATTAAGTTTAGAAATAGGGTTTGGCAAATTTACTCCACCACAGGCGCAAAGTGCGATGACAGAACCAATTGAAATTAAAAGTTTTATTTATTCGATTTCATATTTGTTTCTTTTTGACAGACATCAGTCAGCTTGTACATGTGTGTATGTAATCATGTGTGTGTACGTGTGTGTATGTATACATGTGTGCATGTAGGTTGGGGTGGGGGCAGAATGCTGGAGGGAATAATGTGATAGTATTGGGCCCCTTTGAACTTTAATATCTATAATACTGATATCATTTATGTCTTTCTAGATCTAATGATTGTAATAATGATGATGATAATCTTTTCATTCTAGCACATTTATTTTTACATTTTAAAACTTGTCTTCGTTTTGTTATCGCTAGAATATTAGAACTATATATTAGAACTTTTAGTTTGAGTCTAAATATGGATGGTTTATTAAAAGGAAATATATAACTGCACTCAGGTTTACAATAACCAAGAATTTATATTAATGGATGAATACAAACATACAAAAATAAGGCAGCATTGTCGTTATTACTATGTGAAAGTATGTTTTAAATGTTTAAGTTTATTTTAGGAAATCATCCATCTTGACTGTGCATTCCACAGAGGAACTTTGCAAGTCAGTCTGGTATTAAATTTAATAACGACACACTGCAGTATCGTATTCCGTATACATGCTGAGAGGCTTATGGTTGTCAGACTAAACGACCTTTACATTCCCACTATGAGAGCTTTACTACTCTATACTGCATGCAATTTGCCACTGAGCCATGGTTCAGTTTACATAATGCTCTGATAAAACAGGTGTTCTTCTTTCTCGAGAAAATCCGTACAGGTCAGACAGATGACCTATTTAAGTGAATGGAAGATAGGCAGAAGGCGAACCTGTATAGTGTTAGATCGTCAAACGGGAAAACTATCAAGGGGGGGAACATTTTCCAAAGATTTAATTAGATTGTGCGGATTACGTGGTTGGTGGTACATGCATGATATTTATCGTTATTTATGATATATGTGTGGTATTCTTTTCCTTCTAGCATAATTTATATTTCAGGTGAGACAAAATAATATATTCTATTTGTTTGTTTGACTGCTTATTAGAATTTTTTAAATATATGTTTAGGATATTAGGATAAGTAAAATTTAAGATTCTAAATAAAACTGGAGATATTATAGACTGTTTGTATGGTTCTGTAAAAACTCAATCAAAACGTTGTCATCTATTATTTTTGTTGATGTTATTTTCGCAATGCATAGATTTAAGTATATTATTTATATTTTATTCTTTATAAAATGTAGATATATTGTGACACATTAGTAAAAATAAATAAATTAAAAATATTGTAGCATAATAATAAAATTAAATAAATTCAAACTGGTTTCTGGTAGGGCCCCAAAGTTGCACTTTGTTACTTCCCTTGTGTGAAACAGGTTATAATCCATCTAGTGACGTCAAAGGCACCCCATTTACAGGCAGGGAGAAGAAATAAACTTGCCAGTAAGCTCGAGTTCAAGATTATAATGTAAAAGCATCAAGAAAAATATCCCCACTCATGTAGACTACACACTTAAGCTGTAATTCGAACCAATAAAGTAATAAGATAAGCATTCAGGAAAGTACCACTACTTACATAGTTTATCCTTCTAAATAAGTTATACTTTGAATAAAAGCACATCATACTGAAACAAGCAGGTCATACTGAAACAAGCACCGTCCTACTGAAACAAGCACGTCATACTGAAACAAGCACGTCATACTCAAACAAGCACGTCATATACTGAAACAAGCACGTCATACTGAAACAAGCACGTCATACTGTAACAAGCACATAGGCGAATAAGAATCTCAATCAAATCACATCATATTCAAGCAAACGCAACTGTAAATGTTGGTTGTCCATAAATTAATGAATAGTTTAGGACAAAAAGAAAGAGCGAATTATTTTTGTGAAAATTCAGTAATCTTTGATACATTGTTTTTTCTAACTCTTTGGTTTGGCAGAAATGAAAAGTACATTTTATTTGCTATATTATGAGAGTTAATATTTTTTTTAATGTTGTGTTATGTGGATGTTAAGTAGAATTTCATGTATATATTAATCTATTCATTTATTCGGTTTAGTGGGCTTTGAGCGGTCTAATTGTAACATATACTTATAACTGCATTGTTATGTGCATAGTTCTTCTGCTCTTTTAAACTTCAATCACACAGACTTTAAGATCTTTCTTCAGATTGGACTCTGTGTCCTTCCTTCCTAAGCACCAGGTAGTTCTGAGACAAATAGTGAATTATTTTCTTCACATCACTTGAAGTTATTATCTTCGTCACGTGATGTTTTCAACACACATCACCCATGGGCCAGGGAGTTCTCCCACACCTACCCAGTCATGGATGGAATCATGATACTGCTAAATCCCGCCTGAGGCAAAGATCACTAGGTTTTACTTCCGCTCTTCTATTTATGCTTCCGAGGTTTTGCTTAGTACAGTATCAAGGTCGATTTTTCAAGTTAAATAACATTTTAATTAGCTTCCACTTGCCCTATTATGTATTTTAGCTGAAAAACATCCAGTTTGCACTTTCTTGTAATTTGGATGGTTTAGCTAAACGTGTATGTATCACTTTGACTTCTTTGCTCGTTCACCTTATACTACTTGAATAAATCTATTTTATTATTTTAATATTTATTTAAATGAGACCCAGCTAAATGTAATGCCATAGTCTCAGGAAAGACTGACAGTGAATACCGTAGAATTTCAATCAAATTACGTCACACTGAAACAAACGCATTGGTGAAGTAAAGATACTGATAGTCTTGTCTGACAAGTGTGAAATGGTTCTCCATGACCTTAAAATGCATTATGAAAATTATTCTTCTATTAATAGATTCATAATTATGATCATTCAGCTTACATACAGGTCAGTCTGACTGAAGCAAGCACTTGGTGCTGTGGAATACAGAAATATTTTGTTTTAGTAATTAACTAAGTTCTTCACTTTATTTTACAAAATATAAATTCGCAGTTGAATACATAAATATATTGTATTAGTAATTAACTAAGTTCTTCACTTTATTTTACAAAATATAAATTCGCAGTTGAATACAGAAATATACTGTATTAATAATTAATTAAGTTCATCGCATTATTTTACAAAACATAAATTCACAGTTGCATAGAATATTCCTACTTCTACTACTACTGCTATTTCTAATACTTCTACAGAAGTGATAAACATGAAACGAGGAAGAAGAATCAAGTCATCAAAGCAAATCCAGGCAAATCGTGTTAGACGGCAACAGCGACAAGAGGAACCCAGTAAAGACTACCCCTCCATTTTTTCTGTCAACAAGAGTATGGTTACGATCTTTATTTTATTGTGTAAAAATGTATAGACCTTACATATTGTGTAATAATGTATAGAAAACTATAGACCTTACACATTGTGTAATAATGTATAGACCTTACATATTGTGTAAAAATGTATAGACCTTACATATTGTGTACAAATGTATAGACATTACATATTGTGTACAAATCTCCAGACCTTACATACTGTGCTGCTTATTAGCCTTCTTCCATCTTGAGTCTTTGACAAAGTACGGTAGCAGTTATTTTCTTGACCATCAACACACAAGGTACAATATTTTAGACTACACGTAATTATTATTATATTCCCAAATCAACACACCTTGAGTTTCTTCAACTGTACTACCAAAGGTTTAGTCCTATTCATTCAGTTTCATCTTGTCGCAATTCTTACAAAGGTGATTCATAAAAACTATCATCGAACAGTAAACAAGTCACTAGTTTACTTCGTTTTTGAGGGTCAAAGTTATTTCTAGATTTAAAACAATTCAGCATTGCAAGCAAGATCTTAAGATAGTCAGCACTTGGGAAAGGATTTTTTTATCTAAAGACTATCAGGTCAAATGATATTATATTTACAGACTCTCAGCACGTCCAAAGATTTATAGATCTAAAGACTATCATCAGGTCAAATGATATTATATTTACAGACTCTCAGCACGTCCAAAGATTTATAGATCTAAAGACTATCATCAGATCAAATGATATTATATTTAGACTCTCAGCACGTCCAAAGATATATAGATCTAAAGACTATCATTTAATAGTTCGAGATATCTTTATCTAAAGTATGTCAGCAAATCAGATTTCTAAAACCAATTGTCTAATAAGTTGTTAAAGTTGCTTTTTATTGTTATTTCCGTGTCAAAGTTTTAATTTTTTCTAAATCTGTCCTTGTTAAAGGTTTGATTTTTCTAAATCTGTCAGCTAACATGTCAAAGTTTTTATTTTTCTAAAGAGAAACAGAATCGGAATAGTTTGTCAAAGTTATTTTAAGAGAGCAACAGATTATCAGATAGCTTGTCAAAATAATTTTTATACAGGCGATAGTCAAACAATTTTAAAAGTCCTCTCTTGAGCAAGAGATCATCAATATGATTGCTTAAGTTATTTCTAGAAAGAAAGAAATCTTTTTAAAAGATTACACTTGTTAATCTTGGAGACTAATAAACATATTGCTAAATTTAATTAAAGAGTGTCATTTGATTTGCTAAAGTTACTTCTGGATCTCAAAATAGTGAAGTAGCCTGCCAAGGACATTTTGGAACTAAATTTAATTTGTGTTGACCATGATTTTTTAAAGATAGCAAACTTTATTAAATTTAGGCAAAAAATGTATTTTCAGGAGATCCTTATTTACAATGATTCCATATAAATGGTTTATTTGTAAGTTCCATAGAAGAAACCAGATATTTAAAAGGAGGCTAAAATTAAAAATATAAATAAAATCTATAATTGGAATTATGCATGGAAGACAAAGAATGAAAACTATATTGAAAGAAATCCACAATAAAATTGTTTTGACTGCAGCTAGTGCCTAGTGTGGCATTATATAATACTGTAGTGCCTAGTGTGGCATTATATAATACTGTAGTGCCTAGTGTGGCATTATATAATACTGTAGTGCCTAGTGTGGCATTATATAATACTGTTGCACCTAATTATTAATATACATGAAGGTCATCCACATTATCAAAATGAGAATGCGTTTTTGCTATTAATTTGTCGTTTTTCTCAACAACATAATTCAGCAGTACATATTAATTTCTGGATGGTGATTAAATAAAAGAAAATATATAACGACATCATTATACAATTATACACAGTACTGGGTTACCTTCACCTGTTATGTTAACAGAACCTGGCTCCGGGGATGGAAGAGTTAAATCCAGCTGCAAAGGTCGCTGTCGGACTATTAAAGAATGCCGAAGAATGAAGGACACTGAGCATGTCACGCAAGAGTTGAAAGTATAAGTCGACACTTATCGACTATCTATCTATCTATCTATCTATCTATCTATCTATCTATCTATCTATCTATCTATCTATCTATCTATCTATCTATCTATCTATCTATCTATCTATCTCATATAGTCAAACACTCCTATCGATGCTTGAACATTTTACAGGGAGAAATTATTTAAATCGTATTTACTGTTGTATTATTCATGCATTAGGATCGTATATAACCTTTATTTTAGGAACTATGTGTAATGTGTCAAATTTGTAACATTTTTTCGATCATGCAATTTCTAAGGGCATGACAATTAATGATTTATCAAATAAAATTGTTCTGGTAAATAATAAGACATTCTTTTTTATACCAACAGGTATTTTCTCATTCAAAATCGCACAAATGTTTGATTTCAGAAATTGAAAGATCACTGCAAATGTTGTGGTGATGGAAAAGATGCCTTAAAGATGTGGGGCAGAGATTACATTAAAAGAATTTATCCACATCTTTGGAAAGTAGCGTACGCAATTCCCCCATATTTTCTGAATGAAGACACGATAGAAAAGGGCAAATACATCTATAACTCAATGATGTCTAAAGTCCAGGAGAGTGAATCCAGAGGAGATGCAGCACATAGAAAAGTGGGACGATCGTTTAGGGTATGAACATGAAGGGTGTTGATAAGATATATCTGGTTGGTAAACAATCCTTATCTTCAGCTTATAATGTAAGGGGTGCTATATCAAGAATTAAAGCGGTTCAAATTCAAAACGAAACTAGCAATCAGAAATAAGAAGAAATAATTAAATGAGCAATCTTAAGTCATTTTTAGTGGCTTGCAGCAGTTTGATATTATAAAGAAAAACAATTAAAATAAAACCCCAACAAAATGTAATAGGTTATAGTAGAAAATAATTAAGTGTTAATAGAGATAGATAGATAGATAGATAGATAGATAGATAGATAGATAGATAGATAGATAGATAGATAGATAGATAGAAGAAGTTTTCCACCTGCAGAACCTTATGTGACTGTAAATGTTTTATATTGTGGAACTGTAAAAACGTTTACAATACAAAATATCCACCAAGTGAGAGACATGATGTGTCTGTTGGAGGATCATTAATAAAATAAAATTAATATTCTCATCATTTGAAATTAGTTATGAAAGATTAATTAAATATAATAAGTATCTTCATTAACTAAGTGGCGCACGTGTCACAATACTATTTTCCATTATCTCTAACAACTCCATTTCTTTTCTCTGATAATACTATCATATAATTTGTATTCAATTGTTGAATTGTATTACAGATATAAGACTTATAATATAAGATTTATTCAAATATGGTTTCGTGGAAATATTGATGTCAAGAAAAAATTTTCAGTGTATCTAAATTTATTGATTTTCTTACGCTTTTGATAACTTCATGTTGGAGTAGAAAGTGGGTGGATGTGGGTTCGCTAAATATAGATTAAAGACGGATTTGTCTTCTCCTTTACTAAGAAGCTTTCCACCTATGGAAATATTGTGTGACAGAAAATGTTTGTCTTTAATATTGTGGAAGAGAGAAAACGTTTACAGCACCCGCATATCCACCAAATGAAAGAGACGAGTGGTGTCTGCTGGAGAATTATAAATAACAAAAATTCAGATTCTATTCATTTGTAATAAGTTATGGTTGGTTAATTAAATAATAATAATCAATACCATTAACTAGGTGTCGTTGGTATCACAGGTGAGTTAAGTGACTGATTGAGAGAAAATGGACTTAGAAATATTTCATGCATTTCACTATTGATATACTTTCGTTTTATGTAGAGATTTTTTATGTGAGTAGACTATTATTTCTTCAAATTGTTAATTATGATGCTTGTCTGTACTATGCTACACACTTGATATTATTTCTAATGAACCGTTCATAAACTGTTATGTTGTATTTATTATGTTGTGTGCTTGTGTTGGGCTAATAAATACTGTTGCAGGAAATTGTTCGTTGAAACTTGATTGTAAGAAAGAATGGAGTTAGTGATGATAAACTGGAAACTCAGTGTTTGTTCTCTCATTATATTTTACAAGGAAGACACAGCCTTCTTTCACCAAAATTTCTCGGTTTAATGATTTATAAACCACTACGACAATGGTAGATGCGAGAAATATATACTCCCAGTGTTTGAGTTTAAGGAAGTATGGTGGAAAAAGTATGCTTGGCTACATCGTGGAATTTCTGGTACAAGGAAGACTGGAAATTGCTACATTGCTGCTCTGCTTGGGGTGGTTGGGTGAAACAAATATGGCTGAGGAGCTTCAGGTTTGCCTCAGTAGAATAGTGGCTCATCAGTGTTCTACAACGTGCAAGAGAAACACGTGACGATGGCAATAATAACGTGAGCAAATAAACTCATGAAATTGTTATGAAAGAGCACAAAAGACTATTAAACCATTGCCTAGATCAGTTTAAACCATTATCGCTTATCTCTAATAACTCCGTTTCTGTTCTTTGATAAGAATAATCCTGTGATTTGTATCAACACTAACCTGTTGAATTATGTGTTAGGATATAAGACTGTATAGGTATTGAAATATAAATTAAAAGACGGATTATCTTCTCGTTTGGTAAGACGTTTTCCACCTGTGGAAATAGCGTGTGATGGTAAATGTTTGACTTCAATGTTGTGCAAGAGAGAAAATGTTTACACCACCCGCATATCTGCCACATAAGAGAGACGATTGGTGCCTTCTGTGAATTATTAAGAACATAAATTAAGATTCTCATTACTTATAATTATGGATGATTAATTATTAATAATAATAATCATAACCGTTAACTAGGGTACCGTTTGCGTCACAATTACATTGTTAATCACGCTTTCAAACAGATGTAAGCACACGCCAGTTTGTAGTTGATAATACTGTTCTACTCTGTTTTAAAAGACTCTGTGTTTCCATTAATTGAAAATGCCAGATGCTTTTAATCATAGGCGTTGATATGCATTAACAGTCGCTCATTGTACACAATCTGTGCAGTTAAAAATGTCTGAACTGCACATTTCCTCTTGATATAACAGGCACAGACAAAATCCATTAGTTGAGAAAAAATATGATTTACATTAAACTGAAAATATTAAATTAAACAAAAGTTCTTAACCAAATTCTTTTCCTGCCTTCTATCCTTAGCTACTAAATAATTATTATGAAAGAGAAGGACTGGAGACGATGTTCATTGTTGGAAAACAGCTGTATGAAAATGTACACATTCAGTTGAAGGATGCCTACGGCAAGTGTTCGGACAGGAAGACCGGACATGAGCAGCCAAGGTTTGTATTGGCAAATATTCAGGTCATGCACATTTTTGTAGCATCTTCTTACACTATTTTAACAAATTAAAGCACAGAGCAGATAATGTTTATAAAGATGAGTCATCAAAGGAGAAGAAGAAGAAGAAGAAGAACATTAGTAGTAGTAACAACAACAACACTTGTAATAATAACAGAACAATAGTAAATATGAACAGAAAGAAGTGAAAAACAAGAAGATGAAGAGAAGCGATGAAGTAAATGAATTGTAATGCTTTACAACGACGAGGAGGAGAAAGAAAGAAAGGTTGAGAAACAAAGGAAGAAGTAAATGAGAATGGTTTTGAGAAGCTGGTACTGATTTTGAAGGTGATGATAAAAATGATAGTGTTATTGATGGTAATGATAAGTAGACTGAAGGAAAGCACGTTTGTATCATAATGTGAGTAAGGAATTTCACATTTAATTGTGATAAACTGCTTTATATCTGTATAGTCTTCATTCTTATAATACGAACATGACTGTTGTACAACGTTTTGAGAGTTTGCATAATTATAATATGACATACGACTGTGTAGAGAGATTGATTACTGATGAAATATGATAGTATGTTGTAAAATGTGTAGAGAGATTGATTACTTATGAAATATGATAGTATGTTGTAAAAAGTGTAGAGAGATTGATTACTTATGAAATATGATAGTATGTTGTAAAAAGTGTAGAGAGATTGATTACTTATGAAATATGATAGTATGTTGTAAAATGTGTAGAGAGATTGATTACTTATGAAATATGATAGTATGTTGTAAAAAGTGTAGAGAGATTGATTACTTATGAAATATGATAGTATGTTGTAAAAAGTGTAAAGTAAACATTGGTCAGGTAATAATGATATGAAACATTGCAATAAATAAAATAATAAATGTCAGTTTGTTATTTTTGTAAGTTGCATTTCATTCCTTACAGCTAAGAGGAAATTATTTTGGATTTTTATACATCGTGTTATATACACATATCACACACCATGCTACTGTATTATCCAACGTCATTTTCAGAACGCATTATCCTAGATAAATGAACTCCCAACGAAAATGTGCATAAATAACAATCAACCTCATCATTTTACTGTGATTAAAATTACCTAAAGAATCAGATTTTCACAGTCTTGTTATTCATTTCTAGTGTACACAAAGTTGTTTCCAATTCAAGATAAACTGTTTATGCATTTTCATAAATTGTCATTGAGGTCATGTGGTTTGACGCAGGCATACAGTTGGCTAGAACAATATGATACTGCTAATACATTCTGGTGGAAACAAAACACGTTATATTCGAAATATATAATTATGCATGTTCACAATTCATGTTTTACTATCATATTCCTAATACACTTGTCCGCATACATATTATTTCTGTATTGTAACAGTTTTCTAATATACTTTTTAATTTAGGCATAGACCTTTACATAAAGAAAGTTAAAGCGATATATTTTAGCGAAAGTACAGACTTAATCTTGGACTTGTAAAAGGACAGTGTTGTCAAACATGTTTATGCTGCATTAATATGTGCTTGACAATTGAGTTACCATTTTACATATTGAGTTGGGATAAAATAAATTATTGTTTTGTTCTATCTCTGGCTTGTAAGTGTGATGGGACATGAGGTCGGAATTGGGTTACAGACAATAAATGTGATTGGACATCAGGTCGGAATTGGGTTACAGACAATAAATGAAAAATTGATCAAAGTATATGCCATATAAATTTTTTGAAATCTAGATTTAGATCTGTTAAATGTTCACTTTCTTTCCACCTTTTAATAGAAAATAAATTGACTTTCTTTATTTGTTTAAGGAGTAGATGTTGCGCTGATTACAATTAGTGAAATCTGGGACAAGCTTTTAGGTCAAACAAAATGTCTTAATACAAAGTGTCGAATCTTTCCTACATGTTAACTGCATTGACAGAACATTTGTTTTCTGTTTAGATTTTTTCCACTTTCATCTGATAGTGACGTCAGCCGACATGAAGTGGACATCATTGTGCTACACAAGAAGAAAGGCATAATTATAATTCAGGTGAGAAGAGGTTGACATACAATATTACACAAGACGAAAGGCATAATTATGTGACGCCGAAAAGCCACTTGGTTAATGGCTATTATTAGTAGTAATAATTAATTGCTCGTCCATAACTAATTACAAGTGATGAGAATCTTAATTGATGCTATTAATAATTCTCTAGCAGTCACCACTCATCTCTCTCAATTGGCGGATATGTGAGAGATGTAAAATGTCTTCCACAACATTAAGACAAACATTTATGTCACGTAATATTTCCGTAGGTGAAAAAACTATTACTAAAGGAGAAGACAAATCCGTCTTTAATCTACATTGGCGAGTGCCCCATCCACCAACTTTCTTATCCAACATAAGGTTATCATTATGCGTAAGACAGTTAATAAATTTAACAATACATTTTATTAAATCAACAATCAAATATACCAAAAACTAATTCAATTAAAAAGATTACTTGACATCGATATTTCCACGAAAGTACATTTGAATAAATTTTATACTACACAGTCTTATATCCTAAAATACAATTCAACAATTCAATACAAATCACAGGATAGTTAGGCCGACATACGGCGATACACAAGAAGACATAGTGATATAATGCTACCCTAGTTATTGGCTAGTAGTAATAGTAGTAGTACTAGTAGTAGTAGTAGTAGTAGTAGTAGTAGTATTGTTATTGTTGTTATTATTATTATAATAATATTATTATTATTATTGTTATTATTATTATTATATTATTGTTATTATTATTATTATTATTATTATTATTATTATTATTATTATTATTATTATTATTTAATTATCCGTAACTAATTACAAGTGATGAGAATCTTAATTTATAGTTCTTAGTAATTCTCCAGAAGACACCACTCGTCTCTCACTTGGCAGATATGCGGGCACTATAAACGTTTACTCTTTTCCACAAACATTAAAGACAAACAGTTACTGTCACACAATACTTCCTTAGGTGGAAAACATCTTATGAAAGGAGAGGATAAATCCATTTTAATCTATATTTAGTGAACCCCTATCCACCCACTGTCTTTCCATGATATCAATCTGTGTAGGAAGATTGATAAATTTAACAATAATTTTATTAAATCAGTAATGAAATATGCAACATATTAATATAATCAAAGGAGCATTGACATTTAAATCACTTCACAACAATGTTTGATTAACGCTAGACATTCGTTCAGTCTACCCTACTAATCAAGTTCATGGGTATCATTCATCATAGAAAGGAGAGTGGAGCTTTAGAAAAATCATTATAGTCAAAGTGCATGACCTTTTCAATAAAGTTAGCTGTCGCTGGCTTGTGCTCTCAGTCACGCAGTTTGCAACAAGTCACTTTTTTTTTTATTAGGTGACAGTCCAACAAACTACTTCAAGGTACGTTCTTAACTGATCCAGAATCTTCGATGTGCTCACATCGCATACCAATCGTATAGAACTTCACATGCCCAGCCTTTATTTAAAGTGGTGCTCATTTCTCATACCATTTCTACATTTGTTTTGGTGTTCCTCAGTCATGCATTTAAATGTGACAATATTTCTGTCGTGATTGGCAGCATCCAGAATCACGTGATACTGCCCAAAGACAAGAAATTGTTGATGCTACCAGTCAAATCACAAAGTATGAGTATCTTATACCAAGTTATAAGTGAAAGACAAGAAACTTCCAATAAATGGTAAACGAAAGAAAAAGCCTTACTCATTTTGGTTCAAATATATAATAAATTTCTAGTCTCCTCCACAATCACTCATCATGAGCAAATTCCCATTACATTTAGCAACCAAAGTATTACGTGTGTCTTACTGCCAATTTCATTGGCTTATTTACCTTATACTGGAAGAGAATTTCTTTTAAAATTCAGTCAAAACTTTCAAATCTCGCACGTGTCTCAGCTCCATTAAGACTTACCATCTTTCAGTAAGGTGACGTCAGGCTATTCGAGCCACTTTAAGAGTTTAAAGAGCTCACACGGTATTTCTCTTTTCTACATCTTGCAATAGTTGTACGTCCACTGAAGAGTACAGCATTAGGATTTCTCTGGATTTACTGTGATTTACCTCATCCAGTATATCTCCACATCCACTTCTAGTACTCGTTATTTTTTAGAGAGACAGGATTTTGAATATGCATATCAGTGTCTCACTGTTTGTCACAGACACAGTATTTTGATATGCTTATCAGTAACTCGCTGTAGGTCACATAGTATCTTCAGTATGCATATCAGTTACAGATGGTCCAAGGCCTCGTTCTTTCAGAGTCCCGATAGTTATGCAGAAGCGCGTCTGCAAGACAGACATAATTTATTAACAATATCCAACAAAGTTCTTAAAACACATTTTCCCCTATTGACAAAACCAGCATGTAGTTCATCAATCCACGTTCTTCAATCTTCCCTATCTCCTTTCTCTCCATCTCTCTTCTTCCCTCACTCTGTCTAAATAAACAGACACGAATGGACAGGGAGACAAATAGATAGATAGATAGAACAGCTAGCTGACGAATAAAATGATAAGTATATTATTAATAAACTAAATATTTTTATTTGTATGTCAGGTGAAATCAGTGGGCCAATACCCTTGTGATAAGAGTACGATGCAAAAACGGATTAAACATGGCATTCAACAAATCGCCGAGGATGTCAAGGTTCTCCTTTGCATGACTGGTTCTTCCATGAGCGATGCGATTTCAAAAGTCCTTGCCCTTCCGAATGTGGACCAAACGACGCTTCAGACACTAGAAATTGATGATAGTGTATGTCTGCTGTCAACCAGCTCCTACTTGCTTACTAGCAGCCTTAATCTTCAACTTCAGCCTTAGTACCTTCAGCCTTCAGTCTCTTAAAATACAAAGCAATTGCGCACACATGTACTCAGATTAACGAATAATAACATTATCAACCATTCAGCAATTTAAGTAGTCAGTAAACTACTCGATCAGTAACTAATAACATAACAATACTTCATAACATCTACCAGTCGTTTAACGCAATGAGGTATATACTTTTATACTTTCACTTACTTGTTTTGTCTTATTTTAGGAAACTGTCTTTCTCTGTAAAGACCACGTCATTGATTACGACATCGAAAAGGCGGAATCGGAGACAGACCTTTCGAGTTTAATTCAATGGATGAATAGACTTCCGGACAGACCATTGCCATGTGACTTCGTACATGATGACGTAATTGCAAGGTATAATACACGTTATGAATACACCATGCAAAAGTATAAATACCAACTACAGCAACATTTTGTGTTTCAGTTAATATAAGAAACATTGGAATTGACAAAAATGTAAATTTTTAATAAATGCATATATACGTAACTACGTGTTTAATTTAAAACATTGCGCCATCATTATTTCTTTAACCTATTTCTTATATTTAATCTTCAAACCATGGTACCGTGATATCTAACCCATTTCTTATATTTAGTCTTCAAACCATGGTACCGTGATATCTAAATGTTTTTTTGGAGACTGATCGCCAAATTCCGATATGCTTTATATTTCCTTACAATAAATAAAAAGAATACCATTGAAATCATACCTGCTTTGCATAATTTGTACTTTTTTTCTTTTACACACTTTTAAAATTGACAAAACTATGCAGCCCCCTAGCAAGACCTGTCCAGTTAGCAGACATTTTCTCATACCAAAGATTCCCTGCTAATCAAAAGTACAACTCTTGGCCTGAATAAAATACCGCTTTTGATTTTCTCTTCGCACGTGCAGAATGACGCCATTGGCGCCGATATTCTGTTCCTCTTTCCTTCGCTCCATTCCCAATGTGTTCCTGAAAGCCCATTGTCAAGATTTTGTTTATAATTGTCGAATATAATTATTTAATACATTCCTTTTATTGATGGTCGTTCTTCATTATAACATTTGCTTTCTTCTTCTCTATCATAAAGATATGTTGGTATTTTTTCTACGCCCTTGACATTTGAAGACTGTAATGAATGCAGTCGTGTACGGAACATAGCTGACGTCATACAGTGGACAGCTTGCAGATCAATGCGTCACACTATTACCATACAACAGGTAAATTCTTTATTTCGAAAGCAGTCTCTGTTCAGAAGTGGGGTGATTTTATTTAACCATTAAAAAATTAAGTATTGTTATTTCCAACAAAAAATGGAGCTTCCGTCTTAGCTGTGAGATACAAGTGTGTCGTACACATACGCACACGCATGAAGCAGACACACAACATTATATATATTGATAAACTGATGTATGAGCAATTGCTTATATTATGTAGCCAAGTAGAGTCAAGTCAATTAATTTAAGGACGTTTCCGACTTAAAACCGATTTCGTACCAGAGTACGATGGGCTGGGTAGGGTTGTGGGATGGATGGGGCAGATATAGGGTACATTACACCGGGTAATAGGCTTATTGGATTTTCTGTATTTATTAACTTATTTTAATTTGGGGTGAGGTGAAAATGTCATAAAATTTTCTTTAAATGATTTTGTATATTTTAATTATTATTAAAATTAGTATTGCTATTATTATTATTACCATGTCATCATGATTACTACATTTTACTATTGCTGGCATTTTGTCGTATTAAATTTATTTCTTTTACCTCTTTCACCTAAAGTTTATTCTATTTTATTTTATCTCGACTGTCTTAAGCTTTTCGTTTTACTAATAATTAGTAAATTAAAATATATTAAGTGGATCGTACAAAATTCTTAAATTTGATACTTCATAGTAAAATGAATGTTGTCTTTTGTTTGTGTGTATGTGTATTTGTCTGTGCGTAAGGATGTATACATCGATTTAAAGAGATGCAGATGTGTAGATTGGGAGAAATAGATATGACACACAGACAAATAAACAAGTGGAATGAGAGATATACAGACAGACTAATAACTAGACGCACAGAGACAGACAATTGGCTGTTGAAAGTGAAAGTAGAGCTTTTTCTTGTATTTGAGTCCTTCCTCTTCTGAATAGACTCGTTTTCAATTTTCTATACAACATATACGTTTGCAATTTTCTATGCAACATACATGTATGCAATTCTCTATCTGTCGTGGATATATTTTCTGTATTTCTGAAAGGAAGCCATTTTAAAGGACACATCTTCACAATGCGTGTATCTTAACGGGCCACCTGGTTGTGGGAAGACACTGATGCTCCTTTTGAAAGCGCAACAGTTTTTAAAAGATGACAACAGCCGTCAAGTAATCGTTATCAATCTATACCGTGGTGCACAAGGTAGACCAATTGGCCAAGCCATCTGCAATGCTATTAAAGACTGTCATCTACAAACCATTACCAGTAGGGTCCATCACATACCACTGGACGTCTGTGATGACCGTCTACAACTCCTTCGCGAGGTACAGGGTAGACTTCATCATCACCAAGACGACAAACTGATGTTCATCCTGGATGAAATTCCTCACACGCTGTATTGGAAAAAGATACTCGTTTCTTTAAAAAACGATTTTAAAAACTCGTGCGTGTGGTGTGCAGGCATTTTAGGTACGTGTCCCGAAAACTTTAAACAGCAAGATCTAGATATTGTTCTTCGCTGTCCTCCTGCTGTACAGCACGTTATGTACCACACAGACTGGGACGAAGAGAGAAAGACTAAATACAAAATGGACGCAGAACACGCAAGAGAAATTGCAACTAATGGTCCTACTGTCCTCAGTATCAGGCATGAAGCCCACGCCCTCCAAAACGGTATTACGAACTGTGCCTTATGCGCCAAAGAACTACTGAGCCTTCTTCAAGATAACGATAAACTGAATTTAATTGGAAACGGACAGGAAGCAGCTAGTGCGTCAGCCTCTGTGCAAGAGACGTCATCTACAAGCGTCAACATTGTTATTTTGTTTGCGATATCGCGTAATATGTACGCAGCGACACAGCGCGATAGTCTGTGCATTGAAACGTCACGAGAAGTATATGACAAATATGCGAAGCACCTTAGTCAGTGCTTGTTTCTTACGACCCTGAAAGAGGCAATAGAACTTGATATAAAAGTCTCTCTCGACACGATCTTTGGTGAGGAAAGCAACAAGGCGCTGGTGACGTGGGTTGATAGATTTCTAGGAATGGAAAGAGATATTGTCATCTTCTTGCCAGGTGAATCAGAATGGATGGCTGTGACCTCTAGCAGGGATCCAACCTTCCTCCAAACGTCAGTTTCAGATTCGCCGTTTCGTCCAGAGACTGAGGCACTGCAGCCTGGGCGAGTCGTTCCGGTATTTGGTGTATCTAAGACTTTGGAAATAAACACATCATTTACAAGGACTTCTTCGGAACCATTACTGGTTTCTGGAGCAAGCACTGGTGTGGCTGAACATAGACCTAAACTAGGTCTGGCGACGTTCTATTGGACTTCAGAAGATATCCGTCGTTATGACGACTGGAACAAAACAAATCTACTGCTGGCAGCGTCTACGTGCGTGTCTCAACTTATTTTACTCGTGCCTTAATTCTGAAAAACTCGCCATGCGTGACGCGTGACAGGTAAACATTTCAAACGTACTTGACTCCATGATAAAGAATAAGACCGAAATTCTTTTAGTTGTACTGTGAGATTGATTACGACTTTTTTTTTTTTACGTTTGGCGAATGTTCCCCATTTAGTGACTCATTGTGCATGCGTGCAACAGGCAAAGTATTACATGGCTCATGACCTTATGCTATGGGTTATCGGTAGCCTGTTGTTGTTAATCAAGAGACTAAACAATACTTGGAATGATTTTTTTCTAGTTCTAATTGTTCAATTTAGCGTAGTGGGAAGTCAGTGATCACAAGGAAAAGAGTGTCATTTCATTTTATTAAAATACGTCAGCAGGTCTTCCCAAATGCTTAATCTCATAATTACCAGCCAGAAGGGGCGTAATTAGGGACCAAACGAGGGTGGTGCAGCGGATGCGCATCATGTTGGAGAAAGAGAATTACGGGTATGAGCATCGCGATTCGGGTGTCTTCTGGAAAACACCAAAACTAAAATATATCATGGCTGGCGGAAAACACTTACGAAGCAAAACTTGAATCCTGAACGTTGATTGATATTTTTGTTTTGAATGTGATATTTCCTTGTACGATACTTTTCATGATTGTAATTCTGAGTCACTGGTCTTTACGTATTGTGCTTCTTTGAGTGCATGAGCTTTCAAAGTACCATGTACCGCTCTAGGGTAGAAAATCCAATGAAGGACTATTTTTCGTTAAAAGAGATGTTATCCTACCATCATTCATCGTAGAATATTGTACACAAATACCCTTATCACATTCATTATTCAATAGCTGTGGCGACCACATGTATGCCACCATATGACTCACCTCATCACAGTGATAAATTTGGAACACGCTTATCAGCTAGAGATTAACCACCATTATATCATGACTGTAAATAATAATTCAAAGATTGTGATTTATGCGTGTGTGTTGGGTGTGATGTTCGTCACCTACCATAACTTTATTCGTATGATTTTTAAAAAAACTAAAATACATTTTTTTATCTCGTTACTTACTGCGTTTGAAAACTGACGTCATTTTGATGTTGACGTAATTATAGTCTCCTCCTGTCGCTTAGCATTTCTAATCGCTCCTATCGTTCACTTAACGTTCGACGTCAGTCATAATTTCTCAATATTATAATTCTACTTCTGGAGGAAAATTGGCTTTAGAATACATTCCAAATGCTATGCGGTTCACACTTTTTATTTTTAAGCCACTAATGTATTCTTTATGGTGTCCTCCGACAAATAAGAGATGCTTGTTAAATCGGTTATGGATCAACTCAGCTATGATAATCACTTAGCACTGCCCACTAGTGCAAGGATAGACACATAGCACTGCCCATTAATGCAAGGTTATTCACATTACTGACCACTAATGCAAAGACTTAAAATGTCTGGGCTAAGACTAAAGATACCTCATATAGTAAATGCATTGCGTACATTTAGAGGTACATATAGTAAATGCATTGCGCACATTTAGAGGTACATATAGTAAACGCACTGCGCACATTCAGAGGTACATATAGTAAATGCATTGCGCACATTCAGAGGTACATACAGTAAACGCATTGCGCGCATTCAGAGGTACATATAGTAAAACTTATTCCGCATATTCATAGGTACATATAGTAAACGCATTGCGCACATTCAGAGGTACATATAGTAAACGCATTGCGCACATTCAGAGATACATATAGAGGACATATTATATACTACCGAGCTTTATGAATTCGACCTTGACTTTATCACTCAACACCAGTAATAAAATCGCTCTTAACTGTGAGTGAGTGTACAACTAAATGTATGAAGTTTATTCACCTCGTTGTGTGTAGCGATAACGTGACCTAGAGTGTTTTGACTAGGAACGTGTCAACAGGCAGGTAAAATGAAAGAATCGTCTTAAATGTTTTAATAATTTCAGCAATGCTACACTGATTTTTCGCTCTGCCTATTCTTGGATATATCAATAAAATTGCTATCAAACGAAATATAGAAATTGTGTGCATTATATTGTTTGCGTTTCGTGAGAGAATCATCAGAATTCTTAATGGAATTTAAAGTTATTGATATAAAATGTGCAAGACTAAACACAACTGTAAATGCTAGATCCCATGTGTTAATCGGAGAGCACTATTTGTTACGGTTAAATGTGATGCGATGTTGCAACTTGAATAAATGCTATTTAAAAGAATTATAAGAATTATGAAAATTCGAGGTTTTGTGTTCATAATGAGTGTGTGTGTGCCGGCACGTTTCTATGGTTACCCAGTACAAGAAAGGAGATCGTGACTGAACTTTTCACTTTTATTGTTTGTAGGCCACCTACCAGTTAATGTTAAAACTAAATGAATGCACGAATTGCGTCCATTTTTTTAAATTAAGAAAATATATTTACTTTTTGAATGCTAACTTTGCAATCACAATGTTTACAATCTTCTCACAAGCTTAATGTTTTGAACAACAGTAAACAATAATGACGCACAGGAAAAGATTAATTTTCTCAACAATCCGAACTTCACTCAGAGTCACACACACACACACACACACACACACACACACACACACAGAGGTTTACTCTTAAAATATATTAATCTTACTTAGAAATTCAATTTACCGCAGTTTAAGAAGTAAGCAAAATCATTTATTTCTTATTACATTTACATTTTTAACAAATAGTATACTGAAAGAATATTATAAAGATTAGTCAAGATAATATATTCAAAGAATTTTATACAGATTAGTCAAACACTATGACAAGTTTCAACGATGCTAGGCAAGTACTATAGCAAGTCTCAATGATGCTAGGCAAACACTGTGACGAGTCTGAACTATGTTAGGCAAACACTGTGACGAGTCTGAACAATGTTAGGCAAACACTGTGATAAGTCTGAACTATGTTAGGCAAACACTGTGATAAGTCTCAATGATGCTAAGCAAACACTGTGACGAGTCTGAACTATGTTAGGCAAACACTGTGACGAGTCTGAACTATGTTAGGCAAACACTGTGATAAGTCTGAACTATGTTAGGCAAACACTGTGATAAGTCTCAATGATGCTAGGCAAACACTGTGACGAGTCTGAACTATGTTAGGCAAACACTGTGACGAGTCTGAACTATGTTAGGCAAACCACCATTGAGCAAGAGATATACAAACACTACTTTAAATGTCGAACTACTGAAGCACTCAATATACAATTGAATTGCACGTCAACCATACACTACCTATAAAAAAAATTATATTTCATGGAGTCTTTTGATTTGTTGTGTGTCGACCGTCTAATCCTAGATTTTGATCAATGGTAAAGGTGGTCGTTTCTAATATAATTTTAGCTATGTCGCCTAGGTAATTAAATTAGCTGTTAGAAGCGTTTAGTAGGCTTGTACATTATCGATTAAATGGCTGTGTGCCAGAGCAGAGCTGTCTGTTACTATTTTTTAATTAACTATTATATTACTTGTTTAATGTCAGCATGACATTACCTTCGGGTATTGCGTGTTTTGTTAATACCAGAGTTAATATAATAACTCATGTAGAGAATATGCTAGAACTTGCTCATATAATCTAAACCGGTCTTATGTGGATGAGTAGCTTTTACTATCCAATGGTTAAGATTTACAAAGAACGAAACCAAACCAATAGACTGAGACCGAAATCTACCTGTTGAAAATAATTCTATTTTCTAATCACTTTGAATTCAGTATAGCTGAAGGCCAGTCTTGAAAGGTGGCTATTAGCTTAATGATGAATTAAATGACTGATTGAAAGAAAATGGATTTAGAAATGTTTCATCGATATATTACACTTGCGTTTTCATGTAGAGATGTATTCATGTATTATGTGAATAGACTATTACTTCTACAATTGTGAATTATGATGCTTGTATGTAATATGTTAAACACAGGACATTGTGTCTAGTGAACACATGTATAATGGATTATGTTGTAATTTATTATGCTGTGTGCGTGTAGCGGGCTAATAAATTCTGTTGCAGGAAATTTTAAGTTGAGACTTGAATGTAAGAAAGAATGGAGTTAGAGATGATAAAACTGGAAAATGTGGATAAAACTGAAAAACGTAGCCTTTGTTCCCTGATTATATTTTACAGGAAAGAAGCAGCCTTTCTAGTATTTCTGGAATTTCTGGTTTTCCTGGTTTTTCTTCCTGGTTCCCGATTTATTGATTTATAAACTGTTACAACCATGGTAGATTCGAGATGTTTCTACCCCAGCGTGTAAGTGTAAGGATACCTGTTACAGTATGTCAGCAAGAGTGCTTGACTACATTTCTGATATAAGGAAGTTACTGGAAATAAAATATTTTGTCCTGCTTGAGGAAACTAATATGGTGATTGAGCACTCATATTAGTCTCGAGAGAATAGCAGCTTGTAGAACATTTTACATTATACTAAGGAAGCATGTGAAGAATTGACATTGTGAACAATAAGCTTGTGACATTGTTACGAAAGCTCATGAAGGACTATTGCAGCACAAACATTGACAAGGTTGTGTACAAACTACTATCGTTTATCTCTCTATAAATCCATTTCTCTTCTGTTATAAGAATGATCCTGTGGTTTATATTAACACTTGTCTAACTGCTGAATTATGTGTTAGGATATAAAACTGAATAAGCATTGACATTATATGAACGTGGTTTCATGGAAATATTGATGTAAAATCATCTTTTCATCGTATTTGTTATATGTATATTTGATCATTGATTCAATAAATTTATTGTTAAATTTATTGACCTTCTTACATATATTGGTATCCATAAGTTGGAGAGATAGTGGGAGGATGGGGTTTGCTAAATATAGATTAAAGACGGATTTATCTTCTTCGCTAAGACGTTTTGTACCTATGGAAATATTGTGTGACGGTAAATGTTTTCATTAATGTTGTTGAATAGAGAAAACGTTTACAGCACCCACATATCTGCCAAGTGAGAGAGACGAGGGGTGTCTTCTGAAGGATTATTAATAACGTAAATAAAGATTCACATCACTTGAAATTAGTTATGGATGAAAATAATAATCATAAACAATACCTAGGTTGCGTTGTGTCACAGGCTGTGTGCGGGTTTTAATAATTACAAATTTTATAATTTGATTGTGCGTAGTCGTTTAGTAGATATGTACATAAATTGTAAATTAATTGTGAGGTAATGTTTAATAGATGTGTATTTTATGAATTTGCTTTGTGCAATATTTAGTCGACGTGAAGTGAACTACAAATAAGGCCGTTCTCAAAGGAGAAAAGCAACTATTGATCTACATTAAAAATAATATTATATCTCTTTAAATGTGAACTACAAATGTAGCCAACGCTAATATGAGCTACAGCTATAAATACGCCACACAGCTACAAAACTATAACAGTTAAACTTCAAGTTTGTTTTTTTTCCAGTGAAACACACAATTACATTTAGCAAAAAAAAAAGGAACTATGAACAAATATAACAAATAGGAATAAAAGCGGGAAACAAAAGAACAATAAGGAATAAAAGCGGGCAATAAAAGAACAATAAGGAATAAAGTGGGCAACAAAAGAACAATAAGCAATAAAATCGGACAACCAGAGGACAATAAGGAATAAAAGCAAGCAACCAGAGAAAAAAAAGAATAAAAGCGGGCAACCAAAGAGAATGAGGAATAAAAACGGGCAACCAGAGAACAATAAGGAAGAAAAGCGGGCAAAAAAAACAACAGCTGCAATTATATGAAACACTATCATAAAACTGCCATGATCACGACTCTGTATTGTCAATGTAAAAATAATATAAAAGGTGGCTGTCTTGCCATCATGGCGAATTTTAACATTAATATTACCATAAATACCCAGGACTACTTGGCATAAATACAAGTCCTATAGTTCACAACAGTGTTCAGCAAGATGAAAACTCAATTAATTCCGCAATTAGTTAGTTGTACATGGCAACAGAAGCACGAATCGACAACCATCGAGTGTAGCCCTTCCACACAAACTGATGTATTTTTTATTGAAATGTTATTGATTCATTCTTCATGTATTAAACTGTATTACAATACTGAACTTTTAAAAAAGAATCGCTTCAGTGTTACAACTGTTGAAGGTGAACTGTGCGTGTTAGTCATGTCTCGAGGGAATTCTTAACGGCAATCAATAGACATATATTAAATAAACGTATTTATCAGTCTCAGTACAAATGAAATGCAACAATACAACCTCAAAATTAGCTCCATATTTACTCTTGAAGATTATTATTATTTTAACTTGGGAACTGTTTAAAAATATTACAGGACGCACTGGTAAATGTCATTAACCTGCTCCCCCCCCCCATCATCTTTTCTCGCTGGGAATTGTTCATGAAGTATTATTTTGCTCATCTCTATTATTAATGTGTACATTTTTGTCTTTATGTACGCAGTGCCTTTATTATTTGCTGTTAAATGTATTTCTGTATTAACTTATTAAAATGCATTCGTGTTTTATTCTGTATATTTATTATTTGGATATTATGACTTGGTTTTACTGCTTTTATTTTTTGCCATTTACAATGTCATGGAATGGCAAGTATACAAACATTCCACGGGTCCTACTAAACATAGCGTATTGTGGTGAGAACACGTGATGTCACTAATGACAATGAGTAGCGCTTAAAACGAAGCTGTAAATTGCGGAGGAAGGCAGTCCGAGAGTGATTGCATGTCGCACATATTTCGGATCCGCATTACGTCATAAAACTACAAATTTATGACGCCACAGCCTTTAAGTTTAAAATAAAAACTTTCCACAGAGTTCGCGTTCTTGTGTCTGTTGGGCCTGCGCAATATTATTTAAGAAGCCTGGATGATGATATCAGTAAATTATGTAAACGATATTACAATTTCGCTATCCGGCTGAAGCAATAGGGACTCAAATATTATTACATTTCTCCATACAAAACATTGCGAATGTCGCACACAAATGTCCACTGCACAGATCTTTTACAAGGCATTATAATTCTGGGCCGAGAGCAATCAGTTCAGCCGATGAATGTTTCCCGTTACTGTCTTGTCTTGTTGTGATGTCGTACGGGACAAATTGCGAAAAGGAAATATTTCGAAAGTAATACTTCCTGCAGAGCTATTTTTAGACTGCAATTAGCATTGTGAGAACTTACGGGATATTCTTCTAATGGGCTTTTGTATATTCAAAATGGGGTGTCTGAAATTCATGATTTTATTTAAAACAAGGGTATATTGTGAATCGGTAAGTCTCATGCTAGGGCACCAGAAGAATTAGTTGCGCCACACACCTGGACGCTGCCAGAAATAAATTGGTTTTGTCCCACTCAGAATAATTCTTAATGTCTTCTACTCTCCATGAGAATGAGGCAAGCCCAATTCCTGCTGGCGGAATATCACTTACGGTTTTTTCTCTGTCCGAATGATTAGTTTTGATGTCGCTTCGTGGCCTGCATTTCTTCGAAGATGTTGATACGCCAAACGCTGGAAGCAATCTTCTATGCAAGGTGTGGGTGAGTGGTGATTTTGACGGACCGTTTGCAGCGGTCACTTGGAAATCATTCTCTTGATTTCTTGGTAGAACTATTGTTGCAAATTCTTTTGGTTTTGGAGTGGCAATTTCCGCAGCAGATGCCAGCGTCGCGCTGAATTTATTAGTATTTGGAGAAAATATTTCCATTTTCTCACTAAGATGTTGGGTGTATGCTGGAGAGTAAGGATACTTGGTTATATAGGAATGCAGTCCTCTCGGACAGACAAGACTTGAAATGTATGATTGCTGAGAAGCCGTTCCATGTATATCAATATGTTCAGATTTCCATATTGCTGGCATTTGCTTTTGGCAGTCGAAGCAGTCATTTAACGGGAAATCGATATCTAGTTCTTTGGTGAGAGTTCGTGGAGAAGCAAATAGTCTTCCCTCACCACTACCCACACTTTTCTTATCCGTTTCAGAGTCAATAGAAGACTTTGAATGTAGCCTATAGTCACTACCCACACTTTTCTTATCCGTTTCAGAGTCAATAGAAGACTTTGAATATAGCCTATAGTCACTACCCACACTTTTCTTATCCATTTCAGAGTCAATAGAAGACTTTGAATATAGCCTATAGTCACTACCCACACTTTTCTTATCCGTCTCAGAGTCAATAGAAGACTTTGAATATAGCCTACAGTCACTACCCACACTTTTCATATCCGTTTCAGAGTCAATAGAAGACTTTGAATATAGCCTATAGTCACTACCCACACTTTTCTTATCCGTCTCAGAGTCAATAGAAGACTTTGAATATAGCCTACAGTCACTACCCACACTTTTCTTATCTGTTTCAGAGTCAATAGAAGACTTTGAATATAGCCTATAGTCAGAAACTAAAATCGGGTCTTGTGGTTTCGTGGTCTTCGCACGTTTTTCCAGTCGGATATTATCACCAGGTACAAATACAACTACATCACTCTCCAGGCCTAGGTAAGTATCAATCCATGCAACCAGCACGTCATTGTGCCGACTCTTGTCTTCAAAATCTATGTTTTCTAGGCTTGTAATTACTTTGACTTTGACAGGAACATTCTCCCTCAGTGTCCGAATGAAGCTGCAATTGTCGATGTAGTTCATGTAGTCGTGAAATGTCTCCTTGGTTGGTTCAAGGTGCGTGCCGGCCTGGTCTGTGTCTTGCAGACGTAACTCAGGAATGCTGAGAAGAATGGCGATGCTGCAAGGGAGTGGTGTGGACGCTAAACCACCGCCACCTGGTGTCGGAGAGTTGATGAAACCACCTGTTAAAGCCAGTTTGTCTTTATCATTCAACAACAGGGCAAGCTCTACAGCGCAAGCGGAACATTCTGTCACACAGATAGATGGGTTGTGCTGACCATGTCTGATGCTGAGAGGTGGGGGTCCATTGGTGCTAATCTCTCGACAGGAAGTGTCACACGTGTAAGACTGCTTTCGGGTTTTGTCCCAGTCTACCTGGTACAACACATTTTGTACAGATGGTGGACATCGAAGGACCACGTTTAATTGTCTTTCTTGGAAACATTTTGGATTCGGGTTCTGACCCAGTATGCCTGCACACCAAATGGTAGAATATTTGAACTCCTCCGGAAAGGTTTCCCAGAACCGATCACAGAATCCGGAGTTATGGATTTCGTCTAAAACGAACATTACCTTTGCAAAATCGCTAATGACTGGACGAAGTAATTTGTGAAACTTCGTCACGAAACCGGTGCTATGATCACCAATGTCAATCTTAATATGGTGAACTCTTTTAATGTCGACGTTCTTGATAGCACTGTAAATGGCATGACCTATAGCTCTACCTTCGGCACCACGGTACATATTGACGACAACAACGTGACAATCCTTGACCTTTGTTAGAAACAGTTTGGACTTTAAAATAAGCATCATTGTTTTCCCACAACCAGGCGGTGCACTTATGTACACTCTCTGCAATCCGGATTCGTTTAAGATGTCTTTCTGGAAAATTACAAGTAGACATCCATAATTTATGTGCTTTTGTGTATGTGATGTGCACTTTAAAAATATGTTCAATAACAGAAGGCAGTAATTCAAAGAGACAGGCAAAATATCGATAGGAAAATAGTCTGGTGCAGATAGATAGATAGATAGATAGATAGATAGACAGAAAGATAGATAGATAGATAGATAGATAGATAGATAGATAGATAGATAGATAGATAGATAGATAGATAGATAGATAGATAGATAGATAGATAGATAGATAGATAGATTCTATCACCAAAACCACCATATTCGTACAATAGTAGAGAAAGGGTTAATAATAATTCCTTGAACTATTTCTCAAGCTAAAAAAGAGTTCCTGAACAAAAGACAATATGTTTACAACTCATGCATTTCCCGAAAGAGCTACTCGTGTGCCCTATGTACACTGAAATGTTCGCTAGGTTCTACTAGATCGCAACACTAGTATAGGAATTGATGGGAATAAAAGCTTTTTACAAGAACTTATGAGAAAAAGCAGATTCTATCATTTCTTTGCAACCCCAAAGCTTATTAATTTCATTTCTTTGCATGCAAAGAAAATTGCCATGGGTTTGCGATGAAGCTGACGGCTTTGATACAAAAATGACAGTCGCTTTGATTCAAGCCATCTACCACTGGACCAATTCACATTCCTGGAGAAAATGTTCCTCATCTTAGAGAACCTATCCGCCACCATTGGAACTCATCAACAATATTGGAACCTATCATATACAATTCGAACCTATCAACCATAATCGGAACCTATCAATGATAACTGGAACCTACATCAAATGTTACAGATGTCGAATATGTTGCAACAATCTGTTTACACAACTGCCAGGATTGTGTAAACGTATACAGAGGACTTCATCAAGTGCATTTATTAGTTTACTGTTCTTTAACACCTTGGAGTCATTTGCCACCAGGGCCATCAACCAGTTCTCAAATTATTTACAGTACAATTATGAAGATATACTTAACATTCCTTATGATATATAAATATATCCAGATTTTTAAGTGGGTCACTGATCTAATGTTTTACTTAGGAAAGACAATTAAACACTTGTCACTGTGTTGGGATATATCCTTACTATATATTATAAAAATACAAAATGAACATATCATTTGTACTTTGTGGTCGTTTTCACAAATCTGAGTGGTGAGCGAGTGTATAATTATTGAATCAATAAAGAAATGATTTGCGTCTTGATACAGAGACTGAATATGTGTACTTGTGTTTACATGTTTGTCCTTAATAAATAGAGACAGTATTAGTAGACATTTGGTGAGTTTAATTTGTTTGAGGGCTTTTCCAACACGCCCAATCTTATCTTGTATCGTCAAGTCTGGCTGTCCAGCAGGCATATGAGTGAGCGAAATGATTTGCCAAAGTCTAGTGATTCACCATTGCTCTTGTCTAAGCGAGTTGAAATTAGTAAATGATATGCCATGCCACTACAAATAAATCAGTAAAGCACAAACCAATTTAAATAGTTATTATACGTGCAATGCATAATTAAATATTAAATTTCTTTATTTTTAACCTCACGAAAAACCAACTGTCGATCTCCAAGTAAGAGCAAGTACCTGTTGCTGGGTAATGACCATACGTCTGGAACGCCTGGCTGTATACAAAACGCTGTCCCCCAGGCTGCGAACATGGCTACGCTGGGAACTTTCTTCGAATTTCACAGGGGTAGACAACACTCCAACATATCTTGTGAAAAGTATTCATAAATGTATTGGAATTATATTGCTTTCCATCACTCTCACTCTCTTTCTCTCTTCGTTCTTCTTGTACTTTTCATCTCTCTCTCCCAACTGTATCTCCCCATTTCTAACTGTAACCTAAAACCCTTCTTCTCTCCATCTTCGCTTTTCTCCATCAGCCTCTCTCTGTATTCTTTTCTGCTGTACTGTCTCACTCCATTTTTTTTCTTTCTCCCCTCTCTCTTTTCTCTTGCTGCCCTCCACATTCCACCCATAATTCTTTCATTAATAGAGCTCATTATTAAGAGATAAAAAGAAAGGTAGCAAATCATACCAAAGAGAATTACCTTGCAATGATATCTTTCATCACGGAGTCATCCGAATTACGTCTGCTTGGAAGACAAGTCCACCATTTGTGGATTTCCTTCAGGTCCACCTCAGACTCAGCCACATTAATGTCGTGAACGGGTATGTCTTCCTTGCACAAGAAAGAAATTTTCTTTTCCTGCGCACACAGAGTTAAATTACTGGTCACGAAAGTTGTGCAATGAGAGAGGATGTGATTGTACGAAAAAAGAGGAATATAGAGTCGTTGTAGTTTATTTACTTTACTCATACGTATTTCGTTTGGTAGGATTATATAGTTCAAATAAAAGTCCGTTTGACTCAATATTCCAATTTTTTTTTAAAAACTGTTTGACTGATAGTTCAAATAAAAATCTGTTTGACTGTAAATTCTAATTTTAAAAAACTGTTTGAATGATAGTTCAAATAAAAACTATTTGAGTGAAAATTCCAATAAAAATCTGTTTGACTGATAGTTCATATAAAAATCTGTTTGACAACCTAAAGAATCACTCTTTGTGTCTATCCCAGTGCAAATGCAGTGGGCCATATATAAGAGCTAACTGCGTTATATAAATATATGTGTATATTTACTGCCTCCAAGAACAAATCAGGTGTCTCTAACTATCAACCTAAAGCTGCACACAAATTAAAATGAGTATGAAGCGGATTAAAAGAAGAAAAATTCATTGAACAATTATTTTTCCTGTGGAAAATGAATCTGTGGATTTGCAAGAAACGCCATGAATGACAGGAATTGGATACGAGTGACGTTTCCTCTTCAAGTAAGAAATGTTGTTTTGATATAAAACATTATGTAGGTGATTATATTTACACATGACTTAGTAAAGTATGTGTACACTCATTCTGTTTCAGAAAAGAGGTACTGCGACCTCTTCGACACACTGACGGTAGTTGTTAATTTGTTTTTATTTTTTCTATTTCATACAGTGTTGAGATACGTCATCAAGGACATCCACCGTCTGCAAGAGCTACGGTGTCAGGGATGCAATGACGAGCACAGACATGCTGAAGGTCAAGGACTGCAACATTCCCGCTTACTGCAATTGGTCCATTTGCCATATAGAATGACGTCAATAGATCCCGTCATAAGAATTTTATTATAAGTTGCAGTCATGATCACAATGCACCTTCGCAGACATTGAACAGAATGCAAGTTAAAGACGGTGAAAGAAGCGAAGTATCAAAATGTGAGGAAAGTGCTAACGGCTTTGGAATAGTCTTGATATTGACCAAAAATCAATTTGGTACTTTTGGCAAATGTTATTGTATTTTTGTTGAATATGCCTGGTAAAACGGGCTGACTAGATTAATAATGTTTAGAAGTGCGTTGACATGTTTCGTGTGTGCAATATTTCTATTTTAACACACAAATAATCTTTTTGACACTATCACGATGTATTTCGTGCTTTTGCTGTGAATGCATTCGTGACTGTTATCTTAATAATATTTTTAGGAATGGATAAGCAGCCTGTGCATTAATCTATCTATCTGAGGACGTGAACCCGTGTCTTACCTTGGCGATTGGAAGAGATTCAACTGCGTGTCTGCTCAGGTTTGGAAAGGCTGCAACTTTGGTGATGAAACGACTGCAGTCTTGACCCACGACACAGTTCAAAATTCGTTCATCAGCGTCTAGCTGATTGAACGTGCTCGTGACCTTGTTTAGCGTCGTCTTGACGTCCGTATTCAAAAAGCCACCGATTGCTCTCACCTGTGTTAGGAACAGCGACGTTTTACTGGAATGTTGGTCGGTAACGTAATTATATAAGTCGTAGGCTACAAGCGTCACACAGAAAAGTGTCACGCAATCACATAAAAGTGTCATTCAAGTTGTAATGGTTGTTACGACGGATACAGATTATCGCAATTCACCTTTATTTTTTTTTTTAGTTTTGAAATTTAATTTCTTAGTCTATATTAAATGGAACAATGCACTCTTTTACGTGCTTTACGTCCTTTATTATCTTGTGATCTAATTTCTGTGTAGATAGTAAACAGCAAAATGCACAATTTAGTCCTTTATTAAATCTTGTAATCTAATTTCAGTGTAGATAGTAAACAGCAAAATGCACAATTTAGTCCTTTACTAAATCTTGTAATCTAATTTCAGTGTAGATAATAAACAGCAAAATGCACAATTTAGTCCTTTATTAAATCTTGTAATCTAATTTCTGTGTAGATAGTAAACAGCAAAATGCACAATTTAGTCCTTTATTAAATCTTGTGATCTAATTTCTGTGTAGATAGTAAACAGCAAAATGCACAATTTAGTCCTTTATTAAATCTTGTGATCTAATTTCTGTGTAGATAGTAAACAGCAAAATGCACAATTTAGTCCTTTATTAAATCTTGCGATTTAAATTTTGTATCAATAGATATTTGACACATACCATTCTTATCTTATTTTAATATGACTTTAAACTCACTACATTTTGTGTATTGTAAATATCACGCTAGCTAAAATACAGACCAGGTACTATTCCGGCTTTTATTCCAGAACTCTGTGAAAGTTTATATTTTACTTAGTAAAAATATGCTTTCACTACGAAATGTAGAGAATTATAAATAATACAACAGTGAAATTTTGCAAAGAAAATGTCAATGAACTCATACAAAATTACTGAAGTACGAAACCTAAATGTATCAGGTATAATTTTTTAGAACTATTTGCATGCTTTCAGCTTAAAGAATTTATTTGTTTTTCCTGTAATAAAATGTACGAGGGCAGAAATGACGTCATTTCTTATGTAAGTATAATTAAACATCTTAGGAAGAGCATTACTGAACTCAGCGATTGTCGTCATCTCTTGTGTGAGTAATAATTCATCATCTTAGGAAGAGCATTAGTAATCCCAACGAATGAAATGAGAATGTAACAAATGTCGATATTAAAAAAGGTGTGGGTATGATATGGAAGAATTAAAGTGAGACCTCGCTTGATATGCATTGCCCTAATGTTTCAGTCCTAATAATGTCTACAAGGATGCAAAATCCTTGTGTTCTTCATATGAGTAGGACAAAATGCAGAGTTTTGATAACACTTCGTTATCAGGCATTTTCTTGATCTGAGTGACACTCCGTGGTCACGTGACGTTTTGGCGTGCAAGGATACACTAGTCATCGATTGCTTGTAGCATTAAAATTTGGAAATCTAAAAATTCAAGTTTCAAAGTTACATGCAGAAGCTACTCACTACAAGGATTACCATCGATTGTACGTAGTCACCCCTCAAACACAAAACCCCCATCATACTCGATGGCTAGTATTTCGCCTACCGCGACTTCCACGACTTTAGCTCAAGGGTTTCCACCCAAACATGAAAAAAAATATTTGCACGGGTATTGGTTGTAAGAGATAGGACATCAAAATTAAAGAGGTTTCCTGTTTTCCTCAATCGCTCAGGCAGGTAAACATTACAAAGTACTCATACTCACTTGCACAAGGAAGATACCTTTCTCTCTGTGAAGAATCAGTAATTTTAATTCGTGTCTTTCAATAGATGAATCAGAAGGAAGAGCAAAATACCTGTAACGTATATGTATTTTATTCTCTACAAGCTTGAATAGTTTTTCATTATTATATTAATAAGGGAAGCTTAGTATATGCTTAGATAGTTATGCAAAATCATTCAAGCTACTGATGAAGAATGGCCCAAACTTTAAATGTATCTTTCAAAATCAATATCCATATCAAACGATTCACTACTGTATATTAAAGATTTTCTTTCACAATCCAATACCAAATAGTAATGACATGCATGTTCTAATAACAGCTTGACAATTATGATTGTGTGTGTGTGTGTGTGTGTGTGTGTGTGTGTGTGTGTGTGTGTGTGTGTGTGTGTGTGTGTGTGTGTGTGTGTGTGTTTGCATGTTTTATCCTAGTGCAAATGCGACTATGATACAGTCTATAGAGTTCGAAATTATATGACTCGGGGAGTATGGTGTGTTTGTTTTCATGTTCAGGACAATACACTAATGAACTATTCTTTTACTGTATCATGTTCAGGACAATACACTAATGAACCATTCTTTTACTGAATCATGTTCAGAGCAATACACTAATGAACTATTATTTTACTGATTATTTGTAGATGATAAGAAACAAATTATTATTTGACTTTTTCTGATCACGATGAAACCGGATTACAACAAAATGTATGTAATGATTGTCAGTTGCATATTGGTTAAATCTTTAATTATGACTTTTTAATCCAAGTACGAAATAAACATTAGAGATCTTTATATGTGTTATACTTTTGAATGAGTTATCATGTTTTAATCGCGATATATTAAATTTAAATATTTAAATTAAATATATTAACTTCAATTGCGATATATTACATTTGAATACCTTTAGTGTGCAAGCAACCAAATCAAATAATATACCAATCTAAAACTAATATTTCGTTTACAAAGCACAAAGTACTTCGTGAGTTTATATTGCAGTTAAATGGAAGTTGATAAAACTTTGCAAACTTATTAAACATTATGTGGGCAAACCTGTCAGACTGTTGTCGTGCCATACACACATCCGGGCACTTGTTTCTGACGTAGTGTTGACCTAAGACTTCAGGAGCGTTGGTCAGCCATATCAGAATGTTTTCATACAGCTGTCTCGTAAAGATGAGCATCGTGTCCTTTCCTTCCGTCTCCAAATGAGAATTCAGCAACTATAAAAATATGTTATTATTATTACCACTCCAAATGGGAATTCACTAACTATAAAAGTATGTTTATTTATTACCGCTCCAATTGAGAAGTCAGTAAATATAAAAATATGTTACTATTATTACCACTCCAAATGGGAATTCAGTAACTATAAAAGTATGTTTATTATTATTACCACTCCAAATGGAAATTCAGTAACTATAACAATATGTTATTATTATTACCAGGACAACATACAATAATTATGTAATGCACCCACTGCATTTATCATTGGGTCTCCACACCCTGTAGCTAAGACGTTAGAAAATTGGTTACAACTTACACAATTTAAATAAATATTTTATTTTCTATGGCTACCCAGTCTATTCTCTTAACTTCCTTGAAATTAACAAAGTTACTCGTGCTACAGTGCACCTTCCACACATGTAGAATTATTGTTTTACATTGGAACTCTTTCAAAGTAGGACTGCAACAGCGTGACCAACCCGAAATGCGTCAAAGACTTTGCGATGGGCTGCATCTCCTCTAGCTTCACTTTCAGGAAGTCTGGAAATCGTAGCACCTGGGACATCTGCATCCGACACCGCACAGTCATTGTTGAGGAAAATGGGGGGTACTGCATACGCTACTTTCCAAAGGTGTGGCCACACTTTGTTTGTATAGGTTCTTCCCCATTGCACAAAGGCTTTTCTTTTGGGGTGTCTTTCGTCTGTATGAAACGGCGCCATATCCTCGGTTGTCTCTTTCTAAGAGATTCACAAATTTCATATTCATTTTCTGAAAGGCTAATGATTATTTACTTTAAAGTCAAGATGAAGTTTGATAAGACATTCATTTAAACTTGCATTCACTTGGATTAAAGGTATGGAATTGATTTGAGGATTCATTGTTACAAGCGTGAATTTTTCAGCGTTTATTTATTACAAACCACCACTAGGATTTCATTATTCCAATCAGTACTATATCAAAAATATTCTCACGACGCCATGAACAATCTGAAAGTTAGATTTTAAAATATAAATAAATAAATATGCAGAAATACAAATGATTCGAGCAATCGACAGATAGATAGATAGATAGATAGATAGATAGATAGATAGATAGATAGATAGATAGATAGATAGATAGATAGATAGATAGATAGATAGATAGATAGATAGATAGATAGATAGATAGATAGATAGATAGATAGATAGATAGATAGATAGATAGATAGATAGATAGATAGATAGATAGATAGAGAGATAGATAGAGAGAAAGATAGCAAACATTAATAATGTCCTACTTTCTTGACTCACAAATACACATAAATGTCGAATATTGCATAATCATACGATGTGCTTCAAAGTTGTTCCAATAAACAATTGCATTTCCTCTGTGGCGTGCAATCACAGAGCATGATTAGGTTGAGGTAAAGTATTATGATAGAACCTATAAAAGCCAGCAGCTTATATTATTGGGTCTGAGAGTTTGAGTTAATAGGAAAATAGTAACGCAACTTACAAACAAATAAAACCTACCTCACGATATGTACAAACAAATAAAATCAACCTCACGATATGTACAAACAAATAAAGCCTACCCCACGATATGTACCAAGCATTCTGATGACCATTGCTATTTTGGGAATATGAGTCCGTGCTTTCTTAAGTTGTAAAATGCCGTACCTGTATCCATGCTATATTAAGTCGTAGTTTGCCGTACCTATATTCATGCTATATTAAGTCGTAGTTTGCCGTACTATATTCATGCTTTATTAAGTTGTAAAATGCCGTACCTGTTGTATTCATGCTATATTAAGTTGTAAAATGCCGTACCTGGGTCCGTGCTATATTAAGTTGTAAAATGTCAGCGTGTTTTACGCGTTCCACAAGTTGGCGATTTGATCTGACGTCATCGTGGCTCGCAGGTACCAAGGTTTTGTAATTATCGGCATATGCTGTATATATATTTCCTCTGTTGTCTTTGTGTTTATCGACGTGTGTCGTGTGTCTTCTGTTGTCTCTGTAATTATCGGCGTGTGCAGTGCTTCTTTCTTTATGTTTGTAATTATGGGCGCTTGTTGTATGCGTCTTTCCTCTATCCTCTATTGCCACATAATGTTTTGATGAACTGCTAACTTTTCTTGTAGCTTTCGAGTTTGTTTTGTCTATGCAAAGCTGTAAATTCTGTAATGAAAGCGTTCATGTAAATATTTTTTTTAATTTTTACAACACACGGTGATATGCATTTTAAAATACAAATATTCTTATCTTTGTCAAACACTGAAAGGCAACTAATAGTACTGTGGACATTTAATATTTGATAGAATGCTTCTTTCGTTGCAATAAATTATATGCTTATCATGATAGACATGTAGTAACATTTTCCTCATTTGCAACATTCTTATTTTTGTCAAAGAGGTAGCATCATATCATTCTGGAATTGCCATTTGGAAAATGCTTGAAACTTATATAATATATACATTCAAATATTTGTGTTTGTAGTTTGCCTGTACTGTGACTCTATTGTCTGTATTGTGTAGTATGGCAATTCAGGCAGCCAGCATAAAGATGACAACCACCAGACAATGACACAACTCATTGGATCCGTTAACATGATTTATTGTGTCATGTGCACATGTTGCATACAACACATTTATTGTAATTATTTCACAACATTATTATTTGAAATACTCTGAAATTATTTTTAAAACAAATTAAAATATTACCTCACCTCAAGCTCTATTTTCACTTCTCTAGTACGTTTGTCTGTCCAATCATCTTTGCTGTAACGAGAGCTGTCGTGGTGGTGGTAAGGTTCTAAGTAGCATGGAGGGACTGAGGAACGTGTTGCATAGGAAACTGTTAAACATGATAATATTCACTTCAAGGAAAACCAATCTATCATTCGTATTGTAAAACTGTTGACGTCATAATATATCACTTCAAGGAAAATTAATTTTTCATTCGTATTGTAAAATTGTTAAACATGATAATATATCACTTCAAGGAAAATCAATTTTTCATTCGTATTGTAAAATTGTCAGATAACATTATATATTAAAAAAATTAAAACAATCAAACAATCTGTGAACAGTTACTTAACGTCACTACGTGCGTCACACAGACTAAAGAACCGAGTAAACAAGCACACCAAACTCTACTTTCCTGTCTAGGGATTATATAGTTATTTTCATCAGATACAGTAATCAAAGTATCTGGGGGTTATACTCTTATTTTCATCAGTTACACTGGTCAAAGTATCTGGTGATTATATACTTAGTTTCATCAGATACAGTGATCAAAATATTCAGTTTTGGACTGCTAAACTCATTAAATATATCATAACCTGAACTGCTAAACTCATTAAATATATCATAACCTGTACTACTAAACTCATTAAATATATTATAACCTGTACTGCCAAACACATTAAATATATCATAACCTGTACTGCTAAACTCATTAAATATATCATAACCTGTACTGCTAAACTCATTAAATATATCATAACCTGAACTGCTAAACTCATTAAATATATCATAACCTGTACTGCTAAACTCATTAAATATATCATAACCTGTACTACTAAACTCATTAAATATATTATAACCTGTACTGCCAAACACATTAAATATATCATAACCTGTACTGCTAAACTCATTAAATATATCATAACCTGTGCAAAACTATCTGAGAAAATCATGTGATCGATATAATGCACACAAACACATCACTCACATGCTTAAACACATACTAAAATATTAAATGTAAATTATCATATTTTTAAAGCTTCTCAAACAAGTTATGAATAATGAAGACTACATATGCTACATACCAAAAGTCTTAGACCTTATCAGTTCTTGTATACATACGAATGTGTTGTCGTTTCGTAGAGGGTTCAAAATCGCTCCTGAGCGATGTACTATAAACTCGTTTTTTCTTTGCTGACGTCACCAATATGGTAGACATTGCGGCAGGCCAGTAATCCATTTCATGCATTCTACACCAGATATTTGCTTTGATTTGCTTTAACTCTGGGCTTCTGTAAAGCAAAGCATAATAATTATAAAGAATATAATGAGAAAATGAACTTCACACGTACCAGATGGTTATTTTCAAACACTTTATCATAAATATATAATTTTATCTAAACTAGAAAATAGTGTATATGTGATGAGCGCAAAGGAAGTGAAGAGAACACACACGCTCATACACGCACAAATACATGCACATATGTACATACGCATACACACATACATACATATGTATGAATATTAAAATTATTTGAATGTGGTTTCATGGAAATATTGATGTCAAGCAATCTTTTTTCATTGTATTTCTTATATGTGTATTTGATTGTTGAATTAATAGATTTATTGTTAAATTTATTGACCTCCTTACACATATTGATAACCTTATGAATAGAAGAAAGTGGGTGGGTGGATGCTTGCTAAATATCTATTAAAGATGGATTTGTATTTTCCTTTAATAAGACGTTTTCCACCTATGGAAATATTGTGTGACAGTAAATCTTTGTCTTTAAATGTTGTGGAAAAGAGAAAACGTTTACAGCTCCCGCATATCCACCAAATGAGAGAGATGGGTGGTGTCTGCTTGAAAATTATTAATAGCATAAATTAAGATTCTCATCACTTGTAATTAGTTATTAATTAATTAATAATAATAATAACCATTAACTAAGTGGAGTTGATGTCACAGAGAGCATTACATTTGTTACAGTAAATTGTCTTACTTAATAAAGGGAAAATTACACTGCATAAGTGCAACTATCTTATTTGGTAAAGGGAACATTACATTTGATAAGTACAACTGTCTAATTTAGTTAACAGAGATTTAGATCTAATGAACAATTGTAGTTATGCTGGACGAGTGTCAGCAGTTGGCTGCATATATTCCTGATTGTGTTATTTTATTAACTGTTTTGATAGTGAAATGCATTTTTCATTAGTATTCTTATTTCACTGGAGGTAAAATAGTTCATTGTATTGAATAGGTAGTTTGTTTATATTCTCCATATGACAAAGTGACTTTTCGTTAATGTTTGGAGATGTATAATAGTGTAGATATTTCTACTACTTGTCACCCAAGCATAAACGTTGTAACAAATTGACGTGTAATGGCTTATGCAGCCCACACCCACCCCTCCTCTAAAAATTGACTGCATGTAAACCTAACTTCTAGAAAGGCTGGCCCTTATCCCCAGGCTGGAAACATACCTGAATGTTCCAGATACTCACTGTAAGCTAACCAATCAAAGAGCAACTCAGCTGCATGAAGGAACACATTAGAAACTTACCTATAAATCATTAGTCAAATGCAGCTGACAATTTAGGCAACACGTATTTTGGATCACAGCATTAATAAGTTAGAATCACATTAGTAATACTTATTGCTGATTAATTATCAATACAACAGGAAATCATTCTCTGTATATATTACTGCCAAAGATATGTGGTTATGCTAGTATAACTAATATTATATTCATTTTTATCTTTTTACATTAACTATATGTTATATTGTTATATTTTGCTTATGATATTAAAATATATGATGACTAAGGAAGCAAGTGTACTATCAGAGAACACATGAGGACATTCCTAACCCATTTGTATTTCACTGGGAGATTAGCTCTTTAACTGAGACTTTGAGGTGATGAGTGCTGAGCCGTGAAATAATGCCAGAACAGAACCACTTTATCTTGGATGTTGAATTTGATAAGTATTGAACAACAAATCAACATCAGAGCAGAAGGACCCATGAGCCAAAAACCAGTTCAACAGACAATGTGTGCATCTGCTAATGACATTCAATGGGAGCCTAGAATACATGTCAGGCAATCCTAAGTTATATAATTATAAAGTCAACAAATGCACAGCTTCAATCAACTTCTCTCAGATGTATTTCAGAGTTCATACAGAAACATTTAGTGTTCTCTTATAAACACATTTATAGTTCACTCATACAAATTAACCAAATAACTACCACAAAATACACTCTCTTATGATACCACATGGTCGTGATTATGAACGTAAATATATATAAACTATAATTGTAACAGTTGAAGTAGTTGCTGTATGTAACCACGCTGTCTTATGTTATTTCTTGATGAATACATTTATTGTTGATACTTGGACCAGTCGTGTTAGCGTGACTCACTTACATGTTATATGTTGTAGTCTGTCACTTATATTTACTTACTGTACTGGCTGTATGTATCAGGTGTCTCGAGATATCTTCTAGAAATATCTATTCTCTTCTATTCTACATTAACTATCATTCTTCTTTATAACACGTGTGGCTTATTTTTTCCTATCCATTTATACACTCATGATGGGGGGGGGGGAACAATAGTCACCACCAAAACCAAATTCGCCAACACAGCTACACCGTACTTCCACCATAAAACATCCCACTAAGCCCACCTATACCCGTCCCGAAAGGCAAAAGCGAACTTAACCTCTAACAACAAAGAATTCAGACCAATATATAATAAGACACTTGTAACTCAGTCAAAATTACTGACAAAGTCCAAAACTAATCAGGAAATTGACTGAAGCTGTGCAACTGTCAAAAAAAATCACAACAGACGCAAGCCTGAGCAGTCAAAGAAAACAGCAACCAAACACAGCAGCATAGAACAGCACTCCCTCCTTGAATACCAGAGTAAGGAGGAAGGCCCCACAGGAACTCTACAGAAACTGAGAACATCAAGAAGATGAAAAGTTTCCACGCAATTCCTGTGTGGAAAAGAAGTCAACGTAAAGAAGAAAAGAACGTGTGGCCACACAAAAGGTGTTTTGGGGATTTGTCTAAGGTTACGGGCGGCCCAGGGTGGTGGAGAATTAACATCTTGCCCGTCTTCAGGCAAACGTAACACAAGTATAGTAATAATGATATATAAATAAACAGACAGATAGATAGATAGATAGATAGATAGATAGATAGATAGATAGATAGATAGATAGATAGATAGATAGATAGATAGATATGATGGTTTGATATTAATTAATTATTATCACGGCCCCATTCCTTACTTGTAATAACAATAGACAATAACTACTACTAAGAGGATATGCTATATCATACTACTAAAAATAATTGTAGTTGAGGCATTGACAATAACAATAATAATAAGTGTCAATAAGGAAATATTGCAAAAAAAATAATGAGTTCTCGATTTATCTGCAAGAAGAAATTAATCCATTGCATTACATTTTTAAATGTCTTCAATAAATCTTATTACACTTCTAAAATGTCTTCCTCCTGTTCACACACATACACATACACACAAGCGAATTTGGACATGCATTTACCACAATGCAACAGAAATAAATGCAAAGTAATTTTTTTAATGGTAAAGCAACGGGTGCGTGTGTGCCTGTGCAGTGTGTGTGCCTGGCAGTATGAGCATGTGCAGTGTGTGCCTGTGCAGTGCTTGCATAGAAAGTTTTCCAGCGCTTCACACAGACTGTATTCTTGTCAAGTAAACTATAAATTATTTCGGACCAGATTAAGGACAACGTATAAATAGACCCTACTAAACATGTCGACACTGAAGTTTTTTTACTTACATGTTTTTCAGTTTCACGTTTCTGGCTAATGTACACTTAATGCAATTTCTCGTTTGTAATGTCTATTATTACTTCCCTGATAGCGGCCTCTATTACTGCCATTTTAGTAACAACATTAAGTGCACAGGACATATTAAATATGTGATTGGGAGAACGTGAATATTTGTTTTACTGTTTTTGCTTGTTCGTGTGAAAAGATTCAAAAGAATTATGCACTATTTTACATACCCACGAACGTTTGATATATTTAATCAAGTGTACACACCTTTCTGAAAGTCTGTGTTTTTAAAAGAAATATGTGTTATTATGTAATTAGCGTTTAGCACCATAAACAAAATATGCCAGAAATACTCATCGCTAAATGTAATCTTTTTAAGTGCGTAGTTTTTCACATTCGAATTAAAGATATTATTAATCTTTCAAATTGCTGATACTAAATGTAAAATAAATTTTCTTGTTTTGTATATCTTTAGTCGAACAGAATAAATACGTACGTCATTAGTGCATTTATACTGAGTATTTGACACGGTTCAAATGCTATAGAAAAACATAGTTTGCCTAACCGTGAGCGATTCAGATGGTACAGCCTAGCATAGCTGCACGACCGTGAGCGATTCAGACGTTACAGCCTAGCATAGCTGCACGACCGTGAGCGATTCAGACGTTACAGCCTAGCATAGCTGCACGACCGTGAGCGATTCAGACGTTATAGTAATACAGCCCGTGTAATGCATACGAGCATGATAGTCTCTGTGTTTTGGCATGAAATAAGTTGTAATGAAATAAGTTGTAATGAATTAAGTTGTAATGAATTAAGTTGTAATGAATTAAGTTATAATGCATAGAGATAAGTCTAGTCCAACACGAACTAACTACTCCGTGCAGTTGTATTCAACAATGCTCGCACAAGTAAAATGTCTGCAGACAAAATGCATTACTAACGAAATCTGCTTATGTTTAAGAGAAACGACACAGCCGAAATCCACATATTGTAGTTTTACAGTGCACTTACTTGATATTTATAAATCGTTGCCGCTGCAAAAAATCCTGCAAAGGTTTGAGCAGTTTTTGAGTCACATGAAACCACTTTTTTCTAAACACACTGACCTAAATAAATGGGTGCATTTGCACTGCCTTGGCAGTTTATTGACTTTTATTTGCTGTCTGTTTTCCTGTGCGTTGGTTTCTAAACGTTTGTTAGAATACGAAAACAAAAGTAGCTTTCTTTTCCTAAGTTTGTCTCTACGTATGTATTTTTAGAATGAAACTGCGATTTACACTCTCCCTGTCTTGAAATTATCTGATTATACAGAGGGAATCTTTGCTGTGCGCACCCGGAATATCAATGCATGTTAGATCAATCCATAATCAATGTGTGTGCGTGTATACGTCTGTGTGAGCTTTTGTGTGTGTGTGTGTGTGTGTGTGTGTGTGTGTGTGTGTATCTTTCTTTATAGTTATGTATGAATGTAACCACAACACATTCCTTGATTAATGTGCGTGATTGTTTACAGTTATGTATGCATTTTGTTATCTTTACTATATATTCTGCAGTCTCGTGTAATCTCGTGTAATCTCATAATTAGGTGCCTCTGATTAAGAATTTGGTGCAAACTTTAATCGTCGTATGCATGCTTGTGCGCGTGTGCGCATATGTATGTGCGTGTGGTGATAGAAAGTGCACGAGTGCATTATTGATAAGTTTGCTTGACGTAGGCTTCGTTCAAACACGATTTACTAAAGAGCCGTTAATGAATAGAGGTAATAAACGACATACTCGTAGAAAATAAAGCGATATTATTATTTATTATTTCAATCTGTAGAGGGGTGGGGTGGGAGAGTTACTATCATCAGTCACCGTCTGTTTTACAGCACGAAAAGTTTCCGTTTTTACCAATAAAGTGAGCATGCAAAATGTCGACCACTGAAAGAAAGGAAAAACTCTTAAATTGTATATCTATCTATCTACCTATCTATCTATCTATCTGTCTGTCTGTCTGTCTGTCTGTCTGTCTGTCTGTCTATCTATCTAACTGTCTGTATTGTCTGTCTATCTATCTATCTGTCTGTCTGTCTGTCTGTCTGTCTATCTATCTATCTAGAGAGAGAGAGAGAGAGAGAGATGTGTGTGTGAATTGTCTTTGCTTGTGTGCTTGCTTGTGTGTTTGTTTGTGTGTGTGTGTGTTTGTGTTTGTGTGTGTGTATGTGTGTGTCTGTGTGTGTATGAGATCACTATAAAAGACACAATGTCCCATGTCTAAAATACTTTTTGCACAGGACATTTGACTTTGTGTGATAATGATTATGAGTCTCGTGCATTAGGATTTCGTAAGTATGATGAGTCTGATGTATTATTATTTCGTATGTTTGAGGAGTCTGATATATTATTAATTATTAATTATTATTTGAGATGTATGGTGAGTCTGATGTATTATTATTTTGTATTTATGGAGCATGCCTTTCAAGACGAAGTAATCGGTAGAGCAATTCATCTTGCGAAACATTTTAACCCGAGAGAGTTGCTTAACGTATCTCTCTAACTCAAACACACCACGCCCATACATGCTCACATACACACACACAAACTCACATACACATACTCACACACATAAAGTGATGTAAAATAAACACACTGCAACCATTAAAAAGCCTGAAAAGACACAATTATATACATCTTTATTTGTCTATTTACAAAAAACAGACTTTATGACAAATGTATAATTAAGAATGAAAAACAGAAAGTACGGATTATTTTTATCAGAAAGTTCGTGTAAAATCCTGTAATTTCGCAACCAAGTACATAGTGATAGTAGATAATTATTTCTGCTACTGATGACGTTATTTATCGATTCGATTTCGACGATCTAAATGAGAAAGAAACAATGAAATTAAGTTGCCGTTTCCAATAAAAGAAGTAGTTCTTTAAGTTACTAATGCGTTTTGCCGAAAGTGGTTGCTAACAAGTTTGCCGAAAGTGGCTGCTAACAAGTTTGCCGAAAGGCGTTTGGAGGCGCGCTGCACAGACTGCCGGTAATTAGCGGGGAGGTAATGCAGTCAGAGCACAGTGATGCCTGTCACTCAAGGTAAAATAATATTTATTTAATCTTGGATATTATTAAATAATTAATGATGCTGCGTATTTTATCGATATATATGTTAAAGTATTCATGTACTCAAAACTGGTGTGTGCGTGTATATGTAGGCATGCGTGCTGCTTGACGTCTGTGCGAGAGTGTGTGTTAGTGTGTGCAAATATAAGGAAGTTTTAAGCAATTTAAAACTATACAGGTTTAAGTTTCTTGGACTTTGTTCAGTTTTAAATGAGTGTTCAGTGTTATTTATAAGTGTTTATTTGGTAATGTTTGTATTATATACGTCTCTATGCATGCATGCCTTGTGTAAATGTGTGTGTTTGTTTAATATTTACATTTAGGGAAGTGCCGAGTGGAGTAAAGCTAAAACAAGTGAACACTATCTTATCGGCCGACACCATATCTTTTGTTAAAGTCCCATTGATTTCTGTTCCATGACATTTATACCTGTTAAAGAGGTGACAATAACTACGGTCAAGTGCGCATGTGAAATTGTATAGTACTTTATGCTACCTAAAGGAGGTCGTTGACAAACAAAGTTTATATATACAACCTTCAAAACCACACTTGAATTCACAGGAAAAACTATTGAAAAATGAAATAGGTCAAAGGTATTTACAATAAAGAGTAAGAGAGAAAAATGGCAAAATGTTTTATTTATACAAATAAATAGTACAAGACTTAGGCAGACTACATATTTGTCTGCCTATTGTTTTGGGTCGACATAAGGCTGACTTGGGTCTGCTTAGGTCTGTGGGTAGGGTTCCATATATATTAGACGTATGACAGATTATCAGCGAGTTGAAAAGGAAACTAGTTTATTTATCACAATATATCGTACACAATAGTCAGTAAGTTGAAAAGGAAACCAGCCTTTCTTTATCTCACAATATATATATATGAGCCTAGTTAGTAATTTGGGGGGGGGGGGAGTGTTTACATATCTAAAAAAAGTCAAATTGTGTAAAGAAAAACATATATGATGCCATTTTAATATAAAATATTAATGTGAGCACGATAATATCATCATCATCAACAACAACAACAACGACAACAACATATGTTATATTCTTGTAGCTATAGTTCAAAACTCGACTCTATTAAAAACAAAATAAAAAGCAATATTTATAAGAAATCAAGACACGCGGGCAATCATATGGAGATGACATTTTTTCAGTTCTAAGATTGTCACCATATCCTCTTTGTTAATAGCCTTTCGTTTCATACAGGGTTCAAGACACCATTCCCAGAATGTTTAAACGTTTCATTTCTTTACAAAATTTCAAATTATTTAACAGTTGTACTATTCAGAAATAAATAATTTCCGTGACAAAAAATGTTTCTGTCATTGTCCAAGTGTATGTTGTGTGGGTTTCATGTCATCACTGATATTGGCGTTCAGCGGAGTCGTGAGGTGATCGTTTTACTGCGGCGTGCATACTGCATTTAAATGTCACGTGATTTCCAAATGAGTACTGACCATGAAAACAACGGTCAAGCTCTTGAGATGTTTATTTCGTGCTGTAACTGTATTCAGCTGAAGTATCACTGAGGGTTTTTTGTTGTTGTTTCCAATGTAAAATAGACCGTTACTCTTCACGGTACGAGCAAAATTAACTGTGCCACACACCAGGACGCTGCCAGAAACAGGTTGGTTTTATCCCAGTCAGAATAATTCTGAATGTCACTTGAACGCCAGTAAAATTGTCCAAGGCCGACTCTGTTTGGAGGCGTCGGAACAAACATCTTTTCTTTCTCCACTTCTATTCGCAGATTCTTTGGTGCTGAAATCGAGCTCATGCCTAAAGCCGGAAGCAATCTTCTCTTCGACAGAAAGACAGGCTTCGGTTCTGCTTGATCGAGTTTTGCATGTTCGGTTGTTTTCTTATTTATTAAATCAATTTCCTGTGCATATGTGGTTCTTAATGTGGAAATTGCACTTTTATGAAAACCATTTTCTTTTAAATCGCTGTCTTCATCAATTGTCTTTGACGATTTTACATCTGTTTCATTGGACCTATCTATTGACACTACGTATTTGGATGACCCGGGCGAAATTGAAATTATTTCTGATTCTTCAAAATGCATAGCATCTACTTCCGTTACGTCATCGGGCCGGAAGGAGAACGTCGATGGCATCCAATTGTTGTTAGCCAGTGTTGCCCTGCTCGAACTGTTGCACATTTCCTCCCTCATCACGTCGCCTGGTAAATATATGACAACATCGCTCTCCAGTCCCTGGAAGTTATCAACCCAGGCAACGAGCACTTCAGTCCGGTTCTTCAGTTTCTGGAGGTCCAAGGTATCAAGTCGCTTAATAACGTTGACACCCACATGGAGGTTTTGTCTTAATGTCTGGATGAAGTCACAGTCCTCAATGTAGTTCATGTAAACCTCGAACGCCTCTCTGGAAGTGTCAACGTATTCAAGTCCAGACTTAGACTTCTGTAGAAGTTTGTCAGGAATACCGACAAGAATAACAACGTCACACGTCACAGCCCCAGCTGACAGGAAACAGGCGCCTGTCGCGGGAATGTCGGTGTTCGTGGCTATTAGACCTAGTTTATCGCTGTCTTGCAGCAGACGAGCAAGCTCGATGGCACAAGCCGAACAGTCCGTCACAGAGATAAGTGGATTGCTGGATCTGTGCTGACCATGTCTGATGCTGAGAGTAGTCGGTCCTGTTGTGCTTAGTTCCTTGCAGGTGGCGTCACAGGTGTAAGAGGTTTTTCGAGTTTCGTCCCAGTCTACATGGTACAACACGTTTTGCACAGATGGCGGACATCGAAGTACCGAGTCCAACTGCCTTTCTGCAAAACTGTTTCTGTCTGGGTTCTGACCCAGTATGCCAGCACACCAAACGGTGGAATAGGTGAATTCTGATAAGAGTGAATTCAAAACATGTTTCCAGAATCGTGGAGCGTGGATGTCGTCAATAACGAACATCAGATTGGCATTTGTGTGATGGGGTGGAAAGTGTAATTTATTAATTTTCGTCACTACATTGGTCGTTGGGTCATCAACGTCTATCTTGACATGGTGCACTCTGTTACAGAAATATCCATGGTCGTCACCCTTGATAGCGCTGTGGATCATATGGCCACCGAACCTGCCTTTGGCACCACGATACATGTTCACCACAATAACATGATGAGCTTCGTCTTCTGCCAGGAACATCCGGGCTTTTAAAACTAGCATCATCTTAACGCCAGAACCTGGAGGCGCTCTGAGATACACACGGTGAAGCCCACGTTCACTTAAAATTTGTTCCTGAAAGTAATTAATGAAGTTAATTAAGCAAACAACTCACAACACCGTTGTGCTCGCTATTAACTATAAACACTCTTTTCAGAGAAATGTTACACATCGTTTGCTTCTTTGGCTAATTTATCAAAAGACACACATAGATAGATAGATAGATAGATAGATAGATAGATAGATAGATAGATAGATAGATAGATAAGAGAAATACGAAACAAAACTCTCTAGAACGAATTTGTAGTCTATCGTTGTTGTCTATGTAAACCTCTCCTTATAAAGTAGACATTTGAATGCTACTTTAAAGACTGCTTGTTTTTAACGAACAAATGTGAAGTAATCATGGTCAATATATCCCAGCACAACATACCTGTTGGTGAGTGAGAATCAAACGTCTGCTCTGTATGGCCGTGTACAGCACTACGTCCTTAATGTTACGAACGTGACTACGCAAAGAGCTGGCTTCGAACTTGACAGGGGCAGATAACACGCCGACATACCTGGACAAAATGGGAGATGTCATGGAAATTCATGGAAATAGATGTATAATAGCAATAGCAATTTCATTTACTTTTAAGCGTTGTCTTTGTCTTTGATTGCCTGTTTCTGTTTATAGTTGTAAAGATGACGGAAACAAAACATTCTGATCCAGACAAGTCCGGAATAAGAGTAAGTGGCCATGTTAGGAGCGCGCACGAGTTGTCCTTTTAAATGTGAATCTTAAATTATAATCAAATTCAAAATCTATCTTAATTTATAATTAAACTAAAAATATGTCTTCAGTTATAATCAAGCTCAAAATATGTCAAATTTTACTTTCATTCAAACTCTGGTCTAAATTATAAAAATCAAACTTCAAATTTTCAATTATAATTAAACTAAAAAATGTCTTAAATTATAACCAACCTCTAAAATGTTTAGGTTATTTTTAACATATTTCCTTTTGTTTCTTTATCGATTTTCTTCGAGCTTAAATTAAAATTAATATAATTTACCGAATTACAAATGGTCTTGTTAAAAACTGCTAACATCATCATTTGTTTATTTTCTTTTTAGTTCACTTTAATTTAAATTCTCATAGAATTTATCTGAAAATCGATTTAATTTCCCTTGGATTATGAGTAATCCATTGGTGTTCCTTTTCTCACATTCTGAATAAACAGACACATTGAATATAATGGTAAACTTTAGCGTATACAATCATTCTTCAGCAACTGTGGGAGTATATTGTGTTGTAACTACAAAATATATTAAACTGTTTTTGAATATAACATTTAAGACATGCAACTGTTTTTGTACATAACATTTAAGATGTGTAATTATTTTTGTACATAACATTTAAGACATGCAACTGTTTTTGTACATAACATTTGATAGTACAATAGTACTTGCTTTATACATGAGAATTGTGTTTGTTTACAAATAAATGCCATTTAAATCTCTGTAATGAGTATGTGTTCAAAATTGCTAAAATATAATTTGTATTCTATAGACGGATGTGAAAACAAGAATATAAGATCTACAAAATAAACAACAAATTAAAAGTCAGTAAAGAAAAGTGAATTGACGTATTTAATTAAGCAATTCTTCAGAAAATACAGGTATCTTACAGTTTTATTTTTCAATTTAAAGAATGCTGAAATTAACTTTTGTATTTATTGATTCTTTATAAATATGATATACCTTCCAATTATGTCTTCAAGCTTAAACTTATCTGGAATCAATTTATTGGGTAAATTATTCCACCAGGATCGGAATGCCTTCAAGTCCAACTCGGACTCAGCCGAATTGATGTCGTGAATAGGCAGGTCTTCTTTGCAGAGAAATACAGCGTTCTGTTTCTGCACAAGAAGTGGACTAGTATGCTCTCTCATGCAAATACTGTGAAGCATAACAAAAAGTGTTTATCACGTGATGAATTAAATTACTTCAATGAATAATTAAAGTCTCATTGTGATGAAAAGTCAGCTAGATAGTGAAAAACGATTCAACCTTATCACTAAGCTATTTTATTGGAGGCACGTTGTAATCTTCATATGCTAAAATATGTTCGCAATATCTGTGTCCTACCTAAGATCTGATCAGTCGTTTTCAAAAGGCAGTGTGTCCTGTCTAAGACGCGATCAGTCGTTTTCAAAGGACAGTGTGTCCTACCTATGACGTGGTCAGTCGTTTTCACATGGCAGTGTGTCCTACCTATGACGTGATCAGTCGTTTTCAAAGGACAGTGTGTCCTACCTATGACGTGATCAGTCGTTTTCAAAGGACAGTGTGTCCTACCTATGACGTGATCAGTCGTTTTCAAAGGACAGTGTGAGAAAATGGTACGCATAACATGGACGTTTCGAGTGTGTGGTATTCAAATACAGTTCTTTTTACTCCGTGGGCTTAGTTTTAGGTGACATTAATATTGTTTACAAATATTTATTTCAAATATTCGTCCAGACGAACTGAGCATCATCACATATAAATATATTATTTAGAATTCTACATTCATGTATTTTGTACATTTGTATTTACAACTTCTTAAAGGAAAAACATACAACTCAACTCCAAACACCTTTACTACAAAGATTAATATGACCCCTGCTTACTTTGATAATAACTAATATAACTATTCATTATGAGTAAAGATGAGTACCACCATACCTCGTCAACAGGAAGAGATGCAACTGTGCTTCTACTCATATTCGGAAAAGCAATGACCTTTGTACTAAACTCCCCGCAGTCCTGACCCGCGACGCAATTCAAAACACTCACATCAACGCCCAGTTGTTTGTAGGTACTTGCAATCTTTCTTACCGTTGTTTCCTCATCAACGTGCGTATAACCATCAATAGCTTTCACCTACATTAAAGAAAAATAAGAGGGGTGCGAGTAAATACCTCTGTTTAGAAATAGTCATATAAACAGCATGTTTCATGCAACGTAGACAGATAATAAAAATTAATACAGTTTGACCGTTAACAGAAGCATTAACAACCATTTTTTAAATAAGCGTTTCTGATGAATCTTGTGGCGAAGTAATTTGTCGATTCTCATGGTTATTACCACTGGACGCCTGAATCCCTGAAAAGAGAAAGAAGCTAACATTAAGACCTGTCTATGCTCACCTGAAAGAAAACGATACCCTTCTGTTTGTGGAGAACCAATATGTTCAACTCGTGTCTCTCGTGAGAGGAATCAAAAGGAATGGCGAAATACCTGTAATGAGTTTCCGCGAGTTTGTTATTAATCACAGGAAAACACATTCATGACAATTGTGCTCATTGTGATAAATAACCACATTATGGAGAAATTATTCAGTTGAAGAAATAGATTCACTCAAATAAGGAACATTACTTGGAAGGATGTTATAAGAACTATTAATAGACTTCATGATGGTGAAACGTACACCAACAAAATAAAAATGGCTGAATATGGAATGACGAAAAAAAGTATGTGCACGTTGGTCACAGACTAAGCGCATGAAATAAATGACAGCAACACGCTCGAAGTCAGGGGCGGATTGTGAACATGGTGAAATGTGAAATACAATCACAATAATTAGTCTCTTTCGCTATTGATAAAAATATTTATTTTTTATGTAAGAAAGATAAAATGTACAGATTGTTTGGAATCCTCCCGCTCGGTAATACCAGGTAATTTCCCATTTCGCTCTTTCGCTCATTTATCACCTTGGAAATAATATAAACATTGTTTTTTCTAATATATTCCTATAGGTTTCTATTTAAACATTAACAGAGAAGAAAATACTATTTATTATATAGTAAGAAAAGTACATATTTCTCCGGATATATGTGTAAACAAATCACCAGCTTACACTGCTACCACAACTGCCATAATAGCGTGTGGAAATTTTTTACTCAGTCGTGGTCAGCTTCTTGCATCATTTTATTTTTTTTATAAAAGTATATTTCTGCAGAATGTCTTATTCACATATCCTTTATAGCATATTTCATAATTACACTACGCGTGTCAAGACTTTTGAAATATCCCCATGTTCGTTATTGCATATTTCATAATTACGCTACATGTCAAGGCTATTGAAATATTGTTTAACACAGATGGCTTCTGTAACTTATTCGCTTTTCATTTCTCAATACTTGTTTCTAGAGAACGAAACACGATAATAAACTATTTTACACTTAATTAAACTGCAGTTAGATCGTTATATTAAAAGATAAAATTAGACACAAATGCATCGGGTAGAAAGTAAATATATAATGCTTTGCCGCATTTCTCACTTGAAAAGAAACCGATTTAAGATAAAGTAAAAATATGGCGTTTAAAGTACGTATACTAAGTAAGCTTACCTGTTTGGACTTTGTCGTGTCAGACATACATCCGGGCACTTGTCTTGTACATACTGTTGACCTAAGACGTCTGGGGCGTTAGTCAGCCATATCAGAACATTTTCATACATTAGTCTCCCAATAATAAACATTGTCTCCATTCCTTGTCTCTCGAACTGAATGTTAAGTAACTGAAAGGTTTCAAGTAGATAATTATTTACAACGAAATACGTGACAGCATTATAAAGAGACACGAAATCTAGATAGCATTCCAATAAGGTTTTCATCCAAGGTACATCTGTTACGTGCAACTGAATTTTAGACAATACAAACTATTAATAACAAGCACGCCGATATGGCTGATTTTAAAAGAAAAACGGATGAAAAAAATAAAATTATGAATATAGCAAATACGCTAATAGTATATTAAAGCAGACCTATTGTTAATTGAATAAATATAGATATGCACATCAAATAATTACTTGCAGAGTATGCACACACACGTGTGTGTATGTGTATGTGCACATATGTGTAGGAATGTGCGGATCAAAGAGAATACGCCCTATTAGACTCACAAAAGCCTTTAACGTGTTTCGATTGATGTCTTCCCTGCACGGCTGTTCGAAGTAGTTAGTCACACTACCTACTGCAGAAACCTCCACTATTTCAGTCGTGTTTAGAACTATAACAACGAAGTACTTTTACTTCTTCACTCCGCATACTCCTTTTCAAGCTGCTTTTTCCTTTTGTAATGAATGCCTGACTCCTCTCCACCCCTACATACTTTCCAATCTACCCATTTCACAATGAACATTTTGCACTCTTCTCTGGGTACTCACCTTGAACGCCATGACACACAAGACACATAAGACACATACACGAGACAAACGCTCTACCACTTGGAACAAACAGTTTTCTTTCAAAGTCAAACATAGTTTCCATTTAGAACATTATAAGAAAAACCTCTTAGCACTCATCAGTTTCACCAGGAAAAGCAATTTATAGTCTTGACCTTGTTTGTATCTAGTCTGCTTTCAAGTGTGTTTACTTACGCTATCAATATATTCCTCGAGGTCGCTGAATAGAGTAACGCATAGAGAGTTATTTGGTAAATGATGGATGCATTAAGAGGTGTTATTAAGAGTGTTTTAATTAATAATAGTACTAGATGTGGTAGTTAAACTGTTATGTGAATTTTATTTCCGATCCAATATCTCTTATAACAAGGCAACTGCAGAGTAAAATGACCTTCATATAATTTAATGGTACGCTCGAATTACTCTTGCCACTTAATAACAGACATGGCCAATGATCGAGTCAATAATGAGATTGTAATAATAGACGGGGGGGGGGAGGAATAGTCGAATCAATAAGGAGCGTGTAATGACAGACGTGACCAATGGTCCAGTCAGTAATGAGCAGATAATTACAGATGATGTAAATGGTCGAGTCAATGAAGAATATTTAATGACAGATGGTCAATGATCGAATCAATAATGAGTATGTAATGACAAACGTGACCAATAGTCGTGTCAGTAATAGGCATATAATGACAGTCGTGGCAAATGGCCGAGTCAGTAATGAGCATGTAATGACAGACGCGGCAAATGACCGATTCAGTAATGAGCATGTAATGACAGACGCGGCAAATGGCCGAGTCAGAAATGAGTATGTAATGACAAACGTGACCAATAGTCGAGTCAGTAATGAGCATGTAATGACAGACGTGGCAAATGGTCGACCTACCCGGAGTGCATCGAACACCTTGCGATGAGAAGCATCTCCTCTAACGCCACTCTCCTGTGTCCGAGAAGTGACGGCACCCGGGATGTGTGCTGCTACATCAACACAGTTGTTAATAAAAACGGGTGGGACTGCGTATGCTAATTTCCAAATGTGTGGGTAGACTTGGGCCGCATGCAGTCTGCTCCAGTACTGAAAGACTTCTGCCTTGGAGTGCTGATCTATTTTCACTTTAATTGATGGCTGTAGGAAAATGAAGATACAGAACGGGTGCTGGTAATATTTACATATTAATATTTTAAAAGAACGAGTCGATTAAACATTATTTGGAACTACTCGTGTCCTTTTAACATTTAAAATACAATCTTTTGTTTTTCAATTACAATAAATACGAGTATACAATCTAACCATACGGCTCATTGAATACAATACAAAACATACAAAGCAACGAATTTAGTTATAATATTTGTTATTATAAACGCTAATAAGTGATAATTTCTTTTTTAAAACATCTCTACGAAACGCTCAGATCGACAACGTTTCGTGCAAATAAACTCAAACATCGATAAAGACACGAACATTGATAAAGACACGAACACAAACACACTCAGTGAAGATGTAATGCTTTGTTAGTGTTTACTATTTAATTCTCTTCAATCAGTGAAGATTTAATGCTTTGTTAGTGTTTATTATTTAATTCTCTCTTCAATCAGTGAACATCAATAGGAGATACAAATAGCACTAGTTTGTGAACAACCCTTGTACAAATAAAGCAGCTAGAGTTTACGTGCGTGTTATTAACCTGACAGTTGGTAGAAGCTATGTTTTCATCTACTTTTTAGTGTCATATCCTGTCAGCTTTGACCTGTTTCAGACACAAGCAGGTAGAAGACGTAGTAGCAGCTGCAGTAGCAATAGTAGACGTAGTAAAAGAAGTAGTATAAATTAAATAGAACAAAATGCTTTCGTATGAAACAGAATCACCAATCTTATGATGGCCTTGTTTACCAAGCTGAGATTAATATAAATATGGCAATGCTTGGTACAATGTTTTGACGGTCTTGCTTACCAAATATGGAAATGCTTAGTACAATCTTTTGATGGTCTTGCTTACCAAATATGGAAATGCTTAGTACAATCTTTTGATGGTCTTGCTTACCAAATATGGAAATGCTTAGTACAATCTTTTGATGGTCTTGCTTACCAAATATGGAAATGCTTAGTACAATCTTTTGATGGTCTTGCTTACCAAATATGGAAATGCTTAGTACAATCTTTTTGATGGTCTTGCTTACCAAGCTGAGATTAATATAAATATGGCAATGCTTGGTACAATGTTTTGACGGTCTTGCTTACCAAATATGGAAATGCTTAGTACAATCTTTTGATGGTCTTGCTTACCAAATATGGAAATGCTTAGTACAATCTTTTGATGGTCTTGCTTACCAAATATGGAAATGCTTAGTACAATCTTTTTGATGGTCTTGCTTACCAAATATGGAAATGCTTAGTACAATGTTTTGATGGTCTTGCTTACCAAATATGGAAATGCTTAGTACAATCTTTTTGATGGTCTTGCTTACCAAGCTGAGATTAATATAAATATGGTAATGCTTCGTACTATCTTTTGACGGTCTTCTTACCATGCTGATTTTTATAAATATTGCAATGCTTGGTACAATACTTATTACAATGTTTTGATGGTCTTGTTACCATCCTATGTTTGATATAAATATGGCAATACTTATTACAATGTTTTGATGGTCTTGCTTCCATGCAGTTTGATATAAATATGGCTAAGTCGGACGATTCTTTTCAAAAGTCTTGTCGTGACATTTGCGTGCGACTCATGATTCCATGTACCAGATTCTTGTTTTTAAAAAGTTTAAAGAACATATTTGTATTATTTAAGTATTTTATTTTTATAATAAATAGTCAATAATTACCTTAGAATTGAATTTCCATATATCTGAGTTGTCGCTGCTTGTTGTCATATGAGGGTGTGATAAAGGATTATAGCAGCTACTGTCGTTCAAGTTCATGCTCCTTTCTTCTATCGAACGCTGTAATTTCTGCAGCAAGATATTTATTACATATTATTAATTGTTCGACATGCACAGAGGGCACAAACAATACATTCTAAGTGACTGAGCATTTGCCATTTTTCTAGCAGCAGAGAGGCATTCTTCAAGGTCTACAAACTGTAGGTTATTGTTGTCTTTCCAAGATTTTGCTTTGTCTTTAAGCCTCGTAAGTTGAAACGCACGTTTTCAGTTCATTATGCTTGTATATTTAATTCCATATTGAACTGAAGGCCCTTTTCTAAGTCAGGAAAGTTACCGAGGTATTGAAGTTCACAGGTAATCAGCTAACACCCATGCGAGCTAAGATAAGCAGTTTAATAAAAATCTGCTTTCCTCCATTTAGATATATAATCTAGACTATCAACATAGTTTTAAGTAGCTCTAGAAAATGAAAATAAAAGCACTAAAAGTTGTCAAGTCCGTGTATGTGTTTTGAGTACCTGCGTATGTCTGTTTATACGAATGCGTGTATCTGCGTTATGTGTGTGCTTTAAGCGAGTAAGATTGTCAATGTGGTTTTGATTTCATAGACAACCACTGAATTAAAGAAGAATTTGCTCAGTAATTCATTGACTGAGTATGAAAGTGTAAGATTGCTCTCAACACCTGTTCATATTGCATATCTCGTGTGCATTTTATTTATATATAAAATTGTCACCTGGAAAAATATTGTATAAATATTATCTACTCACCTCAAGCTGTCGTTTGACTTCTCTAATGTGGCTTGCATTCCACATCAATTTCACTCTGCTGTAATGTCGATAATCGGCTGGAAAATAAGGGTGCCAGACGCCTGGCGTATAACGAAAACAATTAGATTTTGTTACTGAAAAAGTACAAGATTAAACTTTGACTTTTAAAGAACAAACGTAGAAACACGGGATCACCTAATGAATTAGCTAAATATCTCAATGTGTTTTAGTAACATGAGATCATCTAATGAATTAGCTAAATATCTCAATGTGTTTTAGTAACATGAGATCATCTAATGAATTAGCTAAATATCTCAATGTGTTTTAGTAACATGAGATCATCTAATGAATTAGCTAAATATCTCAATGTGTTTTAATAACTACAAGAGAGAGTGTGCACTCAAAAAAAAAAAGAAATGTTTGTTGACATAAGAATATTCAATACGAAATTGACGATTCAGTATTCAACCCAAGCATGCAAAAGCAGACTTTTATCATATAGTATTTTACCGTAGTAGTTTTTTTTTTTACTTCAAAACTTAAAATGGAAAGTGACCTTACTTTCTTGATGAATCTTCTGACGTGCTTCGTGTTTGCTAGTGACTTTCAAAATGCGACTTGTGTCGGCCGACTTTCTGACGCGTTTTGTCCTGGTAATCGTCAAAATAGGCGACACATTTCGAGTTGGTGTTTCCTTGATGTTCATTTTAAATTAAGAAGTGTCTTCTTTCTGCACGCAGTGGTAAATTAAAAGGAAAATGGCAAAACAAATTATGAGCAGACAACGAACGTAGAATTAAATTCGAGCACAAGCATTTATCTAGTATAAATTTTCTGTTCTGTGTAATATTATTAATGAGAATATAAAGATACATTCATAAAGGGCTTTAAAGGAAAGATAACATGACATATTAATACTCCTTGAAGATATCATGACTTTTACTTCGTAATTACGATGTACTTAGCCATTGCATTGCGTGGAGATATCATGACTTTTAAATCGTAATTACGATGTACTTAGCCATTGCATTGCGTGGAGATATCATGACTTTTAAATCGTAATTACGATGTACTTAGCCATTGCATTGCGTGAAGATATCATGACTTTTAAATCGTAATTACGATGTACTTAGCCATTGCATTGCGTGAAGATATCATGACTTTTACTTCGTAATTACGATGTACTTAGCCATTGCATTGCGTGGATGAATCTATAAGACATTGTATTTATGAGAAGTAGTATAAAAGAACAGTATATAATCATAATTTATTACTATAATATGAATTTATGTTAGTTAATAAATGCATGTGTATGTACTTCATGGAATTATGCACTGCATGGACTTAAGCACTTCATGGATCTATACCCTTCATGGACTTATGTGCTGCTAATGTCTAATGTACTATAGGACTGATGGGGGTAATCTATTATATGACTTTGGGTAGATAAGATTGTTATCGGATGGTGGGTGGGTAAGACTGGATAACTTCAAAATAGATTTTAGTATAAAAGGACACAAAAGTAATTACATTTATTACATTTGATTGAGTTATATGACCAGTCAGGCAAGAGACCATTCAGAGGTTAAACTTCCTTCTACAATATAAGAATAAATTATTCTGAACAAACATGCTGCTTTGTTATTATTATAGTGGATTTTGAAACGAAAAATGGAATGCTATTGTGGAACCTTTGGTAGTTTAAATTAATAATTTCTCCCTTTGCTTACAACAAAACCCTTTGACATTCTCTAAGTAAATACATTGAGCATGGTTATATCATTGACAGGATCGTTAAGAGTGTTACGTCATCGATTTAGAACTAATCTACGTATTCGATCAGTGTCCTTTGCTCGTATGCAAGAAAGAGCATTTAGAGGTAAGTGAACATTCATTGTATGATATCGTTAGCAATATTATAGCTTTACTTTCGTTTTGGAAGCAGTCACCATGCTTGTCACAGTTAAAGGAAACAGACGTTGTGCTACAATAAGAACTCATCTATTATAAAGTAATACTTTTGACCTTATATTAACTATTACAATTTTGCTTTTGTCATTTCTGTAGTACTTTCCATCTGGGGATATCAACAATCTTAACTCATCTCCATAATCACAACTTAAGAAAAACTTTATCGGCTTCGGCTGAAATGAATTCATAAAGCAGCACATCACATCAAACACAATAACACTACGAATGCACTAAGTCTAAAATTAGACTCTAACACTGATCTATAAATAACTCAGTAGACTATAGAGGATGATTGCCAGTACAAAGTGCGTATGTTTTGCAGCTATGCAGCCAGTGCTTTGCACTGTGTAAACACTGGCTTTTCACTGCAAAATGTTCACTTACTTGCAGTTGATCCAGGTTGCCGTCAAAAAGAATGCAGCCTTTTGCTATGTCTGAATTTGCATGAACCTGAATTCTACCTCCAAGTCACGTGCCAGTGTTTGTAAACAAATGAAGATTCAACAATCGATCTTGTTTATGACGTGAATCTACGAATGGCGATGCACAGTTTGCAACTGACAGAAAACCCTGACACGCAAGTAGGTCACTTACACGGTGCGAGCGTACGACGTCCGAGCCCATTCGCTACGCAAACAGTGAAGATATTTGCATTTGCAATACACTAACTTATGCGTCGTCCAGAACGAGGCTGTTTCCTTATTGCGTGTCTGTATTGATCAAACGTGCATTTCATTTTTAGAATTAGCTTCCCTTAAATTTTCGTTTTGTTTCCACTTTGCAGAGAACTTAGTATTTTTACCTCGCAAGCATTAATGAACAGAGAATTTCAAGTGTTTCTACTGGATGTTTTACAGGTACGTGAAAATATCCAGGTAATGTTAGATTGTCTCCATCTTTTTCTCACAAATGTTAGATTGATTACTGTTGTAATTACTGGTATAATCTGGGAGTGATGTAATAATGCATTATACCAAATATTTATTAGTTAATGAAATAAAACTTCTACAAGTGTCGATGTAGAGAGTGGACTACTGGTTGGATATACATATCTGTTACAATTTGACTCGTGAACTCCACTCAATAATAGACTGAGTAATAGATATAAATACAAACACATACACACATACATAATTATATATAATCAGAGACCAAGACGTTATATTTAGATTATCACTACGATTTAAGACAACGAATAAAAATAGTTACACTACGGTAACAGATATACCAAGACTGAAACAATTAAGACAAATTTAGTGAAGAATAAAAATATTTCAAAACAGGAAACATCCCTAATTCTGCTCATTATCAACATTCAGTGTCATTATTGTTCCTGTAACAAGTTTAGTTGCATTGCTGTTCACATGACTTAACTTATAATGCTTGTAGACTGGCAGCTCTCATCTGATCCGTCACATGAAGAGGGAAAGATGGCAGACTCAGCAGAACACGTCACATGAAGAGGGAAAGCTGGCAGATTCAGCAGAACACGTCACATGAAGAGGGAAAGCTGGCAGACTCAGCAGAACACGTCACATGAAGAGGGAAAGCTGGCAGACTCAGCAGAACACGTCATATGAATAACTCAAAGTAGACACCCAAAGCCCACAATAAGATTTAAAACAAAGAAAGCAAGAAAGTCGACAGAACCTGAAACATGTAATTGCAGAGCCGAAATATACTGCAAATTACCACAATAATAAATATTTAATTTGGTATATTCCTCTGCAATAAAAATATTAGTTGAACATGTTTATAATAACATTGCATTTCTGAATAAATCCTAGCCATTCATATAATACAGAGACGTTTATATCTTGTCTAGCCAAACGTCTGTCTGTTCTCTCAACCAGAACACCATTGCAGCAATTTCAAGTCTTCCATGTATCAGAAATTTCATAATGTAGCCAAGCATTGTTTGCCACCACACATCAACAGAGTGCAGAGTATTCCTTACACTTCTTGCGTCTATCACGGTCATAGCAGTTTATAAATCAGTACCTGAGAGATCCTGGTGGAAACAAAAAAGACTGCTTCTTCCCTGTAAAATGTAATTAGAGAGCAAATGCTAAGATTCCAGTTTAATTCATCACTGACTCCATTCTTTCTTACATTCAAGTCTCAACTTAACAGTTTCCTGTAACAGTATTCATTAACCTGATACACGCACACACATAATAATACTATATGAACATATTCACTACAAACAATGTCAAGTGTTTAGCATACTTCATACAAGCATCATAATTCACAATTTGTAGAAATAATAATCTACTCACATAATACATCTCTACGTAAAACACAAGTATAACATACCAATAGCAAAAATGCACGAAACATTTCTAAATCCATTTCCTCTCAATCAGTCAGTTAACTCACCATTAAGCTAATGACCGCCTTTCATGACCGGACTTCTTCTACTCCAAATTCAAAGTGATTAGAGAAGACAGTTCTTTTCATTAGGTAATTATTTTTTGTCTCAGCCCATTGGCTAGCCTCGTTCTTGTAAATCTTAACCACTGGATAATAAAAACTACTCATCAACCTGTGACCCCAATGCCACCTAGTTAATGGTTATGATTATTACTAATTAATTAATCATCCATAACTAATTACAAGTGATGAGAATCTTAATTTATGTTATTAATAATTCTCAAGCAGGTACCACTCATCTCATTCTTGTAAATCTCAACAATTGGATAATAAAAACTCATGCACTTAAAACCGGTTTAGATTACATTAGCAAATCTAGTACATTCTTTACCTAAATTGCTTACTTTCAACTTTGATACTTAAAAGTATCAGCACAAGCAGTGCTAATGGTAGTGTCACTTTGATATTCAACACTTCATACAACAACTAAGTTTAGAAATAGGGATAGGCAAATTTGCTCCACCACACTACGTAATTTACTATGTGCTACTATTTTATTACTGTCAGTAAACATTAAATAAACAAACAGTCAAATGTACAGTCCCTCAAAATAACGGCCATCTGGACGTATTTACATCGTACAAGTGCTTCTGGGTATGTCCAAGAATGTGATAAGACCAGACCTATTGTGTATATATGTACATAGTAAGAAGGCCTCTCCTCATGACATTTGCCTTACATTGTACTTATTAACTTTTCACGTTATGGCAAAGACAGCTTCTTGGTACTACATTATGAAACTAACTCCTATTCCCAAAATATATTCAATTTCAGGGAGTTAAGTATTGGTTATATTAAAAGGATATTGTTTAAATGTGTGTGTCGCAATAGAGGAGTGATGGTATGAGAGAACTCAAAATGAAAGAAATCTTTTGCAGTATGTCATAATAGTTATTGTATATTTTTACGCAGTTTATAAATGTTGTGTCTGAGTGTATAATGTGTCAAAGTCTATAGTGTGTCTGAGATTATAATATTTCCAAGTGTATACTATGTCTGAATATATAATATGACAAAGAGTATAGTGTGTCTGAGAATAATGTAATGTGTCCAAGTGTATAGTGTGTCTGAATTTATATTGTGAATGTGTAAAGTGTGCCTGAGTATATAATGCATCAAAATGCACACTGTGTATGTACCAGTTCAGCACACTTTCATGTTTCCTTAGTGTACGATCGCTGTTGGCAGTATTAAATCTCTCGATAAGTATGTTTCCTTAGTGTACGATACCTGTTGGCAGTATTAAATCTCTCGATAAGTGTGTTTCCTTAGTGAACGATCGCCTGGGTGTGTTTTCTTAGTGTACGATACCTGTTGGCAGTATTACAGCTCTCGATAAGTTGTTTCCTTAGTGCACGATCGCTGTTATTTGCATTAAATAGCTTGTTACTTTTGTTTTCAATAAATGTTTCAAGTTGTGTTTTGGTGTGTATGTGTTTTCATGAACTAGTGTTTTACATATTTGTAAATGCTCAATGTAAAGTAAATTGCTTTAATATTTTATACTGACCATGATGTTTCAAGTTGCCATTATTGTTGTTATGATTATTGTAACAAACATATATATGATGTGCTCGCTTGTTGCCCTTACTGCTGTCTGTTGCTATAGTGATATTTGTATTCCATGGGGATATTTCAAACTTACAGAATCATGCAGTTTACTAAGGGCAACAACTTGTTCCGGTCAAGACCTACACAAGTACGAATAGAACAAGCATCATAAATAGGTGACAATTATTTTAATTATAAATCCTGAAGACCCAGCAAATAAGGAAATTACCTTATTCTGTTTATTTCCCTAAAGCTGTATTCATTAGTCATATTCTAATAGAGCAGTAATTGAATCAACAAGCTTACTGGAGAATACTTTCAAAATTAAAGAAAAATCATAGTTGTTTCGATTTAGACAATTTTCTTACCTGGGATTCTGAACTTCTGCATCTATAACTTAAAAGCCTATATTGTCAATGTAAGTGTTTGCTGCAAAACAAAAGTGCAACTATTTCAAACGAAGATGATAAGGTTTCAAACATTTTTTTAAGAAAAGGTCCTTTTCTATGGAAACAGAATTTACTTTTACTTTCTGTTTTAGTGAATCAAAGCCTCTGTAAAGTTCAGTGCGTGGGTGTGTCCTGTGTTATTCACCAACATTTCTATAGTGATCCTAGTGTTTGCGACATTATGTATTGTTTGCACAAACATGCAACCACTAATAATGCAAATTTAATTTATCATGTTGGCGAATGTTATTTAGACATTATGTATTGTTTGCACAAACATGCATCCACTAATAATGCAAATTTAATTTATCATGTTGGCGAATGTTATTTAGACATCTGTCCAATTCTTTCCACACAAAACTGAGATTGATTTCCCCTTAAACTCCTAACTGTTGTATTGATTTTAAAATTGCACTAATTTCATTGATAGATACATGTGACCAGGAAACTTGAAATGTACAGTATGTTGAGATGAAAATAGATGAATGTATGGCGGTTTAAGAGCTGATTTAGTTATGTTTAATGTGTCCAGATAGATGGATAAATATCTATCTGCCCATCTCTCAAATGCCAAGATATATGTGTCGTGTGCAGCCTTTGTTTTGGACTGTTTGTTCTTCCACCATTCAATCTACACGAGCTAGTTTGAGGAGGTCTTTGCTTAATTACTCCGTGCTTTGGTGGGAAGGAGAGAAAGATGTTTCTAAGATATTTAAAATATGAAAAATAAATGGTTACTGGTTTGCCTAATTGTAGTTGGGATACTGTTGTGGCAAGACTAGTGTTACCCGAAACAAACAGTTTCCCACCGCCACCTACTTTGCGGTGGGGGGGCTTCGGACCACCTAGACTTAGACAGTGGGTGTTTTTTACTTGGGAAACTGATTGGTATTTATAACATTGGTATTCATAACAACAGATGTAGTCGGTGGCTCACTACTATTGTAATCAACCTGCCCTATAAGTGCATACCATTGCCGCCTCCAGGGTGGAATGCTATTGCGTTTTCTCTCAGGGATCTACTTTCACTTCCTATTAGTCTGCAGTCTTCGATAATGGATTGTATAATTAGTTTTTTCACCACAACTGCGCTTGATTGTCATATAGTTTTGTTTCACTTTCTGGAGTTTAGACTTTCCAAATTGCTCTCTTCTGGTACTGTTGAAGAATGTCATATAGTTTTGTTTCACTTTCTGGAGTTTAGACTTTCCAAATTGCTCTTCTGGTACCGTTGAAGAATGTCATATAGTTTTGTTACACTTTCTAGAGTTTAGACTTTCCAAATTGCTCTCTTCTGGTACCGTTGAAGAATGTCATATAGTTTTGTTACACTTTCTAGAGTTTAGACTTTCCAAATTGCTCTCTTCTGGTACCGTTGAAGAATGTCATATAGTTTTGTTTCACTTTCTGGAGTTTAGACTTTCCAAATTGCTCTCTTCTGGTACCGTTGAAGAATGTCGATGTGTTAGTTGTCGTCTTGTCTGAAGTTTTCGTTCCCTTGCTAGTTCTGAATACTGGACGTCCTAGTTTTTTTCAGTTTGGCTAATCAAGATCTTTCGATGTACAAACAATGTTTATGCTAAACCATCATCTTGGCTATGAAAACGAAAGTGTCTCTTTCTAAGGCTAATGTCGTTTGTTGAGTATGTATATATCTTTGCATGCTTTTTCTAGAAGACGATCATGGAAAACTCTCTGTATGCATTCTCACCCAGTCTGACAAGTCATCCTCCAGTTATCATAGAAATGCATTTATTTTTAGGTCGGTGGAGTAGCTTTTGTTACGTTTTCTTGTTATGGTTGGTAGTTAAATCGCCATTGAGGTATTTCTGTCAGTTGGAGTGAAGTGGTTCGATTATTTACCATCATATTTTCTGTTTCTTCCAAGATGTTAAATTAATGGTGTGTGATGGTAGATCTAATTATTTTTGTCCAAAATGTTAAAGTAATGGTTTGAATTTGTAGCCCTAATTATTTTCGTTATGTGCTCGTTGGTAATTGTCGGTAGTTTTAGGAAGGTTTTGATCGATCTTTTTATTATTAGTGTCTGAATGATTTTCTCCACTCTCGAAAATAACGCCTAGGACGTGGACTGCGGCACCTCCCCGATGATATTTAAGGTTTCTTTTGCTTGGGTGGAGAGGAACTGATTAAATCTGTAGAAGGCTTGTGTCCTACCTCTGTGCAATCGTGCATCCCATTCGTACTTAAAGTAGACTATTCTACCCCATTCTCTACCCCACTCGCACTAAAAAGGTAAAATATAAAGCCGTGTATAATCTCTTTTACCTGTTCAGGAAGTTTGCCATTTAAAATCTTTATGGTGCGTGTATTAGTTTCAAAGCTAGTAGCTTACTTTTCAGTCACGGGTCTCGAACACTTTCTTCGTCTTCTGTAAAATGTGTGACTATCTCGGGTGCGAGCTTAAGTTCTCGGTAGTGTCTGTAAACTATCCACGTCACAAGCAGAGCTCTCTGTACCCTATCCACGTCACAAGCAGATCTCTCTGTACCCTATCCACGTCACAAGTCGAGCTCTCTATATTCGTATTGGCCTGCATACATGTGCTTGTGTTGGGAATATCTTCACTTCTCTTACCTTGTAACAAGATCACAGTGTGCCGTATACACTGCGTATCGCATTAGTAACATTATTACTAGTGTTGTCAAAAGCCCGTCAGTAAGCTATCAAATTTAACACCCTCGCATTTATTTTAAAATATAAAATAATTCTGTTTCTGTGCACAGTTACAAGATTTTTGCAACATGTGTCTAATGTTATCTATATTCGGCCTTTGATTCGGCCCACTTAATGCCCGTCCTGGTTAGTTCATATTTTTCGGTATTCATTTAGTTAAAGTTTGCGATGTCCATGTTGTCTTCCTCCTTGAAAGTATTAGTACACATGTAGTCTTCACCTCGACATTTTGAATCCTTGGTAAATGTTATTGAATCGTTTTGTCTAAAGAAAATGTGCGTACAAATGGCAGGGCCTGTGCGTGCGTGTGTGTGTGTGTTATGTTATAAAAATACTTTTGGGATACTTTTTTTAATACATCCCTTATTATATTTATTGTTAAAATAAAATAAATATGTTTGTCCGATTGAAAACTGTGGCAGAATAAATTTGCCTATCCCTATTTCTAGACTTAATTGTTATATAAATTGTTAAGTTGTCAAAGTGACCTGACATTGGTCAACACTTGTTTGATTATATTCATATTTTGTATAATTTATTATTGATTTAGCAAATTTGTGGACATCTTACATATATGATAACCTTATGTTGGAGAAGAAATAGAGTGAATTGGGCTCGCTAAATATAGATTAAAGATGGATTTGTCTTATGCTTTAGTAAGACGTTTTTCTACTATGGAATATTGTGTGACAGTAAATGTTTGTCTTTATGTTGTGAAAGAGAGAAAACGTTTATAGTGCCCATATATCCACCAAATGAGAGAGAGACAAGTGGTGTCTGCTGGAGGATCACTAATAAAATAAATTAAGATTCTCTTCACTTGTAATTAGTTTTGAATGATTAATTAATTAATAATAATAATAATATCCATTAACTAAGTGGTGTTGGCATCACACTGTGTATAAGTGTAAGAATACGCTACACTCCATTGATATATGGTGGTACGGTATGCTGTCTACATTGAGTAATTTCTGGTACAGGAAAGTTACTACAAATTACTACAATTGTTGTTCTGCTTGAAGGAGCTAACACATTGAAAAAAGCACCCAGGTTAGCTTCAAGAGAATAGCAGTGTATCAGTGTTTTCAACACTAGGAGAGTAATACGAGGAGCTGACGTGGACAATAACTTGTGACAATGTTGCAAAAGCACACAAAAAACTATTGAGACAGCACTTAAACCAGGATTGATAGAAACTATCATTGCTTATGTGCAATAACTCCATTTCTGTTCTCTGATAAGAATTATCCTGTGATTTGTATTGACAGGAATTGTATTTAGGATATAAGGCTGTTATTTGTATTGACAGGAATTGTATTTAGGATATAAGGCTGTGATTTGTGTTGACAGGAATTGTATTTAGGATATAAGGCTGTGTAGTATAAAAATTATTCAAACATGGTTTCGTGGAACTATTGATGTCAAGTAATCTTCTTCATTGTATTTGTTTTATGTAAATTTGATTGGAACTTCAGAAAGAATTCAATTGATTTTAATAGGTTTTAACTCTTGTAACGCATGACGAAACAAAACAGTGTCTCTCAAAATGGAAACAAACTTAAGTGTACTTCAAAAGGAACATTGATATTTTTTCGCAAAAGAAGCAAGTTATATATATATATGAATTCTATTTATCAATCCATCCAATCATCCGTCTTTCTGTCTGACTATCTACCTATCTATAAATTCATATATATATGAATTCTATTTATCAATCCATCCAATCATCCGTCTTTCTGTCTGACTATCTACCTATCTATAAATTGAATTAAATAGAGCAATACAACAAGTATTATTGAAAATAAAGTGAAATGATAACACGAAACAAATGTTTATATTTTAACCATGCTTTAATAAATATGCATTAATTCAACTGTACAAAGAGTTCAATATTGCCTAATCGATGAGCAAAATTGACATTGTGAAAGAAATAATAGGGTACGATAGAGAGAAGTAGAACGAGAGAAAAGTGGTTTAATAAAGAGTTGTGAAAATGAGAGAAAAGTGGAAGAGGGAAACAGAAGAGTAGAGGGTGTATACACTTTTATACGTTTGTTGCGTCAGTCTTTGAGAATTAAATATTTATTTTTATTTTAAATCAAGTTAACTGTTTTTAAATAGATTTAATGTTATTGATGGTGTTGACTGATCTAAAGTGTTTAGAAATAAACATCCGAAACCGTAAATTTTGTTCTAATTTAATATACAAATCAAGAAGCAGCAAATATTTTTCTAATTTAAAATTAGCGTCCAAAACCGGCAAATATTTTTCTGATTTAAAACAAAAACAAGTCAGGAAGCAGGAAATATTGTTCTAGTTTAATATTAGCATCCGAAACTAGCAAATATTGTTCTAATTTAAAATTAGCGGCCGAAACTAGTAAATATTGTTCTAGTATAAAATTAGTATCCGAAACAAAAAATATTTTTCTAATTTTAAAAAACCGGTCAGGAAGCAGCAAATATTGTCTAATTTAAAATTAGCACCCCAAACCGACAAATATTGCTCTAAGGTAAAATGCAAATCAAGAAGCAGTAAATACTGTTCTAATTTACAATAAGCATCCAAAGGGGACAAATATTGTACTAATTTAAAATTACCATCCAAAACTGGTAAATATTGTTCTAATTTAAAATTACCATCCAAAACCGGCAAATATTGTTCTAATTTAAAATTAGCTTCCATAACAGGCAAATATTGTTCTTATTTAAATTAGCAACCAAAACCGGCAAATAATGTTCTAATTTAAAATTAGCAACCATAATCGGCAAATAATGTTCTAATTTAAAATTAGCAACCATAATCGGCAAATAATGTTCTAATTTAAAATTAGCAACCATAATCGGCAAATAATGTTCTAATTTAAAATACAAGTCAAGAAGCAGCAAATATTGTTCTAAAATAAAACACTAGGCAGCAAAAAGCTAAAAGTATTATTCAAATTTCAAACACGCCAGTAAGCAACATATTTTAATTTAAGACATTAGTTAGAAAGTAGAAAATATTGATCTAATTTAAAACGTGCACAAAGCAGCAAATTCTGTATTACTTTTTTTAAATAAGTCAGAAACAGCCTATAGTGTTTTAATTTAAAACATCGAGCAGAAAGCAGCAAATGTTTTATTAATTTAAAACACCATGTAGAAAGAAGTAAATATTGTATTAATTTAAAACACCATATAGAAAGAAGCAAATATTGTATTAATTTAAAACACCATGTAGAAAGGAGTAATTATTGCATAATTTCTAAACCTCATTTAGAAAGCAGGAAAATATTATTCTAATTTAAGTCACAATTTAGACAGAGAAAAGTATTATTCTAATTTAAACCACCATGCAGACTAAAGCAAATTCTCTACTAATTCAAAACACCATGCAGACAGCAGCAAATACTGTAATCATTTAAAACAAAATGTAAAAAAAAAACAGCAAATATTATTCTAATTTAAATAAATTGAAAAGGTAGAATATGGTGTCCTAATTTAAAACAAAAGTCAACAAGCAGTACTGAATACATTGACTAAAAGAGTCTTTTGCAGAATACACCACTAGTTAGACTCACTCCTACAAAATGTCGTGATGACATTTTTGTTTTATAACTTAAACACAGAAGGCCTAATGATTATGCACACTCTCAGTATATCGACTGTAGGAAAGGTGAACCTGACTGAAATGGAATTTCAAACTGACTCTATTCAACAAAACCTACACATATTAAATTGATACTCTCTATACTGACTCCAAAGTAGAAATTTGAAAATGACTATACTTAACAAAATGTTCATATATGAAACTGATATTCTCTATACTGACTGTAACGTAAAAATTTGAAACTGACTATACTTAACAAAATGTTTATATGAAACTGATATTCTCTATACTGACTGTAACGTAGAAATTTGAAACTGAATAAATTTAACAAAATATATGTTTCTTGTATTCATACTTTCTATACTGTTTGTAACGTACTTTCTGAACTGATTGTAACGTACTTTCTATACTGTCTGTAACGTACCTTCTATACTGACAGCAACGTAGAAATTTGAAAAAACTGACTAAATTTTACAAAATATATGTATATTGTATTCATACTTTCTACACTGCCTGTAACGTACTTTCTATAATGACTGTGAAGTACTTTCTACACTGTCTTCTGTAACATACATTTTATACTGACTGCAAAGTACTTTTTATACTGTCTGTAACGTACTTTCTATACTGATTGAAACTGACTACAACTGTGTCTGTACAGGATGTAACTTATTCTAAACCACCTAAAACCGAATAAACTTAATGAATCGCTGACTGCACAGATTAAAATTTTATTAAAGAAACAAATTCACTCTCAAAACCACAGGCTATCAGAGACAATGTTCTGTGTAGATTGCACTGTATTTTTTAAAAATGTGGTTCCTTTAATAATAATACTGTGGCACGGGGCACTTAAATTTTCCTATAGGGAAATCCTATATTGTCTAATAATATACTAAATGATAGTGACTAAATCACTGAATGAATTATACAGTTAAAGTATGGACTATAAATGAAGAGACACTGACTATTGCTGACTACATTTTACAACATTCTTTATGACTCTCTGTAAATGACATTGATTCGCACTGACTTGGAATTACTTTAAACATCGTGTCATTGACCGAAAGTAACTAAAAAAACAATGTAGTATATAAAATATGCTACTGATTATAGATGACTAAGTATTACTTTATGTAGAAGTAATACTGGTTACAAATGATTAAAATAATCTATACATAGAATAGCACTGATTATAACGGACGTAATGCTATTTTACAGTAAAGTGATAATAATTGCAACTAAATATCACTATGAAATGACACTGACTGTAAATAAATATTACTAAACATCATGTGACACTAACTGTAAATAACTAAATATTACTGCACATGAAGTGACACTAACTATAAATAATTAAATATTACTATACATGAGTGACTGACTGAAAAAAATTAAATATCACTATAAATGAGTGACTGACAGTAAATAATTAAATATCACTATAAATGAGTGACTGACTGTAAATAATTAAAATATCACTATAAATGAGTGACTGACTGTAAATAATTAAATATCACTATACATGAGTGATTCTGATTGTAAATAATGAAATACTATTATTATTATAAATGATGCACTCGTTATAATAAATATAATTGGACAATACAGCAACAATAACAATTAATTTCACAATATCTGCAATATGTACAGACAAACCTACTTTATGTAAATTGAAATTATGCATTTGCTGCAAATGTACACATAAGTTTTCATTATCATTTTAGCCCTATGCTAAGCATAATATGGGTTATGTTTTTGTGTCGTTTGCTTCTGCTATAACATTTTATTAGAATACGACTCAGGTTAGAGATATGCATTTCAAAATAGGAGTTATAGTCCATTGTTTTGATAATTATATATTTTATAATTGTTATCATTTTTTGCTTTTGTAACTATTAGACAATAAACTCATCGTCTTAGCATTTGTTTTTTTACTATTAGACAATAAACCCATCATCTTAGCATTGTTTCTTTTGTAACTATTAGACAATAAACCCATTGTCTTAGCATTGTTTCTTTTGTAACTATTAGACAATAAACCCATCGTCTTAGCATTTGTTTTTTACTATTAGACAATAAACGTATCCTTTTAGTGTTTTTTGTTAAACAGATTATCCTATCCGTTTAGCGTTGTTTAACGACTATGAGATCAAAGACCTATCCGTTTAGCGTAGTTTGTATCTTTTAATTATACAATAGCGTTTTTATTTTGTTCTAAACGTAGACAGCCTCGTTTTGTATGCAGTGGAAGAAAAGTATTGCTTTATTAATACATATACTCCCAAAATTTTGAGATTAAAGCTGTGTCTGGCGATGGCTGTTAACGAGAAATCTGCAAATGTATACTAAGTTAACTGTACTATGTGTACTAAATATGTGTATTGTGTGTACTAGTTAACTATGTAACTGTACTAAGTGTACTAAATATGTGTATTGTGTATACTAGTTAACTGTACTAAGTGTACTAAATATGTGTATTGTGTATACTAGTTAACTGTACTAAGTGTACTAAATATGTGTATTGTGTATACTAGTTAACTGTACTAAGTGTACTAAATATGTGTATTGTGTGTATTACACGAGCACTAGAACGACATACATGTCAGTGATGTCACTGTGAACGGTATGCATGCACGAATGTGAATGGTATGTTTATAAATTATGTGCCGGCATAAATCAGTGTGTGTGTGTGTGTGTGTGTGTGTGTGTGTGTGTGTGTGTGTGTGTGTGTGTGTGTGTGTGTGTGTGTGTTTGTGTGTGTGTGTGTGTGTGTGTGTGAGTATACGTGCACAATGCATGAAATACGTCACGTGCATTAAACATATCAACAGTATGATTTTAGATCTCTTATATTAAAACCATGATATAAAAGTAAACGTCATATTAGATACAAAATGATTTGAGTGGCACTATTTTATGAGACAAACGGATATTTTTTCTTGATACACAAAATTTACAACATACTTACAGACTATAATTACTATCATTTCTGTAGAGACAGTTTGCACAAATACGGAAATATTAAATGATAAAACTATAAGTTTTTAAAAAATTTGAAATGATAAAACTAAATGATGAATGAGCAACTTCAGTATCACCCCTTTCTCAAATGATTGTCGGTACGTTTGTTTTAATTTTAAACCGATTCGGTTAAACAACTGATTTTTAAAATGATTTCCGAGCTTTTTGACTATACGAAAATCTTAGTTTAATCCATACTTTAGAAACACATTTTTATCCCTTTCCATTTCAATGGTGTAGACTATAAGAAAGCCTACCAGAATTTCGTTTATAAACCCTACCTGTCGTTAGAAATATTCTTAATAATAATAATGAGAAATTTTAAAGATTCCACAAGTATATGCTAATTTGAAGCAGACGGTACCACGAGAATTAGCTGCGACACAGAGCTAGATGCAGCAGTGATGAGGCTTTTCATGTCCCACTCGGAGTACTGAGTGACGTCACTTTGTGTCCAGTAGCTATTGGCAAGACCAAGCTTCGTGCACTCCGATGACGCGGTGGAAGTGGATGGTTGTGGTTCCTGACTACTGTGAACACTTTGTGGACTGCGACTTGCCTGTGAGTTGAGCTTTGTCGGGGATTTACTTGATGGAGAGTGTTTGGCGGATTGTCCTGACTCTCCAGGAACGAAAACGACAACCGCTCTCTCTAACCCCTTAAATCTTTCAACCCAGGCGCACGTGACTTCTCGATCGTTCTGTGTCTCTAGATTCTGGTCTTCGGTGTCCGTGATTACACAGACTTGCGCATTTATTAGGTGTAACGCCTCCCGTATTTGTGTAACAAATTTGCATTGTTGTACCTTCTCCATGTAGTCTTTGTGCTCCCTTTTGGGAAGATATTTACTTGCGTTGTCGCGGTCAGTTCGGAATGATGTTTCAGGAATGCTGAACAGAATAACTACGTGGCAAGGCTTTAATGGAGTGTAGTCGCCTTTGTCTTTGTTATCACAGGGAAATCGCAACCAATCATAAAGGATTCGTTTAAGGTCTCGCGCACATGAAACGCAATCTAAAATATCGCTTTTGGTGTGACCTTGATGTCTAACGCTTAAAGGGAGCGGCCCATTCGTGGGTATTTCTTTACAATCCGAGTCAGTTTTGTAATACTCCTCGTGATTGGAGTCCACCAATCGCAGCACACTTTGCACATTAGGTGGAGTACGAAGGACGACCAATAGCTTCTCCTCTTTCAAATCGGTGCATTCTGGTTTGCTGCCCACTGTACCCGCACACCAGACAGACGAGTTTTTGAAATCACGAATAAGGTTTTTTATTAATTGTTGGCAATACTTTGCAGGATGGCATTTATCCATAATGAACATTGTGTTAGAGTTACGGTTCTTTATAGTCTTTGTGAAATCGAATTTCCAATCACTTGCATTTGCTTCCATTAGGCGTACTCTGCCTTCAGAAGAATTTGTTTTATTTATTATTTCTTGGTGGATGAACTGGCTAAGTAATCGTGCTGAAGCATCCGGGTGTGTTACTTTTAATATGATGACGTTACCATCAGTATTATTGTTCAGATGCATGATGGCCTTCAGAATAAGCATCATTGTTTTGCCTGAGCAAGGGGGACCACTGATATATACATGACGTAGTAGTTTATCTTTGAGCAATTTTTCCTGTTTGTAAAAGAAAAACGTCCACATTAATTTGTATTACTTTTTAATTTGTTTGTAACTTCAATTTAGTTTTTATGCGTTTATTAAAACATCCTCATCAAATTATTGTAAGGCTATTTCAAACATTATATATCAGTGTGAAGGAGTAGTGTCAACCATATATATATATATAGAGAGAGAGAAAGAGAGAGAGAGAGAGAGAGAGTGCATCAAATTTATTCAGCATCATTTTTTTTCTTAATAAAATGCTTAGTTAACAATATTTAGTAGTCTGTCAAGGTCACCGGAACCCATGCTAAATATCAAGTTACATATTCCTTATGCAATGCTGGCTTGTTTCCCAGACAATAAACGGGAAGATATTAAATCACTAGACCTGAAGGACAATGGATGATTTCTTAGGAAGTATCGAGTAATGTTCAGATGTGACATCAAAGTAGAAGCATTAGTGAGAAATGACGGTTTTGACTATCAGTCAGTTCATGTTCTTGAAGATTTACTGGTTTGACCAAATTCCTCCTTTAGTTTATATACGTGCTTCACTCCTTTCTTCTGCACTATGATTTCCGGAATCCGGTCTTGGGGCTACCCGAAAGCTACATTGGTAAGCAATTTGGCTGATAGGAAGAATGAGTAATTTGGACTTAGGAATATTTTGTTATACTCAAATTCCACTGTTCACTGACTTATGACAGTATAATGTTTCCACTCTGAACTTATAATATAATTAAACACTTCCAAGTTCAGAGTGGAAACATTATACTGTCATAAGTCAGTGAACAGTGGAATTTGATTCTGATTGTATTTTGGCGTAAAGTAGTATGGATGGGTAAAATAATAATACTTTTGCAGATACATACGCTGAGAATGAATGCATAGAAAGATAGGGAGAAAGTGGTACACACATCAATGTGCGACGCTCTGTTTTCATTGACGCACACCCTAATTCTTTCATGCAGTTGCTGCAGTTGGCTTCAGCAGCTAGTTGCAGTTGGTTCCTGCAGGTGTCTGCAATTTGCCATGGTGGGTTCCCCAGTCAGGCACCAGTTTGACTGGGAATGAGATAGAGATTGAAGTCAATGCTTGTCTCTCCTCACCAAACGTTAGGGTAGTATTACATATCACTCCAGTGATACAGCTTTAAACAAGTTGCTGTCTTCTTACGAACATGCGTGCAGGCGCACGTTAGGAACAGTCAAAACCAACGAATTAGTCTGCTTTTTCACTGCTGACACTGCTCACGGTGTATTAAGTGACGTCACCTGGTGATAAATTCCCTTGCAGAGCTACAGCGAACAATGAAGTCCCTTATCGGCAACCAAGGTCAATGATTTGTCTTTAATTCACTAACTCTTTATGATGAAAATGAGCTATCTATAAAGACTATAAGGAGTTGATCTATTATAATAGTTAATTATTACTATAAATATTTGACATTATTCGAATATTTAACTGAACAGCAATTGCAAAGTTTATCTCTTTTTTGCAATCATAATGTATTCGTTTTCATTTATCTTTTTATTTCGTGGTTGTTATTTTAATAAATATTATTGTTATTTGTAATTCACTTCTTGCACATGTTATGGTAGGCGTGTCTGGGGTAAAGGACAGATGGGTGGAGGGTGAGACAGTTTAAAAGATCAACTTACTTCTTAGTTCAACTTACTTCTTAATCAAGAAGTCCCATCTACTGAAATTGTGTGGCAGAAGTTCGTTAATTCATGTGTACGTGTAATCGAAACAGAGTTTTGAAAATACTAGCTAGATCTGCCAAATGAAATGGAAGAAGAGTTATCCAGCTGGAGTTGAAGTATATATAAATTAAGATTCCCATTCACCTGTAATTAATCTATTTATTGTTTATTAAATGAAGATTAGTATTAATAATCATATCTAGCCTTGACTTCGTCACAAACAGTATGTAAAGATCTGCACGCTCGCTTATTTATTTGTTTGTGTGTGAGGTTTAGAATTAACTCAAAATAGACAGGCATGCTGAAATTGTATTCAGAGACTATGTATGTGTATAACATAATACAACAATCAATAAATACGGGGTCAACACGCAATAAAATGATTGTACTTTGCATATCTACATTTTCATTTGTTAACTTTTCAATAGTGTTGAGCTATAGTAAAACGGTGTAGTACTTTAATAGCGTTGAGCTATAGTAAAACGGTGTGGTACTTTAATAGCGTTGAGCTATAGTAAAACGGTGTAGTACTTTAATAGCGTTGAGCTATAGTAAAACGGTGTGGTACTTTAATAGCGTTGAGCTATAGTAAAACGGTGTGGTACTTTAATAGCGTTGAGCTATAGTAAAACGGTGTGGTACTTTAATAGCGTTGAGCTATTGTAAAACAGTGTGGTACTTTAATAGCGTTGAGCTATAGTAAAACGGTGTGGTACTTTAATAGCGTTGAGCTATTGTAAAACGGTGTAGTACTTTCTGCATTTAAACGCAGCGAACTTTGGAGATTTTTTAAGAAACATTCATAATAAGTTTTTTTGTATAATAGATAATTATAATCAGACAGACATATTGATAGATAGATACCTGTTCCTGTGTGATTACTAGCCGTTTAAATCGGCAAGCTGTCCAGTGGATATAGTCTGCTAGATCACGCACTCGGCTGCGGTCACTGGACTTGTCAAATTTGACCGGTCTGGAGAAAGCTCCTACATATCTAAATTAATCAGTAATTATGGAGCAAATATTATACTCCAATCTAATATACACATAATGAAAAAGTAGAGTTGTTACTAATTTCTAGTCCTTATACATATATATGGATATACTTTATATTAATCAGTTTCTTGAAGTTATCATCTACTTCTTCTTACTACAAATTTATGAAGGCATTTAACATGTAATACGAAATAAATACTCGATACACGATCAAATTAATAAATGTATTTTTCACCACAAATACAAACACAAATAGTGTGAAAACTGTTATTGAAAAGTGGATTTTATAAATTAAAAGATAGCTGTAAGTGTATTTTGTTTTATCTTCCAACCAGGCTAGAAACATCTTGAAGAAATGTATGCGTTGAAATATATTTGAACTTAGTTTATATAATAAATTATTAGTTTTGTTACTTCGCTGAGAAGGTCATGCCAGGTTATCATAATGTGACAACGGGTATGAAAGTTTAAAGCACTTATATTCATCAAAGAAGTTTATATAGATGAAGGAGTTTAAACTTTAACTGTTTAACATTCTCTATTATATTTTAGTTTAAGACAACAGAGAGATAACTCGTTCGTACTTAGCTATGACGTCATTTATTAATATTCCGCCTAATGCATTTTATTTAAGAACAGAGTGATAACTCTTTCGTACTTAGCTATGACGTCATTCATTAATATTCCGCCTAATGCATTTTAGTTTACATCAACAGAGTGATAACTCTTTCGTACTTAGCTATGACGTCATTCATTAATATTCCACCTAATACATTTTAGTTTAAGTCAACAGAGTGATAACTCTTTCGTACTTAGCTATGACGTCATGCATTAATATTCCGTTCGGGAAACCCTCGTTCGGAAGATTGTCCCACCATTTTCTCAATCCATCCCCTGTTGTGTTGTCAAAGACGTCTTGGCATAAAAAATCAATTCTCTAGAGACAAACAATATGTATTAAGTACAAGTAACATTCTGATTTCAGCCAGTTCGATACAAACAGTTTGAAATGATATAAGAAAGCATAATTTTCAATATTTATGTCTTTGACAATGTTTGCTTAAACTAAATTGTTTGTTTTTATAGAAACCTTTACTATTCATCCAAGGACACAAAGTGCACTTACCAAAACTTTCTGCTACTAGTCATAAATAGTTCGGATATTAATTCTTAACAAGGTTCATTATATTTCTTTAGCATTGATGTAGTCTTCTTTCAGTTTATATTATGTATTCTATTAGCACACATAAAATTCCGATTGATCTAAATGTAAAGGTTTTATACACACACACACACACACACACACACACACACACACACACACGCACGCACGCACGCACACACGCACACATGCACGCACACACGCACACACACACACACACACACACAAGCGCGCCTATATATATGTATATAAAATAAACATATTTACGCCAAATCTTATAATATTATCTAATGCTGTCGCTAAATATCGTAATTCTGGACAGATAAGATTGTCACGCCGTACACCTTTTTAATTGGTCGGACCTCGTGGAATTTATTTTCTTTATCGCCTATCGAAAACGATAACTTTGACGATTAAGTAGATATAAAGTGTTTCTGATTATCTGTACTCATCTCTGATTAATCTATCACCTTACAGCTTACGTGTCTTTGTCTAGTTTCATGTCTTTGATTTCCTCTTTGCCGATGTATATTTATTTCCCCTGTGTCCAGTGTCATGTCTTTGATTTCCTCTTTACCGATGTATACTTATTTCCCCTGTGTCCAGTTTCATGTCTTTGATTTCCTCTCTGCCAATGTATACTTACTTCCCCTTTGTCCAGTGTCATGTCTTTGATTTTCTCTTTGTCGATGTATACTTACTTCCCCTTTGTCCATGTCTTTGATTTTCTCTTTGTCGAGGAAAGGTAGTGCAACATATTTTTGTATGGTGTTTTCTACCATCATAATACAGTTGAATATTTTCTCATCTCTCTGAAGTTGTTTGATGGCTTCGCGTATTTTATTTTTCGTGCCACCATCATCTCTGCTACCGTCGAAAGATTTCACCTAAATAGAAGATGACATTTAGAGAGAGAAAAGAGCTATAGATGACGTTTAGGGAGAGAAAGAAAAGAGCTATAGAAGGTGATGTAAAGGGTGAGAAAGAAAAGAGCTATAGGAGACATTTAGGGAGAGAAATGAGCTAAAGAAGATGACGTTTAGGGAGAGAAAGAAAAGAGCTATAGAAGATGACGTTTAGGGAGAGAAAAGAGCTATAGAAGACGTTTAGGGAGAGAAAGAAAAGAGCTATAGAAGATGACGTTTAGAGAGAGAAAAGAGCCATAGAAGATGACGTTTAGAGAGAGAAAAGAGCTATAGAAGAAGACTAGAGAGAGAAAATAGCTATAGAAGATGACGTTTAGAGAGAGAGAAAAGAGCTATAGAAGATGACGTTTAGAGAAAGAAAAGAGCTATAGAAGATGACGTTTAGAGAAAGAAAAGAGCTATAGAAGATGACGTTTAGAGAGAGAAAAGAACTATAGAAGATGACTTTAGAGAAAGAAAAGAACTATAGAAGATTACTTTAGAGAAAGAAAAGAGCTATAGAAGATGACTTTAGAGAAAGAAAAGAGCTAAGGTTACCTAGACATCATTTCGTATAGTATTGTATTGCACCAACTATTTTCTGGAACCGTCTTTTTACTAGCCAGTTAGATCTAATTTGTTGCCATTACACAAATTGTTTGCTAGTTGGCCGATAACAATAAAGTATTTTACTTTTTCTAAAATATTGTACATTATTAACGATCAATCTCATATTTCGAATATGTAGCCATAAAGTAAGATTTTACTCTTCTCCTTTCTCTCCATTCATACATCACTCGCCCAAGCCACTATTTACAAGGAGGGCAGTACCTTACAAGTGGGAATATAATATAATGCCTTTTAAGTGGGGAAACAACATGATGATTTACTAGTAGGGATATAATACAATGCATTACAAGTGGGGAAATAACATGAAGACTTACAATGAGGGATAAAATACAGTACATTACAATTGAGGAAAAACATGATGACATATAATTGGGGATATAATACAATACATTACAATTGAGGAAACAACATGGTGACATACAAGTGGGAATATAATACAATACCTTACAAGTGGGAATATAATACAATACCTTACAAGTGGGAATATAAGACAGTACCTTACAAGTGGGAATATAATAGTACCTTACAAGTGGGAATATAATACAGTACCTTACAAGTGGGAATATAATACAGTACCTTACAAGTGGGAATATAATACAATACCTTACAAGTGGGAATATAATACAATACCTTACAAGTGGGAATATAATACAGTACCTAACAAGCAGGATATAAGACAACGTCCTAAGTCGTGTACACCATAACGTTTAAAGAAAGACAGTGACAAGTAACCACGAGAATAATATTTGCATTGCAAACATAAAATAACCGAAATGTATTTAGAACACATAATGCACGTGTACTGTGTACTGATAGCAAATTCCCCATGAGTGGAAAAAGAGAAATAATTGATTTTGTGAAATTGTTGGTTTACTTTTCACCTGAATGAATATGACGCCTTTCTCTTTATGAAGAATCATAAGGTCCATTTCACCCCTTTTAACATTTGCATCTTCAGGTACCTTGAAATATCTGCACATAATGATAAAACCAGTAATAAGCGTATTAAATATCAAATTCTTATTTGCTTTCTAATTTCTTCGATACTGTGATATATATATATATTATTATTATTATTATTATTATTATTGGTGAGTTTTCTTGGTTCTATTATATTTAAAGGGTTAGCATTGCTTCCAAATATTTGCTCATATTTATTTAAAAACAAAAGTAATTATTTCAGTCATTCTCTTTTGACTGAACGATAAATTTTTTTGTGAATTAATTATTTTTCCTTTACGGACTTTGTCAAACACCACATTTCGGGCGTCTTCAAGCTTGTGACGTCACCGGAGCAAAACAAAGACGGGACATTAGCATGGCAGGACGTTTATGCGAAAGAGCATGCAACTGTGAATCACCAGAGATGTCTCGAATATATTATCAAAAAAGAACTATATCCTTAGATTATCTTCTTATCAGTTCGAGTCAGATGAAAATGAAAGTGAAATCAATTCAGACGGGTACATTTACACGCACGAGCAGTCTGTATTGACAACACAGATTTGTAAGTCACTTTTTTGATGGAAGCAGACGATGTCAATAGATTTGAAGTTAAAGTGAATTATATTTTAGTACGGTTATCACCATGGAGGCATTGCCATAAGAGGTAAAGTGTCTTTTATTTCCGACTAGGTTGTATGGCAGATCACAAATGTAAAATAAATGTAAAATAAATGTAAAATAAAATATTTAACATAAACAACAAATTATCTATATAGTACCCTTGTCACCTGAACCTTTTTAATTATTTAAAACTCGGTAAACACATTTCTTGCCCTCAACTGATGGTCGTATGAACGACATTTTATTGAAGAACAAATTCAGTCTTGCTTGCCACACGTACTCACACTCACAAATAAAAGCATAAGTATACAATCTTATTTATTACAAATAAATGGCATAAGCATAAAATTCTATTTATTACACGTAAATGGCAATACTTGTTGCTTATGAATTCCTTTCCTTTGCCTCGTGAGCTGTCAACGACATGACATGTTCTGTCAATGAGACTGAGATCCAGAAGAGCAGGAGCTTTTTTTAACCAGATGAGCATGTTCTCATACAGCTGGTCTCCGATAATAAACATTGTTGGTCTTCCTTCTTTCTCCAATGTGTTGTTCAATATCTAAGAGTACGAAGTATGTTAATCGGATTTATTCTTAAAGGGAAAGTATTATGAAACTTTCAAAGCAAATAGTATTACAATTAAATGGAACGAATTTGTTTGTAGAAACAACTTTAGCTGTGTAGTCTTTTATCTGAAATATCTTTTATCTGAAATATCTTTTATCAATGATCAAGCGCAAATTGCTTTTGTTTCTTTATTTTTGGATGTCACTGTAGCCTTGGACTATACACGCGACCTCATTTTTGTATATAGGTCATGTAGCCAAGACCTCTAATAGGGTGGTGGTGGTGGTGATGTGATTAATCCATGCATTACCCGCCATTATGAACAATCAACTATAGTTGTGTGCAAGGATTCATCCAGAATTGTGATGGGCGTATGTATGTGTGTATGTTTATGCATGTGTGTGTGTTTGTGAATCTGTGTATATGTTTATCTGTGAGTATGTGAGAGAGAGTGGACTGTATTTCTTGGATCAGCAGAGATGCATCATGCACAATACACTCTAACATTCCGAGAAGTCTTAAAACATTGACCAACAATCTCAATTTGCACCTTCTAAGACACTCGATACGTCACAGTGAAACAAAAAATTGAAATCTTTATGACCCTACATCAAGTACAGTTGGACGATGACAACATCAAAGTATTAAAGAACGAAGCGAGTATTTTCCATATTGATCTAACTGAAGAACAGTAAATACTGCTTTGGAAGGCATAAAATGCTTCACGGGCAACAACGAGTTAGAAGATAACAAGATAATAAAATTCTTGAAAGAGATTTCGAAGCGGGAAAGAATGAACAACATCTACAACACCTAACAAAGTGGTAAGACGAATCTTCACTCAGAAACATCACAGAACTAAATAGTACAACCTGCATAGTACCAAACAGACAAACAAACAAGCCACACATAAGTAAACCATCCGAATAATTATAGAAGAAAATGTATCTAGAAAAGTGAGTGCATTAGAAAAGAATTCAGCCGATTGGCAGCGGCACTACAAAGTACTTTTTTCTTTTAAAGCAGATATTACTTAGCCAATACTGTCACTATGAAGGAAACGTCATCACAGAAATAGAGGATACAACACAGAGGTTATCAGGACTGCGTTATCGAATTGAAGTACAATGCAGGATACCAGCAATTCCGACAGAACAGACAATTCAAAAAAAACTTCACCATGATTTCATGAGAGAGAGAGAGTTAATTAGAACAGGAATTAAACCAAATGGCATCAACTCTTCTTGAAAAACATTTAAAGCAAACTAAATGTGTATGAAATCTCAGCCTGAGGTACAAAAGGAAACATACAAACACAAATATCAGCATTACAGAAACAGATATTAAATGAAATTTGGTGGTGGTGGTGGTGGTGGTAGTGGAAGAAACGACGACGACTTTTATGATGAAGGTAATTTGAATAAGCCTTTAATCTTTATGAAAATTATATTTATAAATAAACATTTAATGATGTACAGCATTAGATAAATTTGTATTACTAATAAAAGCTGCAGACTGAAAAAGAGCACTAATAAAAATTGAACCATATATGAAATAAAGAAAGCAAAGGATAGAAATTTAAAAATTGTGTTATAAATCTAATAAATAACTTAAATATTCCTGCCTTTTGGTAAATGCTTTAAAACAAACATGATAAAATAGGATTTTTCCTTTACAATACGGCCATTATCAAACTCCTACTTTACTCTCCCTTTACAATACGGTCATTAACAAACTCCTACTTTACTCTCCAGAATACGGTCATTAACAAACTCCTACTATACTCTCCCTTTACAATTCGGTCATTAACAAACTCCTACTGTACTCTCCAGAATACGGTCATTAACAAACTCCTGCTATACTCTCCCTTTACAATACGGTCATTAACAAACTCTTACTATACTCTCCCTTTACAATACGGTCATTAACAAACTCCTGCTATACTCTCCCTTTACAATACGGTCATTAACAAACTCTTACTATACTCTCCCTTTACAATACGGTCATTAACAAACTCCTACTATACTCTCCCTTTACAATACGGTCATTAACAAACTCCTACTATACTCTCACATTACAATACGAGCATTGAAAAACTATTATACTCTCTGCAAAACATTCTGTTGACACTGGATATCTGTGATTCTAAATAAGGACTTTTGTATCTTGTAATAAAATAAAAAATATATTTTCACCTAAATAGAAATATCTTTAAAAATAATTGATACAACATGTGCCGATGCTGAGTGATTCGTGTGGTTTGTTGCAAACACTTTTGACAAAAACTGAAACGTGCTCTGAAATTAAGAGCATTAATTTTTTGTATTTACTATTAAAATTATAGAATGTGCTTTGAAATTAAGTGTATTTGTATTTATTATTAAAATTATTGTACGAGGTGTGTTAAAGCTGAATGTGCTTGTGTTTTTTTTTTATGCTACGCTTGTCAAATATTTAACTCTAATTAAATGTTTATTTACCAATAAAAGCAAAATTTATCTAATGGTTGACATTACTTTTATTTTCCATTGACCCTTGACCTACCGTGAATGCTTGATAAACCAGGCGCTCTGCTTTGTCTCCTCTAAGGTCACTGTCGGGTAACGTCGATTTTAAAGCCTCAATACCGTCGACTTTTTTCAACGTGTCTGCTTTGAAGAAACATGGCGGAATGGCGTATGCTATACTTCCTACGCCTTTATACCAACCTGTCACGTGTTCTCTTCCCCACTCACGAAAAGCGGCCTCTCGAGTCGCATCACTCATTTGCTTTTCTTTATTTTTCACTTTCATTTCTTTCATTTTCGCTTGTAGCTTCTGCACATAATGGTTGTATCACATGAATATGGTAATAATTTGTCAAAATTAGAGTATATTTTTCCCAGGTTAACAATAAAATGCCTGTTTAAATAAATGGCAAATATGAGGAACTTCTTCCATTCAATTTCAATGTCATGTGCTAGTTCATAAAATATGAAACTTTGCTTCATTTTGATTTTACTAAAAATGTTGCACTCATTTTATTTCTCACATTTTGAGGTAGGGAAAAGTGTCCTACTCTTATTTAATGTTAGAATGCGCTTCATGGAATTACAGATTTTGCACTATGTCAAGAATAATTGGGTAAAATCACTGATTTGTTTTGCACTATTGTACAAATGTTTATGTGCTCACATGCATATACAATTAAATATTAATATATATGCAATGCACATTAAGAAATGCGCACAGACATTATAGATAACATAATACTTACATTAATAAACTGCATGCGTGCGTAATTGTTTAATGCACAAATATTCAGACATTCATAATTTGCGGTACTCTCACATCTGCTCATATATTGGTTGACGCATATTTTCCTGCATTATATTAATTCAGTAATCTATGTTTGTCCATCCAACAAGCCAGATATCACACCATATAATACTTGTAATCCTCACTTCTAATTCGCTTCCCACATAATTCTTTTCGAGTGTTTCAAGCTTCTTCCGGAATTCGCTGTTTTGCTTGGCATTATCTTTGTAGTCTCCTGGCTCTGGAACATCTGTAACCAAAGGCAAATCTAGGACGATAAATGTTACCAGGTAAAATGTCAAGGGTGATCTGCATTGACATCTGAAGCTTTGTGTAAAGTTGTGAATATATTCTAACAACAAAACAAGATCTGCATTGACAACATCTGAAGCTTTGAGTAAAGTTGTGAATATTTTCTTAAAATATAACAAGTAAAGCATCGATTACACGACTACATACGATTCATGGAGCGTTACGTCATTACTTGAACTTTGAACTTTGACCAGTATTGCAGAGATGTGATTTGCAAGGATACTTTCGTGCAATACCTTGTTTTCGAACAGATTGCCGAATTGACCTGAATGAAACTAAATTATATCCTGTTAATAACAATGTTTTGGGTGGCTTGAGTCTCTACCAATCTTTCTTCTGAAAACTTTGTCTTTGCTGAAATCCAACATGAACCAGTTATAATATTATTTCAAAATTTATAATAACATTTCCTTCCAACTTTTGGGTTTTACCTGCAATTAGACCAAGGGTGCGGGCCTTAGTTTCTGGTCTTATTTGTTTATTACCCTGACTGTTGACAGGAACTCCAAGGTCTACTGACTAATGTCAGAGTTCTCTTCTCTTGCAGTAAAACCTAATATGCAAGCATCTCTAAATTGGATAAGGTCCCTTTGGGGGCAAAGGTTAGTACCATCAATAAAGTCGATTCACTGAGACTAAGGGAGGGAACCATATGGGACAGCATTCCACAGTGAGATGGAGAGAGGAGCTGCAAAATATTTAAACAAAATGCTAGAACCAATTTACTTCTCCTGCAGTTCTCTTGGACTGTTTTTGTGTTAATATCTAATCACAACTCTAGAACTCGCCTTACTTCATGAACTGTTTGTTTTTGTGGTAATATTCAAGCACAACGCTAGAACTCGCTTTACTTCGTGAACTGTTTGTTTTTGTGGTAATATTCAAGCACAACTTTACTTCTCCTGCAGTTTCCATGGACTGTTTTTATTCTAGAACCCGCTTTACTTCATGAACTGTTTGTTTTTGTGGTAATATTCAAGCACAACTTTACTTCTCCTACAGTTTCCATGGACTGTTTTATTCTAGAACCCGCTTTACTTCATGAACTGTTTGTTTTTGTGGTAATTTTCAAGCACAACGCTAGAACTCGCTTTACTTCATGAACTGTTTGTTTTTGTGGTAATTTTCAAACACAACGCTAGAACTCGCTTTACTTCATGAACTGTTTGTTTTTGTGGTAATTTTCAAACACAACGCTAGAACTCGCTTTACTTCATGAACTGTTTGTTTTTGTGGTAATTTTCAAACACAACGCTAGAACTCGCTTTACTTCGTGAACTGTTTGTTTTTGTGGTAATTTTCAAACACAACGCTAGAACTCGCTTTACTTCGTGAACTGTTTGTTTTTGTGGTAATTTTCAAGCACAACGCTAGAACTCGCTTAACGCTGTAATAACAAGAATAACGTCATGATAATGTTAATTGACTGGTGCTTACTTTTGTTCACAGAAAGCATGGTGCGGGCTTTTTTCCGATCAGGCTCATCACTTCCACTAAAACCACCTCTTCGTTTCTTAGGTGCCATTGGTATTAACTCCTGGAAATTCTATAATTGAACAGAGATACCTTTTCACAGATTTTAACGACAAAACACCGTAGTTGTGGTTTGCTTTAGTCTCTAAATCAGGTAATGTACAGTCATGAAGGCAACAAAAGTAACTAAACGAATTGACTGACTATGTACGACTTTCATGTTTGGAGTGATGGATGGATGGGGACTGACGGACGGACAGACGCATAGATAGATAGATAGATAGACAGACAAAACGTTAGATAGATAGATAGATAGATAGATAGATAGATAGATAGATAGATAGATAGATAGATAGATAGATAGATAGATAGATAGATAGATAGATAGACTCGTGTGTGTGTTTGACTGTCATTTGTGTGCGTGTCTCTGTGTTGCTTTTGTGTGTGTGTGTGTGTGTGTGTGTGTGTGTGTTTGTGTGTATGTGTGTGATCAGTAGCTTGGTTAATGGAAAAGTATCGTTATGAACAAATGCCTACTTGCTGTGAGACAGCTCACAGATTAAGTTCCATTCCCCTTGATACCCATGTCTCGTATTTCTGCACCCGTCTTTCTTTTCTACATAACAGTTTTACATACATTGGAAAAATACATGAATTACACACACACACACACACACACACACACACACACACACACACACACACACACACACACCATTTATATTTATTTGCAATATCAGACTGAAATACATGTACATACAATAATATCAAATTAGGCTCCATAGATTTTCTGACATTGATACCACTGAATGCAAAAAGATTTCGGGTCAATGCGCCAAAGCAAGTTTCCCCTAACTGCTTAGGTATTCAAGGTTAGTGTTATCATGCTTTGCGACTAAATTTTATAATTTTTATAATAAATTTTATAACGCTTTCCCCTAAATGAGTGCTTCAAATAAAAGACAACGTACGTATTATTTTAATGCTGGGTGGGAAGAATCCTACTGTTTTCTTGACAATAAAGTGAAATGTGTTTGTTTATTGTGTGGTAGTGTTTTCTTGACAATAAAGTGAAATGTGTTTGTTTATTGTGTGGTAGTGTTTTCTTGACAATAAAGTGAAATGTGTTTGTTTATTGTGTGGTAGTGTTTTCTTGACAATAAAGTGAAATGTGTTTGCTTATTGTGTGGTAGTGTTTTCTTGACAATAAAGTGAAATGTGTTTGCTTATTGTGTGGTAGTGTTTTCTTGACAATAAAGTGAAATGTGTTTGTTTATTGTGTGGTAGTGTTTTCTTGACAATAAAGTGAAATGTGTTTGCTTATTGTGTGGTAGTGTTTTCTTGACAATAAAGTGAAATGTGTTTGCTTATTGTGTGGTAGTGTTTTCTTGACAATAAAGTGAAATGTGTTTGTTTATTGTGTGGTAATGTTTTCTTGACAATAGGGTGAAATGTGTTTGTTTATTGTGTGGTAATGTTTTCTTGACAATAGGGTGAAATGTGTTTGTTTATTGTGTGGTAATGTTTTCTTGACAATAAAGTGAAATGTGTTTGTTTATTGTGTGGTAATGTTTTCTTGACAATAAAGTGAAATGTGTTTGTTTATTGTGTGGTAGTGTTTTATTGACAATAAAGGGAAATGCGTTTGTTTATTGTGTGGTAATACTGTTTTATTGACAATAAAGGGAAATGTGTTTGCTTATTGTGTGGTGGTAGGGTTGCAGCGTAGACAAAAGCATAATGTCGAACGCCATTTTCAGACTAATCACGGCTCTTTTTATATTAGCCATCTCCTTAAATCTGAGTTGAGAATGAAGAAAATTAATCAACTCAAATGAAATCTCTCTGCCCAGCAATCAGTTTTTGTAACAAGTGATAAAGTCAAAAAGTGCCGCCATTGCTTCCTTTAAGATTGCTCTTCTGCTCGCAAAGAAGTAAAAAAAAAAAACAATTCAAGATGGTGAATTGTTGAAAGAAGCATTTTTGACTAGTGGTGAAAGCCTGTTTGAAGGATTTTGTAACAAGGTTGAGATTTTGTCAGCAATACAAGGACTTGCAATTATCAGTCAACACAGTTATAAAGAGGATACCTACAATTTCAAGTAACAAACTCAACTCAAGGATATCTTGAAAATATGAATATTTTCACTACAGTTCAATCAAACTCAACTCAAGGATGTCTTGGAAATATGAATATTTTCACTACAGTTCAATCAATCGACAAATATACCGGATACAGCGCAGTTGGCAATTATGGTCAGGATGGTATTTAGTGACGTCACTCTCATAAAAGGATGAGGACATCTATAATTAATTTATTCATATCGTACCCTACATCAATTAATATACCACTTCACAAGCTGTCTGCATTTCCACTGATGGGGCGACAACTCTGCAAGAAGACTAAATCCCTTTTCAATCTTCTTATCGTATCATTGCATTATCCACCAAGAAGCTTTGTGCATCAAAGTTCTTTCTTTCCATCAAGTCATGCGTGTCGTTATAAAAATAATCAATTATATTCGAGTGAAACCTTCGCAACACAGACTTTTTAATGCCCTGTTAGAAGATGTTAATGAGAAACAATCTGATCTTATCTTGTACACAAAAGTAAGATGGCTGAGCAAAGATGAAGTTATTGCTCGCTTTCTAAGCTTTATTGAAGAGATCGAGGAAATTCTGAAGTCTATAAATAAGAATTTCGAGCAATTGAGAGATTCAAGCTAATTTATGTACCCCCCCTTTTTTTTTTGCCGACCTCACTGAAAAATTAAATATTTTAAATCTCGAGCTCCAGGTAAATGACAAGCATGTTTCTCAAATGATAAGTTCTGTAAAATACTTTAAAGCAAAACTGATCTTGCAGACGTCACATATGAAGACGAGGTCCCTTGTACATTTTCCAGGTAGGGAGATTTTTTTTTTATGTGACAGCGATTTTCACATTCAAAACCTTCTGCAACAATTTTGAGCAGAGATTTCAAAAGTTCACCATTATTGAGTCTGTAGCTACCTTACTTGTGAATCCTTTTACTTGCCAAATAGAGGTAACAAAAGTCATTTTACTTGCCATATAGAGGTAACAAAATGGCTACATCGATTGAAAGCTTAATTTAAGTAAGAGCAGAAGAAATGGAACTGGAGATTTTGGAATTCAGAATGATACTGTTCTAAAATCTTACGCAACGGATGAGAACTTTTGGAATCTGGTTGACCGAAAAATGTTTCCTGTTTTAAAAAATGTAGCGTATAAAATAAAATCTTATTTCCGCTTAACTTTTCTTTGTCTTTTCTTTTCTTTGTGAAACTCTGTTTTCGACGATGAACATCATAAAATCGAATTACAGATCTCGACTTACAGATGCCCATCTCGACGATTGATTAAGAACGGGATTATCATCTTATTCTCCCAACTACGACAAATTGGCTGATGACGAAATGCAGTGCCAACAATCACACTGACTGACGAAACGCAGTGTCAACAATCGCACTGACTGACGAAACGCAGTGTCAACAATCGCACTGACTGAAAACTACACGAATTAATATCTTTTTTCCATTGATTACTGATGGACAGGTATGACTAACTTTGTGTTTAACTTTTTCGTATTTGTTTTATTATTTTTGTTTATTGAAATCCAGATACAAGTAATAATGCTTAGAATATTTAAAATTTTAACAATAGCTAGCTATCTATATTAAAGTAATGATAATAAATTCCTTATTCCTTTCTGCTTTAGCCCTTCGCTAATTTCTGTCTTATGTTCTAAAATTAACTCTTAGTACATCCGGTCCTGTCGTGTCCTGGCAAAGGAAATGTCTCATATTATGCAAATAACATTTCCTGTCAAGGCCCCTCAACACAAATGGAAATAATCTAAAGCTACATGATGCCTGCTGTCTGACGATTGTTAGTATCCTGGATAAGGCTCATAAATACTTGACATGTCAATCAGAGCTAATTTGCTTCATACATTATGCATTTTTACATATAATGTTTACCATATTGTTAATTCCAAATACAAAGTAAACTTTGAAATATTTTTGGTGCCCGCAGACTCTTATGTAAACGTAAATGTGTTCCTGACCACAAAAAGGTTGGTAACCACTGAAATAGACTACAAGAGAATGACCCAAATACAGAAATACCCATGGCCCCAATATAACAACTATACTATAAGAGAATGACCCAAATACAGAAATACCCCATGGCACCAATATAACAAAATATATATTACAATGACTGCCCAGAGCGGTAATAAGTGGCATTACAAGTTTGTTTGGTTAGAGATGCACGTCTACTCACACCATAGACAAAGGTTTGCTTGACACTTACAGACTCGTTTTCATTCTACGAACAAACATACACTATGGAGTCTGCTAACAGATATAAAGTGTTTTAGGTGGTCAGCAGACTGGTCTAGTAAAGGTCCGAATTTACAATAGGAGCACTACCATTGGCTGTAACAAGGGTTTATGCATACATAATTAATTAAGGGATGGCTTGTGCTCTCCCCACTCCTAAACTAACTTTTACTCAACTAAGTGAAATTAAATGAATAATATTAAGTAAATGTTCAGTTAATTAAATAAAAACTCATTTACCCGATTAATAAAATTAAAACTTGGTAGATGGGCGATTTCGCAACATTTAATCGGAAATGAGTGAAACCAAAACATCAAAACTTACTATATGTGCATACGCGTATGATGCAGAGTTACGGTACTTTGCCAGCTGTGACAAAATCGAGTGTCTCTCTTACAGTCAAACTGGTTTTTCCAAATGCGCGTTCCCGGGCACAGGCCTCGAAGATACAACTATAACGAGCTGCTGCCGTCCCTTGTGTGTTCGGGAACTTACTGTTTTGTGGGAGCACTTTTAGCTTACGCCGATTACCAGGCTATTTATACTGGTATGTTGTTAGCGGGGCGGGGCACAAGTAGCAGGCTCGAGATACGGTGTAGTGTCCATTTTGCTCACTTGTTAAAACAAATCATATTCGATTATAAATGTACTGCACGGTGTGTTATGTTGAAAATTATTTATTTATTTGTTTTATTTATTATGTGGAGGTAAGGTGGGGATATAAGTATCCATCAATTTGTTTTGCATAAATGAGCGATGTTTCTTTGTTCAAAGAAAATGAGTTTGTGTTATATACGAGTTTAATGTAGTTTATTACTAATATCTCATGGCTTAAAACTATATACAAGTTTAATGTAGTTTATTACTAATATCACATGGCTTAAAACTATATACAAGTTTAACGTAGTTTATTACTAATATCACATGGCTTAAAACTATATACAAGTTTTATGTATGAGTATGGAATAGGTGTAAATAAATGAAGAAGTGGTTTTCATAGCTTTAATTTTAAGCTATTTTTCAATCACTCAATGATATTTTTAAAAATATTACCTAAAAATATATTTAATAATGACTGTAGTTTATTACTAATATCATATGGTTAAAACTATATACGAGTTTAATGTAGTTTATTCGATTATTCAAAATACCGATTCTGACTATCACAGCGTGCCACCGACTCTAGTTACTACTGTTGAACGTTTGTTTTCTGCCCTCAGAATCGCTAAAAAAAAAAAAAAAATAGATTTTATTGCAGCTATGAATCCGGAACTGTTGAAACGACATTTAAAAAAAAACTCCCTATAAAGAGAGAGAGAGAGAGAGAGAGAGAGAGAGAGAGAGAGAGAGAGAGAGAGAGAGAGAGAGAGAGAGAGTTCCCATACTGAGCAGTTTACCGTATTTTAAAAACAACTAATTTAATTTATGTAATTCTGTACAAAGCTCTAGCTCCAAAAGGGTTGGCGTTTTTCTAAAACAGCGGCTAGAAATGAGGACAATAAGAACGATTCTGTAAATGCACACATATCATAGAAAAACTGATTAAAGAACGAAAGCAAAAACGACGAACGCGCGCGCGCACGCACATACACACAAATATAACTCTACAAATACACACACATACTACACACACTGCAAGCGCACATACAATTTTCACACAAATAAACAAACACACATTACACATATACACATATACTCATACAAGGACACGCGCCCGTACGCATGTACACACACATTATATATTAGAACATCAGGACAAAACAGCGGTATTTCATGTGAATAGTTTCCTATAGAGCATTCCTATTCAAATTAAATAGAATGAATTAAAATGTTCCCGCTTCAATCTCAAACGTAATCAATTATTTGCAGTTTAAACTGTTAGACAAAAATTACTCAGGAAACCGAAAGTAAAAAGCGAAATGAACACATAAGAGACTATTGGGTATAAGACACTTAACTGACATTAAAATATAAGTACATTCTTTGACTTTCAAAAGTAAGTTGTGCATTTAAATATTTTGACTTAATTAAGCATGCTTATGTCTTTCATCATTACAGTGAACCCCTCTCGCACAAACTAGGTAAGGGGACATAATATATCAAACTTTGCAATGCAAAATATACGCGTGTTATTTCCCTTGAACTTTGAAATTATTTTCCTCTCTCTCTCTCTCTCTCTCTCTCTCTCTCTCTCTCTCTCTCTCTCTCTCTCTCTCTCTCTCTCTCTCTCTCTCTCTCTCTCTCTATCTATCTATCCATTTTCGTAGCAGTAACAGTCTTTGGAGATAGATAATAATGACGAATAATTATTGTTTATCTCGCTCATTGTAAACAAATGCTTTCAGAGTTATAGAACACGAGTCCGTGTATTAATCGTTACTATTTTAGAGGAATTCTATTTATAAATCTGTCTTTGGATTTTATTTACAGCCTGGTCTTCTTTCAATGCAATATTCTAAGAGAAGAGAATTTTTTTCTTTTTATTGTCGGTACACATTTACTTACAATAGTTGTGTTGCATTTGTCGCAAGATGACTACTAGTAAGAGATATTTGTTCGATTTACAGCCATGAGTAATTTTTAAAAAATTAAAACAACCATATTATTTAATTTCTATCTATCAAATTTATCATTGATTTTCTTTGTCTTGACTAATTAAAATATTCTTATTATACTGTTATTAGTATCTTATTAAATAATCATCATTTTAATTGAGTGCTTTTGGTGAATTGTCGTGTTTGGGCGCATCCTTCTAAAACGTTTTCAGGAGTAGTATGAAATTAACTTGCACTTCATAATAAATTATTTATTTCCAATAGTAGACTTTGTGTGCTATGTTGATTTGCATCATTTTTGATGTTTTAATCCGGTACCAGATATTTTGTGCTTCTGTTACTTGGAAATATAGTAAACTGGTTATTCCTAATACTTTCTGCAATAATGACCCTACTGCTTTAAACAGTTGACTGATAATCATTATCATATCGTGCTTGGCATTTAAATTTACTGATAGACTTTATGTTTTCGAGTAACTTTGACAATACCTCTGTTCAGATATGATTTTGAGCAGAAATTAAATTAATATTTAAGAAAACCTGAAGATAGACGAAAAATTACTAGATTAAACACACATTTATACAATATTGCTATGTCGGTATGGATATACGTACACGAAAGGTAAGCAAGCAAGAAATGTTTACGTCATTTCATTTCGAAATAAGTCGGTCTTAAGATCGCGTTTATTAGCGAGCTGTGTGCTACTATTCAGGTCACTACGTTTCTTGTTGTAGCGGGGAAAAACATAAGCTGAGAAAGCGTGTGCCAGCTGCTATTTAAGGACACTAAAGTTAAGTACTTTATGTACTTGTATTCGCGTGTAATAGCCTCCCTACACATGACATTGATACTTGGCTATTGAATCAATAATGCACGAGAATGACTATCCCGTGAATATTTTTGTGTTTTATCTCTAACGATTTTGAAATCAGAGAAATGAAATATATGGTATTAATAATTACAGCGATAAGTGCCGATGTGATGAAAAAGAAAAGACGCGCGCGCGCGCACTAGAGAGAGAGAGAGAGAGAGGTGCTATCAATCGAACAGTGGAAATAAGGTCAAGGTCACTCAGCAGCAAGACCCGCCACTAGTATGTCGCTAGTATCCTCAAAACCGTCCAAAAAAAACCTGTATGAATTTTAAATCCTAAATTACGAATTGAGTAAATTTGCATTATTCTCTGGCGGTTGTTTTACTATTTGTATGAAATTAATATCAAGCGATGTGTATGCCCCCCCTTCCCGGACCTTAATAGTTTTAGCCATATGATATTAGTAATAAACTACATAAAACTCATATATAGTTTTAAGCCATAGTAGCAGGGTATTGAATTTTTAGCGCTCAGTTCAGAGTACGGTCAAATTTCTCTACTTTTCAGTGCTTGATGAACAGTTATTTTGCCCTTTCTCCGAAATTTTCCAAATTAAGCGCTGACGTTTGGACCAGTCCTATATGCCTAGGTATTTTTCAAAGCTTCATCTTCATGGTTACTGTTGATGTAGATGGAGATGAATGACGTCATGTAGTGGCCCAGTTGTCGCCTCATCTTCTTCTCGTGTATCTAACTTATGCGGCAGCAGATTTTTGTTTATTTTTTTTTATCTCACTATTTCAATAACTTCCGTTGCTTAAAATGTACTAAATTAATAATAAACAACCACCTTTTGGATGTGTCAATTTTTTTTTTAACCTCCTATATAGTTTAAACCTGAATACTCCTCTACCTCAACTCTCGTAAAATTTGGAGTCGAAGTCTGGACATTTTTACCGACTTCGACTCCAATAAAAAGCAACGGACTCCACAGCTCTGGCTACAACGCTTAGCAGTCCATATAGAGCTCAGTGAGTCACGCAGTGATTTCGTTTGGGTTTGTTTGACTGAAAAGACTCCTCGCGGAAGTGACAAGAGTTGCCTTTTCTTATATTTTGGCTGTGTGCTGAAGTTGAAATGTGAAACATGTTCGTTCGTTTGCAAGTAACAATATTATGTTATTAGAATGATTAGTTCTTTTTGTGCCTTCCAGTAAATGGTCGTAAGATGATGGGTTGAGATGCAAATTTAATTGACAATTCATAATATAATTTTAGCATGTTTACATCCCGTAAGTACGATTAGATCGTGTACAGACTACCCCATTATACTTTATAGCCTATATAATAGGCCTACAAAATATCATGTCGGGACTAGAGCATCTGGGCATTGCAGGTGGGGATCACTTGCGAGAAGCTCTCACGGTATGTTCAGATCCAATTAAAGCCATCGATGAATTCCAGCAGCAGAACGGCATCTTGCTGCCGTCTCTGAAGCCGGCGTTGCCATTTCTGGATCTTCACGGTGTGAAACGTCTTGAGTTCCATCAGTCAACACTGGAAGAAATGCGTGACAGACTTCTACAAAGACTCGGCGAGATAGCTAAATCAAATAAAGAAGAAGATATGAAAGTTATGGAAGATTTACTTGAGAAAAGTTTTCCAGTTGTGAAAGTTAAAAGCATTCGACCCGTTGTTTTGTGCATTTTGAAACACTTACCTGTTATCAAAGATCACTATCTGAAAGCCATTTTAGAAGATCGAGAGTTGTACAGTGAAGCAGCAACAGAAGTGAAGCGACAGATTTGGCAAGACAATCAAGCGTTGTTTGGAGATGAAGTCTCTCCCTTGTTTTCTCAGTATATTATGGAAAAAGAAACAGCACTTTTCAGTCATGAGAATGCAGGGTTAACATTCTTTTTGCCTACACCTAAAGCAAGGCGACAGGGAGAGGTAGTAACCAAACTTGTACACATGGTGGGAAAAAATGTAAAATTATATGATATGGTGCTCAGGTTTCTTCGAACACTTTTTCTTCGTACACGGAACCGACATTATTGTACACTGAGGTATGTATTAATTATGAATGAATAGTCATATTTAATTTGAATTAAAAAAATTAATTGTTAACAGATAACAGATCAATACAATAATATTAATAACAATTGATTTTGCAGGGTAACATATATCTTACTCTGTATTTATTTTTCATAAACATGTATTTAAATATTCTCAGTATAAAAAATGCTAAGTAGATATTTAATTAAGTAAACTTTTTTTACTTTTGTAATTTTTAAAAACAAAACATTTTTTCTTTGCATGAAAACTTAGAGTAAAAAAGTTACTGATCCATTATCCTCCCTGTGCAGCATTCATTATAATTTATAAACATAACTAAAGTTACTAATAAACAATTATTTAATTTTGTAAGATGAAATTAAATGTATTAAACTTTTAACCTTAACTTTTGTTATGATTTTCAGGGCAGAGATTCTAATGGCAGTTCATGACCTTGAAGTGAATGAGATTTGCTCAGTAGACCCTTGTCACAAGTTTGCCTGGTGTGTTGATGCCTGCATTCGAGAGCGAATTGTCAACACCAACCGTTCTCGAGAACTACAAGGTTTCCTTGATGGCATTAAGAAAGGCCAGGAGTTTGTTCTTGGGTAAATGCTGAGGTTCAGAAAGTCAAGCAGAATGTGTTGGTTTTTTAAAAATATGTTCTTTGTATTGTATTCGAGACTTATTTTGTTAATAGTTAATGTATTAAGTTTGTGGTATTTGTATTACTATTATTATATTATTTTCGACGTTTATTCTGTTTGATGTTTTTAAATATGTTTAAATAATAGTTTGTGCCTATATTAATTTGTGTAATAAATTTGATTGAAGAACAACCACATTTATGAAGCTGTGTTCTCATAAGGCAAAAGTGTCATGTTCGCTTTCAGTAAGGAAAAGTATTATTCTCACATTGTACATATACTCACTCTAGTACATAGAAATTTACCACCTGTTGGCACAAGATTGATTTTCCAATTTTCCTCTTATGATATTGTACCACATATCTTCCAAGACAAATTACTAAAGCAGTTTAATCACAGTGTAAATTTTCTGTCTCTAAATAAGATGATTAAGTTAAACATCATTCCTTGTTGAAGATTCTGGTAAGAAAAGTAAAAATATATTTTCACAGTTTTCCCTTCAGTGTCATTGTGACATCAGTCTGTCTTTAATTTCATTATTCACAGTCTTTCTAATTAAGTAAATTTCTATTCTGCACCTTTCATCTAAAGTGCTTGAACTTGAAAGATAATTTAGCTTTAGGCTTTTCACCTCTCCAAATGTGGTCTGCAGATTAGCTGAATTTAGTGAATGAAATCAGTCAACATTTTATAGCAATTACCAGAGAAATTATGTTAAACTGCCTCTTGAGCATTCATGCAAGTCTGTTTTAAGAACACTTCAGTGTTCTTATTTTATTTAGTGACTTAATAGCTTAATATTTCTTTCTAATAATAAAATATTCCATGTTTTCAAACTTTGGCTTATTTATATTTTTTATAAATTTTTATTTTATTAATTAAAAATAATTAGATGTATTAGAGGCTTAGATTAACTTAGATGATAGTTAACTATAAATATCATTATTTGAATGTAGAATTTATGTTTTAAACAATTAATTTATTCCTGGGCCCAGAAGTTGGATTTTTGTTGCTCTGAAAATATAGTTGTTAATAAATCAAAAATGGTAAGATTTCAGTTTAAGTACAAAAACAGTTTGTAAATTAAACAATTTGTTTGTTTGTTTTTATAAATTTTAAATTGATTAAATGCATACTTTGTCTTAAGATTGCTCTAATTGAATTAAATTATTTATCACTAGATATGTATGGTCATTGTTTAATAGAAGCAGTGCCATAAAAGGAAGCAATGTTATCCTATGGAAGACGTCACTTATCAATGTCATAGAATTAACATTATAAACTGAGACCCTGTTTTATTACTATTACTTATTTGTGCAAGCCATTTGTTTTTACTCTTATGCTGTGAGATAATTTAACTTCTGATTGACTGATTAGATGACGTATTTTTGTATTCAGTAACATCATAAGTAATATACTTGAGGTATGTATGCAAGTTTCTAGGTGCCTCTTTTACAACAGCATTTTATGATGTCTGTATTTTGCTTCTTATAGTGACTTGTCCATGGTGTTGTGTGATCCATTTGCAATGAATACAATTGTATTGTCTACAATGAGAGTGTTGCAACACTGCATCAATGCAGATAGTCTACCACGCGTGAGTTTCTTTATCAGATAGTAATGAAATGAATGTTTAGTTAATCCAGTGAAAATTTTCAGCTAATTAAATGTGATTTTCAGCCATTGCTGTTATTTATTATAAATATTATTATTATTATTATTATTATTAAATATTATTAATTAACTTTGAATTACTAGTATATTTTTATGTATCAGAATAAATAATCATATGTTTAGATCGGGGCCTGTCTTAAAAAGACAAGTGCTTACTATAGCTTAAATAATTTATTATATTTCAATTTCTTACACAAAACTATGGGGCTAATAATATCTGTTCATTTTTAGAGTTTTCATATAATTATTGTAAAGTAGTAGGTGAAAGTAGTACTTTAGAAATGTTTATCACCTCCATGTTATAACAGTAGCATGTTTTGAATCAAACCTCATGATTTACACCTATTTTGCTCCAGGTTAAGGTAGGAGTAGGGGATACTGGTATATTTGAAAAAGCATTTATGATGAAAGTCAATTTTCACTTTTTATTTCTTAGGAAAAATTGAAGGCCAAGTTAAGAGGATTATGCATAAAATAAATATTATTAATTATTTTTTTTTTAAAATAATTTATGGGGTTTTTTTTGCAAAGTTTTCCCAGTTCTTTCATTAAAAAAAGTGTTTAAATCAGTAATGTTATTAAATATGAAGACTTTATTCATGATTATTTTATTTCAAAACATAATTGTTTTGTTATTTAATTTTCATAATTATTTTATTTTGCTCTTGAAATTATGAAAAAACATTATTTACAAATACAATTCATAACAGAATCCACTAATTTTGTGAAACTGTGCAGTATATTTTTGTTACTTTGGCCTGAACTGCATATCAGGCACTGATTATATATAATTTATATTATCGTAAAACTAGGTATTGCTTCAAAGTTCTTAAAAATAGTATGAAACTATCACAAATATAGCACTCTTAACCAGTGAAAATGATAAGGGCTATCATTTTTCATTTTGGACTGACTCCTATCTAATCGAACTTTTTACTTCAGCTAATTGAAGGATGAGGTTGTCTCACTTATAATTGGAACTATGATTTTTGGGTTTGCTTTAAGTAAAAGACCAAACGATATTGATTTAGCTTATGACCACAGTTTGCCTAGATTCCTCTTCACTTAGTTTTTAAAATATATTTTAAATGTCAGGTTCATTTTCACTTATAAGGAACAGGGATATCAGTGGAGTTTTATTAAAAGATAGAAAATTATTGCATTTAAGAATTGGAGACAATAGTATTTTTATCATATAGTTTGGCATGGGTGTTTTCTTTGTTGACTTTTGTGTTACTTATTGTTTGTCTAAGCTTACAGATTATCTATACTGGCATTCATCTTTAATAACAAATGATTTGCTTATTAAATTTCACCAACTTTAATTGAATTTTATCTCTCAGGATAACACAGACCTGCAGTTGCTGGTAAGAATGATTGCCCTTGGACTGGGTGCCTGGGATATGATTGACAGCCAGCTTTTTAGGGAGCCTCGGCTGGTGAGAAAAACTAATTAAACTTGTAATTACATTTTCATCAAAGGAAAAAAAATAACATGCAAACTAACAGAAAAATTCTAAATTAAATTTATGATCTGTTAAGAAAGTTGAAAAAAGAAAATCAATTATTATGACAAAAGCCGGAAGAAACTTTCCTTTCCAGATACTAGTGTCAGATACTGAAATCAGATCTGGTTTAGGCTGTAAGAAAAGTTTCTTCCTAAGTCTAAGCTGAAGAAATTACATAAATTTTCTTTATGGTTAATCCTTGAATTCTGTTTTTAAAATATTTTCATGGTCAGAACAAAGGCACAGCACTCATTTCATACATGGACTTTCACATTGTTAATTGATCTACAACAAAATCTTTAAAAGTACAGCTACAGTCAAGACATTATTTTAACCTGTTCCATCAAACAGGTTACAAGGCCTTTTCCCATTCTTTATATTCATATGCGGTTCTTTGAAAACATTGCACATGAATGCATGAGTGTGTGTGGAGAGCTTCTTTTGTTAAATTGTAAACAATTTCTGAGTTTAGCATATTCTTTCAGGATGCACAATTTTTCACTAAGTATCTACCAACAATCGTGGGCATGATGGTGGATGACCAAGTGCGAGCTGTAACAGCCAAGATACCAGATGCAGTAGTCAAGCAGCCAGAGCTTCCATCGGAACTGTATGCCACATTTATCAAGCAGAACCCCATTGGCAGTCTTATTGCCATGTACTACACGCTCCAGGTCAGGTTTTGTTTAAGAGATTTTGGGGTATTTTTTATTTTATTTTAAAATTCATTTTATTTTATTTGCCAGCATTAAGTAAATTTAATTTTATTAAAGCAAAAGTAGTTTAATGCAGTGTTGAATGTAGTGTTGGCAGTATATTCACTTTCCTTTCAGAAATGGTTCTCTCCCTTTAGGTGAGTTCTTAATCATGACCATTTGATAATTGAATGATTTATGAACTTTCCATCACTCAATTTTTGTTAATGAGATATATTATTTCTAAGTTTTGGATTACCAAAAGCCAGCTAAAGGCATCAGTGTTGATAGTGGTGTCTTTTCTCCATGCATGAACTGAGTTTTTGTAACAATGAAATGATTCCAAGCTGAAGTTTCATGTTTTGCTTTGTGAAAATATATAATGCAAAAATGCAGTAGTATAGTTAATTAATACATATATGTTCAACATTGAGATATTAGGGGACTGCACGATAAAAAAAAAATATAAAGTAAGTATATGATGCAAGATAGCTAGTTAAACACACAAGCAAAGCAAAAAACTAAGCAGCAGCTTAAAAAAATTTGAGATTGCAGGTGATATACCACAAGAGACATATTTGCAATTTTGTTATGTACATTTGTTATAGATGATGAATTAACTGGTATTTTGATTATTATGTTTTGTGTTTCCCCAGACTATCCTCAAGTCATTGAATACATCTTAAATAATTACAGTTTGCTTACTGATTTTCTAAAAAAGATACATGTTTGCTTATCAGTTTTTTAGTTTTAGAAAACCTCATGTATTTCATAAAATGAAGATTCAAATATTTTATTGATTACTATTTTCTGTTGCAAGTGTTTAAATTTGCATATAATAATCACAATATAGTGTTATAATCTATATTCCAGTCTGTTGCAGAAATATGCATACTGATCCAATTCAGTCTTGTTTTTAGTTTTAAAGAAATCTTTGTTGAAATCATCATTTATGGTAAAATGTACAGTTTTAAAAGTGTTGAAACTTGACGTATGTGATTTTTAATAATAATTTTATTACATCATGAGCTTACTTAACTTTTATGGTTTTCTTTATGAAGGCTGCACGACAGAAAGACAGGCCAGCACTGTGCCAGCTACTGCCAACATTGATTCACTGTGAGAATGACCGGGCATATGAAGACACTTTTCTTCATTCTATTATTTCTTATCTTATACCTTTTGGGGAAGACTTCAGCAATGAAGACTTCTGTACCGTTGTCTTTGACGATTTTTTATTGGTGAGTTGTTACCACTACCAGTGGACTGATAAAGGCATCACAGTAAAACTGAGATTACTATCTCATTAACTTCCTCATTGCTGTAAGCTTTATATAGCATCATTTGCAATGTGTGTAAGTGTATGTAGGCATGTGCATGCATCCTTGCATAACATTTAAATTACATAATCTTAGGCCTTCCATAGGCACTTGCATATTCATAACTTTAAAATCTGCACTTAACATTACCATGTTTGCACCAAACTTGGACTGTTGGGCGCCACAAACAAGCTCACAGCTTGTCTCAGCCAATCAGGTAAATTGTTGCAGAGCTGGTCTTGTTTACATGGTTGGCTGCATTTCTCTGGTGAAAAGCGTTCCCTTTAACTCTTATAATGTATTAACCAAAATGCATTCATTAATTAACAATGCTAAACAAGTGTAAATACAGGAACACGGACCAGAAAGTCAATTTCCTGCAAACCAAACAGAAAATTAAAGCAAAACATAATAGTGGTGTTCTATAATCTAATGCTTACGGTGCTGCTCGGTAAGTGTGAGAAACAGAAAGTTAACCTGATGTACATGATGTACTTTACTATTCTTGTAAATAAGTACTGATTACAGATTATGCCAGTAAAGAAAAATGTGTCGTTAGCACACATTGAAAGAAAATATAGCCTAGAAAATGTTTTATGTTATAAGATTTTATTTTTTCTGTTTTAATGTTTCTTGTTGTTTAGTAGGTTTGATTTGTAGCTAAAAAGATAATAAAAATGTTTACTTTTCATATAATGGTAACAGCCTGCAACTTCTAATGAAAATGCAGTGAAGCATTTGCTGCGTCTTCTGTGGTACATACACCCACGTCTTCCCCAACAACGACTACAGGCACTGATGGAAGCTTTGCAGCCTGATAAAGAGGTATTAGGTTTCAAAAAATGTGGCCTTGATTTTAATTTAGTTTGGTGGGGGGTTGTAACAGTTCTTAATTCTACTAGAGACTACAGTCTGTGCTCTACACTTGTCATTATTATTGTATACTATTTCTACAGTCTGGTTGTAGCTTATGCTAGAACTATCAGGAAATGTAGTGTTAAAAACTGTCAGCACTAATTTGCACAGTCTGGTGCTTGTTTAGACAATCACATTGGTGTCCTGTGGATAACGGGAGACTTCATCAGATGGAGAGCTGTCTATCACATCTAAACAAAATATTCACTTGGTGGTAGAACTCAATACTGAGATAATAACCTGAGCTGTTCTCAGAATGACATACGTTAAAGTATTAATATTTCTACTCTCTTCTTAAAGATAACCAGCTTTAGAGACTAGATATTACAATGACTGCAAGATAGTCTATTAAGTAATATATGTTAATAACTAAACATAAAAATTAGTTAATCACTTAAAACTAAAAAACAGATTGAGTAAATCATTTTACCATATGAGTTTTGTCGCAAAGCCTTCTTGTTAGCAAGTCAGTTTTGCAAAACGTTTTCATGACACTTAAGATGAAATGAAAATGGAACAAATTAATTCCCACATTTAAGTGGGAGGAAAAGAATTTACCTCTTTTAAGTTTTCTAAACTTAATGTTTCCACTTCCATAAAAGTTATTCATCTTTGACATTGATCATAACTACAAAGTCCTGTAGATTTATTTAGTTTTTATTCATCAATAGATGACTTAGATACAGATCAGGTAAACAAAAAGTCTTTAATGAAGTACATCCTTCCAGATGATTAAATTATGCAAGTATACATATATACTAAATGCTTCCATATTTATCCTTATTACAAGAATAAAGAATTGTTCGGGGGTGGGGGGGTACACAAGAACAAAACAGTTTTACTGCAGTAAAAATGTGCAATTCTTTCCATTTTCCGTTATTTACTTTTTTATGGTTACATGCACAGTATTTTAAATAAAATAATGCTTTTTTTAACATGTTTTCAGTCATGTTCATTGGATATTTATTATTATCATCAGTATGTTTGATGGGCATTGATCTGTGTTATCATAACACCATGAACGCCTTTTTCTTTTTTCAGCATAGTGAAATAGTTCACAAAACTTACCAGCTGCTCAAGGAAAAGATTGCTTCCTACGAGCCCAGTCCTGTTCCTGTGCCTGAAGAAATAGACTCACCTCTCATGAGTGTTCCTGCACCCACTCCTGCTTCATCCTAGATCTTGCATCTTTGAAGAGAATTCTTTTATTGTGTCTTATGTAAATAAATTTCAGAGAACATGCCTTTTTCTCATTGTTTTCTCTTTTCATTACCTCAAACACTGAAAGAATCCATGCACTTCTTTTGTTTGAATGCAAAAAAAAAACAACCTTACAAATAATATCCAGGTTTTTTTAATTCCAAATCCTTCCTTAATGTTGCTGCACTGGTATCATTATCAATGCAATGGGGGTCTGTCTTCAGTTTCATATAAACAGTATACCAACTTATTTTGTTAAAAAAAACAGTCTCCATTCATTTGTATAGCCCTTCTTTTTTTACATTTTCATTTTGTTAGTAAAAGAACATTTATAATTTTAGGCATTGTTTTTATAAGAAGTTATTTCTTTGGTTTAATGTATTTGATGGCAAACTGATTGAAACACTAACCTTTTGCCTGTTCAGTCTTTAAATATATGTAACTTTAAATTCTGCAATCTCTAAAATTGCAGTTTTATAATAGCTTTAAACTACTGATTTTTTTTTAATAGCAGCATTTTTACTCAGAAGTAGGATAAACAAATTATTAAAGGAGGAGAGAAATATGTGTGTGTTAGTGTGTGTGTGTGTGTGTGCGTGAGTGTTGGTGGGTAAGATACTACCTGTTTTCAGATTATTTCCCTTTTCAACTGATAAGCAGAAACATCCCACTCACAAAAAAAAATTCATAAAAGGATTTATTTTGGGGGAAGCTTGTTTTTCTTTTTGTGTAAGAAATAAAAATATTAAAACAAAATAAAAATCTTTTAGTTCAGTGCTCTTTTCTTCCCAAATAAGTTTTTTTCTTGAACTTTTTTGATGGTATCTTCAGATGATCATCATACATTAGTTGATTTCAAAGGTAATTTAATTTGTTTTTTAGAAATCTTGATTGAATTCTCTTTGAACAGTTATGTTTTGACTTAACAAGCGATGAAGAAAAATGTGGATTTCTCCACTCCTGAATGTAAACATTCATTTATGTTATTTTATAAAAATTATTTTGCTTTTGACAGTGCCTGCAGTTATTTGTTTTCACAATTGTCCACTCTAAATATTAAATATTTGTCATATTGTTTTCAAGCTTTTACAGTGTTTCAAATTACATGTTCTTGTCAGTATATTTGAAATAAATTGTTGATCTCTTTTGAGTTTTTTTTTTTTTTTTAATTTTTACTAGTTTAGTTGCGTTTTGCACTGGGAATGAGTTTTATTAAAGTGAGTCTGTGACACCTGCACCATTCTAGTTATTGGTTATGATTATTATTATTAATCATCCATAACTAATTACAAGTGATGAGAATCTTAATTTATGTTATTAATAATTCTTCCCAAAGACACCACTCACTTCCCTTGGCAGATATGCAGGCGCTGTAAACGTTTTCTCTTTTCCACAATATTAAGGACAAACATTTACTATCACAGTACATGTATTTCCATTGATGGAAAACTTCTTACCAAAGGAGAAGATAAATCTGTCTTTAATCTATATTTAGCGAGCCCCCATCACCTACTATCTCAAGCAAATATGATTATTGGATGTTCCATTATTAAGCAAAAGAGACAGGAAATGTTTACTGTGTAATGTTCTACAACATGGATTGAGCGTCACAGAAAAGGGGGGATAATCCTATCCAAAATTTATTTTTCTTAAGGTATTATTGTCTCCCTTATTGGTTCACAAAATGCATTGTTTACTATCTGTTGAATGAAAGTTTATGTTCTACATGCTTGGTCAGTGTGTTCGAGAGTGGGTATCCATATACCTTTACATATACACGTGTATAAATTAAAGTAAATATGTAAAGTAGTGTTTGTTTATTTTGATGTTAATTAAGAATAGCTAGGGATTCTTTTTCTTTCTATGAGAATGTGCCCATAAACAATAGATGTTTTTAGTGCTGGTAAGTCATAATACACACTTTTATTATGAGGACTGTCCAGAAGCCATGGAATCAGCAGATTTTGACAGTTACATTTTAAGGACGGGACTCCATTTTTCCCACCAGTGTATGTGTGTGCGAGCTCCCGTCAGTTGTGTTAGATCTCAACTTCACCTTTTTCTTACACGCTGAGCTCTGATGCGGTTTTATTTCAATTTTCCATAATTTGAAATAAAGACCTTTCGAATATTCACTGTTTGGCTGGCTGGGACAGCATACTCGGGCCTTTTTTTCCTATCTATCTTTTCTACCATGGTACAGACCTTTTGGTTATCTAGCCATTCGAAGGACCAAAACCTGTCAACAGCACAAAACTATTCCTGCATTCATCAACAAGAAAGTGCATCCGGGTTTTCACCTGTTTGTGAGTGTGGCCCATCACTCTTCAGAGGTCGGCATATCATGTGCTTTTCATTTCACCGGCAGGTGTTGTGAACTTTTATTCCTTCCGAGGAGGGAGATGAACTATTGCGTGAATATCTTCAATGTGTGTGCACATTAACATTCATCATTTATTCAGTGTGTACTTCATCATCGTCCATTGTTGTTTTCTACATATTAGCTTAAGGCATAACCATAGGGACACATTACTCATAGGTAGTTAGGAAAATTCAGATTAATCTATAGTTTCTTTTGATGTTCATTTGAAACTTTAATAATTATTGACACTTAGGTTTTCGTCCCATAACTCTTTAGAAGGAACATTTACATTTTTTAAAAGGGTGTTGAAGAGAGTTTATAGTACATTTAAAAATGCACATAGCTGGTTAAAAGTACTATCGATTTTGTACATTATAATGCAGGTATTCATTAGTTTCATTTTTTTTTTTTTAATTAGCCATGTTATAAAGGTAATTAAGAATTCTGGGAAAAAGACCATAACTCTTTATTATTATTTTTAAAGAAAAGAAACGCTCATCAGATTTTAGTCTATTACCTTCTCTGGTCCTCTAAGAATCTTGCAGGGCAGAAAGAATTTGGGAAGGTGCAAGTATACATAGAGGTGTATGTACATGTATGGTCACTGTAGTTATAAATGTTGTATTCTTGGAATCCATGCTCTTAGCTCATGTAAATCTGGACAGCACTAATGTACAGAGTAATACGTAGTAAAAGTTAACAGTTGCATCAATACATATTCAGATATTGCAAAATGGAAGAGTCCTTATTTAGTACAGGAGAACAAGATTAGGTTCAACTTTGAGAGATTGAAGGACACTAACATCCATGTATACTTCCAGGCCACAGACAGGAAAATTTGCCCCACTCCTTACTATGGATGGTGATGTTGAAATGTTTACAGAAACCTTCAACACAGTTGTGACAGAAGCTGCTGAAGACATCCTTAGCCTACATCACCCAAAGAACAAACCCTGGATTACAGAAGAAATTCTCAAAATGTGTGACACCCTGAGTGACTTTAAAATGAAACACAAGAATATAGAGAAATCAACAAACAGATCTGAAAGGTTTGAAGAAAGCTAAAGAAAACTATCCGACAAAAATGCACAGAGACTGAAAACAGTTTGAGGAAATTATCGCTGAAGAACAGGCTGGGTTTAGGGCTGGAAGAAGTACGACAGAACAAATATTTAATCTCAGAGTTCTGTGCGAAAAATGCTTACAACACCAACAAGACATTTACCATGAGTTCATAGATTTCAAAAAGGCCTTTGATGAAGTGTGGCATGAGGCATTAATAATGATTATGGACCACAATGAAGAAATACAACATGGGCCAAAGGCTGACTAACACCATCAAGCAGCTACCAGTGCAGTACTTGTCCAAGGAATTGTGGGAGGATGGTTTCAGACAACGGTTGATGTACGTCAGGGCTGTCTTCTGTCACCCATGCTTTTTAACATCTACTTAGAGCACATCAGGAATGATGCTCTGGAACACCACTATGACACTATTGGAGGGTGTAACACCACCAATCTTTGCTTTGCAGATAACATCAACGGGCTGGCTGGCAGTGAGGATGAGCTTGTCCCCAATGATATCCCTTGATGAATCCTCCTCCAGATTTGGCATGGAGATAAATGCAGAATGAACAAAGCTGATGACAATTAGTTAAAAACAAGTTTCAACCAAAATCAAGATCAGAGGAAAAGTACTAGAAACAGTGAACCAATTCAAGTATCTAGGCTCTGTCTTCAGTGACAAGGGATCAAAAACAGAAGTCTTGTCTAGAGCAGCTCAGACAACGGCAGCCATGTCAAAACTAAGACCTATTTGGAGAGACAAAAATATCTGTCTGAAAATAAAAATAAGGCTTCTGAAAAGCTAGTCCTATCAGTCTTTCTTTATGCATGTGAAACATGGACCCTGACGGCAGAAATACAGCGCAGAATACAAGCACTTGAAATGAGATACTACAGAACCATCCTTGGCATCTCTTACAAAGATCACATCACAAACGAAGATGTGTGCAATATCATCAGACGTGAAGCTGGCGAATATGAAGACCTCCTCACTACTGTCAAAAAAAAAAAAAAAGGAATGATGAAATGGTATGGCCATGTTACTCGAGCCAACAACCTCTCCACAATAATCCTGCAGGGTAGCGTTATGGGTGGCAGAAAACGAGGCAGACAGAGAAAGACGTGGACCGACAACATCGCAGAATGGTCAGGGAAAAAATTTGCAGACAGAGTTTAGCACATGACTGAGACAAGTGGAGAGAGCTGGTCAACAGTTCAGCAGCTCAGCGACCACATTAGGTCAAAGGACAGAAGATGAAGAAGTTCTCGTTTAGTTTAATAACATATTTCTACAATTTGTCAAAATACGAGGCCGTATTGTTGAGTTGTGTGTGTGTGTGTTTCGCTCACACTCACCCCAGAAGCCGCAACACACCTTTCATCTTCATGATATTCGCGGTCTTGGTCTGCTTCTGGGGGATCCCCATAGCCTCGCGGTGCGTCTGAGGTGGAGGACAGGAGGGCTGGCGGAAGGGGGTGAAACAGGTACTTGGCGCACCCTCAACCATCCTCCGTAGGTGGTGGAGGGGGCGAAGCCATTAAGACTGTATCTGTAGCCGCTGTCTATAATGTCGAGTTTCCGGGTTATTATTCTGGGTTTTATTTCTTTTATTTTCTTTATTTTAAATTACTATGTGGGTTTCATATATCATACTGATTTTTATTTCGTTACTTTCGAACTTAAAGGGCTTCTGATATTTATATTTGCATTTCGAGAAGAATGTCATTTGATCGTTATTATAAATTAATTATTTGAATATGGTTAATGATATCAGTGCGTTTTATATTTTTCGTCTCTTAGTAACAGCGGATTCAATTTTCCGGTCCTTATTTTATATTAGATTCAAAATGGCATCCGTCGTGTGGGCAGTGAAAGGTCCCCGGCTAATCAGATTGCTCAGGCACGACGACAATAATGAGGTATGTTTTGAATAGACCTTTAATTGGACAGCAATTAATGTAAAGGTTAAAAATAAAAGTTATAAATTAAAAGATAACAGTAAAAGTTGTGATAGTGAATTTCGTTACTCAGGCACCGGTCGGCTTTCGGTTTCTTGCAGCGAGTGCGACCTGAATGCTGAAAGATGGTATTTTTTGCATGAGAATTGAGATGTAAGACTGTGGATCAAATATGTTTATATTATAATAGAATAGTATCCTTTTATTTACTTGTATAATGTTATTAGATTCATGGCTTTATCCAATATCAAGTGTTAAATAAATTAACGATATTGAACAATTTTTACTGATTTCGTCTGCTACTGTTTTCTTATGGACAGATCCGTGTTATAACTGTTAATGTATCATTAAATGTCAGAATGTCACATAATTACACTATAACATCTAAAATTATTTTAGGATATGTTTGCTTAGTAAAATAGTAGTAGTTCATAAGTTGAATTCTGCGTATTATAAATAACACATTTTAAAATTAATAATTAATAATATTTAATATTAAAAAAATTTTCCCCAATGAAGAAACTTACAAAGGAACCCATTATGGCATTAGTGCCTGCCTCTTAGTGTTAGAGTACTTAGTCACATAATTCATTTATTTGATAGTATTAAAATTTCAAAAGGTATTAGTATTTATTAAAATATTTACTAATTTAGCCATGCAATGCATGCATTTGACTTTTGAGGTATTCCACGTGGTATTAAATTATGTGTCTTATATACTAAAATAATCATTTCTTGCAAACGAGTAAAGATAGAAGTACATTGGACCCTCCTTTAGTGATAGTAACTGGTTCCACACAGGATATCGTCAAATGCATCTATGACTAACCAAATAATATAGGAAGAAGTATGTGTATTGTATGGCCTTTGTAAAATGAAGTAGTTGCACAACAGTTTCAGGAAACTAATGGGAGATGAATCATTCAGCAGAATTAAGCATAAGGGTCATGTTGTAACTATTAGTTAAATAGCAACAATAACATTAATAATAGAATAATTTTAATTATGAATTGATTATTATTTGTTCTAATTATATATCAAATATAGAACATATTCATACATCTAGTATATATGCATTATGATAAATTAAGTTTGTACAAAAAGATTTATAAGCTATGGTCATACTAATTCTTGTAATAGAGCACAAATAAATTTCTTGGAATGTAATACTTTTAATTGCACTTATTATAGTGGTCTTTTTATTCTGTTTAATCTTCTTTGGAAAACAAATATAGTCCAAAACTTAATTAAGAAATTTCCATCTCAACACAGGACAGTCTTTTTCCTTTAAAGTGTATAATTTTTAATATATTCTCATGCATTAGAAACATAGCTAAATATATGCAAATGATAGCTGAATTAACTGATGTATTTACAATAATTATTAATGTAATTATTCAGTCCTTTCTAGAATGTAGAATAAAAATTGTCTAAATATTGAACACATCCACACACACACACACACACACACACACACACACACACCATAGATAGGAATGGGGTGGGTAACAAACACATGGGAGTATTAGAACAGATTGAAGGTTTTTCTCCAATGGGATGTTGAACAACAAAAATTTAAATAAGGGAAAGACAAATTTACTCACCAGATATATGAAATTATTTTATTAGTGTATATATTATAACTATAAAGACTATGATTGATTGTTATAAAATGAATTAAAATATATTTATTCAATACAGGGTAAATTTTATGTTCCAAATATGTTTGAATCCGGAGGTGATAAGTTCATAAAAGTGGTGAGTATTCTGGGTTTTTATATGTATATTGTATTACATGTATTATATTTCAAAATGGAAGAAATCACTTAATACAGTAATGGTGAAAACCTCTGCTCCTTTGATTTAATCAAATTGATTTAGACATTTACAACTCCCTGTATGTCTTGTCATTTAAAAAGAAATACTGTGCTTCAGAAAAGAGTGTCAACAATTAAATTAATATGAATCATTTCACTGATTCATATTTAATTCTACATTTCAGCAGTTGGTCTCAGGTTCTGATAAGTAATTATTATCATTGAGTTATAGCAGATTTTTAAGGTATTCAAGCAAGTAGGTATACATATTTTGTTTTGTAGTTATATAAAGGACGAACATTCATTACCATATTTGTTATAGCTGCAGACATGTTGGTCACTAACCTGGTGGACTTCGCCTGTCATCATGACCATGTTATACAGACGAGGTGTGTATTTTAATAAACTTTCTGTTTAAAATGTAATTAATTTAATTGCAAAACACAGTATCAGAACTCTATATATTCTCTCTCTCTCTCTCTCTAGCTCTCTCTCTCTAGCTTATCAGTACAATAATATTGAATAATGGAGGAATTAATTAATATCTGGTGTTTGAGAGGAAAGATGAATTAATTGCATGTAAGTTTCATTGATTCTTATAATAAGCCTCTGGTTGAGATAGAAGCAGTTCTTGAAGTTTACTAAGCAGGTTTCTACAGCATAATTTGTAATAACATGTTTTGGTTTATTTTGTATTTTATACATGAAAGTCTGAACACTGGAAATGTTTCTTGATTCCATGCATTATCACCAAATGCAAATTTCTTTTTCAGGATATTGTTCACAGGAAGGTGCTGTGACAGTGGGCAAGTTCCTTTGTTCAGTAGGCATCATATATGCTAGTGCATATTGTCTTAGAGGTTAGTAAAACTGTTTAAAAAAGAAAAGTCAATAAAAAAAAATTAAGAATTTTTCTGAAGGAACTAGAGTACTAGATGATATATATCCACAAATAAATATTAACCTCATTTTGAACTGACACCTGGTTTAGCAGGATATCTTTTGTGGCTGGTATTAATGCTAAACACAAGGATCAGTCAACTGGTTTGCCTTTGTCCCTCTTCGTTCGTAGACTATCCCTTTGTTCAGTTTTCTTTCTATTTTAACATTGCATCAGAATTTAAATTTTTAAAATAAATTTAAATTTCAAGATTAACACTAAATTTACAAAAATATGAAAAAGACTAAGAGTGCTTTGATTTATGTTAAACATCCTGCAACAGGCACTAATTTGATAAAACTTTTGTGCATGAACATGTAAAAAATTGTATAGATTTATTTTATATCACCGTGAATTTGTTTTGAAAGCGTATTGATAAATGAGGTTTTGCTTGAAATATGTTGGCAAATCGTTTGGTTCAAAACTTGCATTTGGACTTTGACTGGGATTCTTTTATTTGGGAGTCTATAATGGCTGACATTGATGCTTATTTCCACTTGTTTGAGTATGATAGCATCTCTCTGCCATTTGTTTTTTTGTCTCGCAGACTAGTGGTCCAATGAAAATGCTTTTCTAAACTATTGATTGTACTTGTTCATCCCCTCTGCCCTCTCTTTCCCTTGTTTTGCTTTGGTCATATCAACACCTACTTATGCTTGGATGGTAGAAACATTCATGTCTTTAATTGTTAATGCTTTATAAAATTAGAAAATCTTTTAAAATCTTTGGAGAATTTGTAAAGCTTTGCTGATATACAAATGATGCCCTAAGGGTGCAGTGTGGCCAAACATATTGTGCCATTTCACTAAAAGTTGTTGAAATCTGCTCTAATGGATTTAATTCTGAATAACTATTTATTACAGGAGAGTTGCATTGAGTTTATATTAATTGTTATTACATTAGAGTTGTATTGAGTTTTCTATTGTCATTACATTAGAATTTCTTTTAATATAAATTGTTATTAGAGTTGTATTCAGTTGCTGTAATGTTGTTGTATATTAATTGTTATTAGAGTTGTATTTAGTTGCTGTAATGTTGTTGTATATTAATTGTTATTAGAGTTGTATTCAGTTGCTGCAATGTTGTTGTATATTAATTGTTATTAGAGTTGTATTTAGTTGCTGTAATGTTGTTGTATATTAATTGTTATTAGAATTGTATTTAGTTTATATCTTTATTGCATTAGAGCAGTATTGAGCTGTTTATTAATTGTTAGTATATTAGAGTTTGTTTTTTTGTTTTCCTATTGTTTTGTATATTAATTGCTACATTGCAATCATTTGTGAAAAATTAGTTTTCATTATTGTTTTATATGACATTACTTGTCCGTTTCATTGTATGCCATTATGATTATCTTTTGAAATAATTTCTTTTTAGATATTATTATCCAGAAAACCTCATTGCATTTCAGTTAACTTTTCCTGTGTTAACTGATAAATTTACAGGAATAGGTCGACTTGCAAATCCTGACTACATGATGTTTATAAATGTCTTAATTCAGGCTTTGAAATCTCCATCACTCCAAAATAAGGTGAGATCTCAAGTTTTTCTTAAGAAAAACATTTTGTTAAAGTTACAAATTTACTTATTTGCATGTTGCTTAAGTAGGATATATTTGCATTTTTGATATGAAACTGTTGCATTTATCTGAAACCAGAGTTGATATGTTCAACTTTACAATAAAAACTGTTTATCAAGTTACTGAAATTTCTCAAATAATTCAAATTCAAGTCATGAATATACCTTAGAACTGCTGATACTTATCTAAACATTAAAGACTCTTGACAGATGGTATTTTGGAATGCCATCACCACTAAATAGACAGCGTTTTTCATTCTTTTAGTTTATTTTAATTTTTTTATTATGCTAATGCAAGAGATTTTTACTTCCAATCTGTGAAGATTGTATTTAATTTTTTTCCCACTAGATGCTGGATTTTCTTAAATTGATTTAACCTCAAGAAAATAGTTTAAAATATTATAATTTTTATTTTATTTTTTAAAAGAACAATAAAATAGTTTATAATTTTGTTCAGATATTTGATTATATGTTTTGGTAGTATTGTTCAGTGAAAATCAGCGAAAACATACTTTCCTGTCTACTTTTCAGCATTTACTACATAGGTATGATTTTGAATTTTGGGCATGGCCAGTTGACTTTCGGTGGAACGAAGTGTCAGAGAGGTATGCATGTCTTTTGCTCTCTTTCTTCTTTACTCACATATTTGCATAACCTTACCACCTGACAGTTCATTATCTGTTAAAAATTTTACAGTTTGAAAACTTTTGTCACGAAGTAATACAGTAAATGTGAAATTTATTTATGCATGTGTGAGTAAAGTCTATTAAATGATTTGATTTGGAGTTACAACTCAGAAAGTTGACATTCATTGAAGACATTCATATATCATATAGATTTATGCATATATAGAACTACATACTTGTCTACCTAAATGCATGAACAGATTTATATTTGTTTTTAATATTTTCAGTATAGATGCTTTGTCAATGCTCTGTCCATTTTATTACAGTTTATGCATAGTGAAAAGGCTGAACGTTGCAAAATATTTATTTTATTATCTCATCCAAGCTGAGCTTTAGGTACTTGACCTGTTGGTAACTGTTAAGAACTTTGCATTTTAATGATTCCTAATTTTTTCAGGCTTTATTGAATTTGTTGTGTATGCCCTTTATTGTTAGTAGACCTAATGGTTGTGTGTGTTTATTTCTTTTTTTACCTTTTAAATCACTGCCAGCAAAGTGGTAAGGAATCGGTCAAAAATTCCAAATCAGACCCATGACAGCCAATCTTCATTCATAACAAGAATTCCCAGCAGAATACTTAGGTTTGTGAACATATTTCCTCATTAATATACACATACTAATAATTGTTAACTTTTGCTGCTACACTGATTTTTATATTTGTACTGTTGTGTTGAGAAATATACTACATGCACAAATATACTACAGGCAAAAAATTTTGTGATTTACCCATATATTTTACATACTCCCCTTAGCTGTTTTCTTGTTGTGCTTTAGGGATCTACTGTTTTCATGGTGTACTTTAGGTTTGATAATACAATATCACAAAAACTAATTTTGTTACCCCTCCAAATTACGTCATGACATGAAAAATGTATTTAGAAAGCAAACACAATTTAAATAACATGTATCTTTACTAACATGTTTTAATGGAATTTGTTTTCCTGTCTCATTTATATAAAAGAACATACAAAAAACAAAACCCATTATATAAAGATATGTTATTTCTGGATTTTACATTTTAAAAGTAGATTTAAACATAGTTCTATAAAGATTTTTTTTTCATACAGTATTTCCCTTTTTTTTTTTTTAATGGAGTGTAACACTTCATAGTAACAAAGCTAAATATATCTCTATGCAGTTACATTGCCATTCACACATTTGGTCGACGCATGGTGTATCCAGGAGCTACTTCACTAATGGGAATGCTTGTTGGTAGGTATGGTCACGTATGATTGCTATTAATAGACTGTGCACATTTCCTTTAAGTAAGTACTATCATGCTCATTTTTTTCCACATCTTCTGTTTAGTTATAGGTGTTTTAGTTATAATGTTGAAGTAATCTCTCTTTCCTAATTTTTCTTTTTCGTTCTAACAATACAGGTGACATGCTCAACCAAGGCCGAGCAGTTCTTTTGGAACAGGTATATTTTTTAACAGTTATAAATGTATGCATTCAAAAGTATTTATATTTAATGGAAATCTAAAATTGAGTGTTTCATTAGGAATAATTCTGTTTACCATCTTTCAGCAATGTCTACAACACAGAAGTATTTGTGGTACTTGTATTTAATGAAAATCTAAAATTTAGTGTTTCATTAGGAATAACTCTGTTTATCATCTTTCAGCAATGTCTACAACACAGAAAGATAGGAGGGAGTTGTTGCTGTACAACAGCTATGAGTTTGTTTTCTAGCTAGAGTTTATTTGGCATACTGGCAGGGGAATAGTAAAAAAATCTTCTCACATTTGCTGAGACTAGGTGGATTGAACAAATGTGACAGCCCTAAAAATGATTTGTAGGCAAAGTAACGACTGTTAAAGGTCATTTGGTGCTTTCCAACCTACTGCATGCCTAATACATAAGGGTGGCATATCTGTAAAAGGCTAGAGAAAACTATCAATAATTACATGTGCCTTAACTGGCAGGCAATGGAATTCTCAGCACTTTCAAACAAATTTTGAGTTTTTGCAGACCAATTTTCAAGTTTGCACAATTTTCTGCTGATAAATAAATATTTAATAGCTGTGTGAGAGAACAACCTAAAACAATTCTATTTAAAATTTGTGCCCATTGGGTTATATGAAAAATGTAGCCAATTCATCAACAGAAACTAGATTTGATTCATTAATCTGCCTGATTTGTGTACATTGGTATCACATCTTATGCAGAATTTATGATTTGATGTCAGTGTTTATAGCAAATATTTCATGTAGACAAAATTATGAAGATTATTAGTACAGCACTCCTATAATGAAGTTTGAGATGATGAATATTAGTGCTGTGCTTGTACAGGCTATGAGTAGTCTTCCCCTTTCCCTGACAGCAGCAAACAACAAAAGACAAAGGATGATAGAATGTTACAGAAAGTAGTCAGCAATAAACAAAATAGTGATAGAATGTTACAGAAAGTAGTCAGAAATAAACAAAATAGTGATAGAACATTACAGAAAGTAGTCAGAAATAAACAAAATAGTGATAGAACGTTACAGAAAGTAGTCAGCAATAAACAAAATAGTGATAGAATCTTAGAGAAAGTAAGCAATAAACAAAATAGTGATAGAATCTTAGAGAAAGTAATCAGCAATAAACAAAATAATGATAGAATGTTACAGAAAGTAGTCAGCAATAAACAAAATAGTTATAGAAAACTACTGAAAACATGATTATTGAATGCTACAGAAAGTAATCAGCAATAAACAAAGTAGTTATAGAAAACTACTGAAAACATGATTATTGAATGCTACAGAAAGTAAGCAGCAATAAATAACAAGTAAATGCTCCAGAAAATAAATAATTATAGAATGGTACAGAAAGCCAACACCAGTAGACAAAAGGATGATGAATGAATGTGATAGAAAACAAATATCAATAGACAGAAGGATCTATCTATTACAGAAAACAGACAGCAATAGTCAGGAAGGATTATAGACTTGACACAAAGCAAATAACACTATAGATCTGGGGTGCACAAACTTTTAGACCAAAGGGCCAGATTTCCAATTGATAGTGCGTGGAGGGCTGCAAGTCAGATTGCACATAGATGGCTCATTAGAAAAAAAAACAACACAAATAATGAAATAAAGTCCTCTGGGGGCTGCTCAAAACCCTGTCTTGATTAGTGCACCCCTGCTATTGATAGAAGCCAACAAACACCCCAAAGAAAATCTGCGAATGCTACCACACTCCATACATTATAAATAACACTGAATGAAACCAGGATCAGACAGCTTTGAATAGTAGTCATTTCATTTATATTCTTCTAAGTATTTTCATGATGTCCTGACAAGTTTGGTAAGTTTATTGGGTTAGGCTTTATCTACACTCTGTGTGCTGTAGTCATGTGATTGTATGAATGAGAAACAGAAATCCTTGGTTCGTACTTTCTTTTATTGAAGTGAGGATCTAGATCATGAATGAAATATTGTTTGATTCAGTAACAAGTCTGCTTTGAACTTAATTTTGACCTTTAGCTATTGTTATTTTGAAATTTTAGTTTTAATAATGACATGACTGTTTCAGGTCTTAGAAATTATGCCATCTTCTTGTCCTTTGCCTTGTATGACATTAATAATAAACATTAAAAAGTAAAGAATGTCTTTTGCCTCGTATGATATAAATAATAAAAATCAGATTTGTAATGACTGTCAGGCTGACCTATGAAGCTTTGATTCCAAATGTGAGAAACATTTTCTTGTAAAAATGTATTAAATACAGGAATAATGAATGAATAAACATATACTGCCTAACTCAAAACATTTGTCTTTTTTTTTTTTAATGAACACCAGATGTTTTCATTAGTCCATCCTCTCTTTGACCCAGTGAACTCCATTGCATAGTGATAGGCAAGCTGTTTCACTTAATGGCAACTTTATAACAGTTTAAAATAAAAACTCTAATCCTTTGAGTTTTCTGTTTAAATTTTTAAGAAAGGTGGTCAGCGCGCTAAACTACTTACAGAAGATAACAATGAGATTGATACCATGTTTGTAGATCGAAGGAGCAGTCATGGTGAAAATGGACATACTTTGGTGAGATCACTTTCAGGTGTCTTTTTTGTTGTTAACATAGTGATTTCTCAGTGAAGAAAATAAATATCACTATGCTTATTATGTGTCTTTGAATGTGTGGTCATTGTGAGATTTGGCTATTCATATCTGTTAACTCCTTCATCTTGTGGAATATTCCATCGTTTTGCTTATTCTCCTGCTTCCACAAAATGTTTTAAAATGATGGTGGTTCACCCCACATTATGAAAATCTCTATTGCTGTACAATCCTAATAGTTTTATATGTAAGCTAACTTTATTTTAAAATGTCTAAACATGTATATAATATGGTAAATTATTTGGATATAAAGTGCGTGTTACAAATTGATCATGTCTTATAGAAAAATCAAAGAAAAAATTGAACACCAGAAATCAAAATCAGTATTGGTGCCTCATGTCATCAGTACCCAATCCTTTCGATTAACAAATATTGCTTTAAAAAAGAAAGTGTAAAATTTAAATAATACATTGTATCATTGACTCACTGAAAAATTTCATTATAGTCATAAAATTGTTTTTCTTGTTTGAATTGCACCACTATTTTGTGACACGGTTAGTGTGCAAAGTATGTAATTACTATTATTAAAGATAATAACAAAATTCTTTCTTTTTTAAGATATTGAATAGGCTGGTTTATTACTGCCTTACTATCAGACTAAAACTGAATATCATTGCAGTGATATTCTAGCAGTTATAATTATTTTGGCTTGTATAAATGTATTGTGAAGAGAGAAAATTTTTACAGCACCCTCATATCTTCCAAGTGAGAGAGAGACAAATGGTGTCTTCTGGAAAATTATTAATAACATAAATTAAGGTTCTCATCACTTGTAATTAATTATGGATGAGTAAATAATAATAATCATCAGCATAACCAATAACTAGATTGGTGTTGTGTCACAGACATTTTTGCGTTAATAGTATTCTCGATCTGTGATCAGTTATCTGCCATACTCAAATACATTTTATTAAACAAACTCTGTACATTATCACTTACCATAATTACACTGTAACTCTTCTCTATTTAAACAGTATAATTGCAATCATTAAGAACACTAATATGCTAAATCTTTGTAATAATAAAAATATTTTCTCTGTTCATATTACTTGTAAAGTAATTTTAAATTATAGAAAACAAGTCGAAACAGATGAAGTGATTAAAATCTTATAATAAATTATGAATTGAATATTTGTATTTATTGTATTTCAATTTTCTTTCCTCAAACAGGTGATTTGTTTTGAAGGAAATGCAGGCTTCTATGAAATGGGGTGCTCGGGTACCCCAATGGATTGTGGTTACTCAGTTCTTGGATGGAACCATCCAGGCTTTGCTGGAAGCACTGTAAGTCAGCTTTCAACAAGTTGTTTGAAATCATTTTGTTAAACTCACAAAATATCTTAGCAGTATTTTTCTTATTGCTCCATTCATTCATATTATAAGGTATATAAAGATACATCTCATTTCAGATGAGCTACTTTTACAGATATTTGTGTGCTAATTTGGCTCTTACCTGTTAACACTGTGATAATTTTGAGCTGACACCACATTTTCTTTGATGATAATTATATATTTTGACTTAACAGCTATCACTCATGACAGATTTTTCTTAATTACTATCAAAAGAAAAATAATTATAATATATTGTAATTGGTTGAAATAAATATTTTTAAAATTTTAATTAACATTCTTAATAATTAGGAAATGAATTAAAAGAAGTTTCACAATTTTAATCATTCATATTTTGAGGGGTTTCAGATGATGAAGTTTATTTCTAGTATAATTATTGTTGTTACAAAATTCTTATAGTCTGCATTAATCGAACAGGGATAAGGAAAACATAAAGTAATATAATTAATAGTATAAAGAAGTAATTTTTGATAAGTAAAATAACTTTTTCCTAAATACTTTGGAAATAGGTACATACTTATGACCATGTAAGCTCACTAGGGAAAGTTTATTTCATGTAGTTCAGGGGTCTCAAACTCGCGGCCCGCCAGACGATATTTTGTGGCCCCCACTTGATATTAAAGTTAAGTGATAGTGCGGCCCACACATTTTTCTCATGCACCCTGGGAGTTTTATAGTTTTTGTCACCTGTGGGCTACCATACCTCAGGATCTGCCATTTCCCAGCATGTAAGGCACTTATGGATTCTGGCACACCATTCAGTGGTGAGAAGTATGTTGCAGGAAAGAATTTGATCACAGGTTTGCAGATTTCAAGAAACACAGAACCACCTTTCAGATATTTGCTGACCCTTTCTTCAATGTGGAAGATGTCCCTCCTGTGCTTCAAATGGATCTAATTGACATAAGTGTAATTCTGAACTCAAAGCCAAGTTCAGGGAGGTGAGTGGAAAAGCAGACAAGCTTGGACAGTTTTTTGAGAGAATTGCCCCTTACCTTCCCTGAGCTTTCCAGGATGTTCAAGCGGACCAAGTGCTTTTTGGGGAGCACCTCTGTGTGAATAGCTCTTCTCCACCATGAACTTGAATAAGTCAAAATTCAAGGACAAACTTACTGATGAGCATCTTCAAGCCATACTGAGGGTCACAGTGGCTTCCTCCCTGAAGCCAAATGTGTCTGAGCTGTGTAAGAGGAAGTGTTGCCAGGTCTCTGGCAGCAGGGAATAATGATGCGGCCCAGCTTCACCCAGATTCTACTTCCAGTGGCCCCCAGGCAAAATGAGTTTGAGACCCCTGATGTAGTTCTTTAGAATAGATGACTTATCAAAAGTGCACTCTGAATTATCTGCCCCTTGAATGGAGGTCACATGCCTAAGTATCTCTTGTTGAGAAAAGTCTGAATAATAGCAGGGAAACAGGGAGGATCTATGTGTATACACATCTGTAATTATTCAGAAAAAAATATTTTACTGGTAAAAATACTTTTCTTCATTTTACAAATAGATGTCCATACAATAGGAGAATCATGAAGGTGAGAATTTTTCTTTAATTGCACACCTTGAATGAAAGCGATATTTGAAAGGAAATTGAAGAGTTCCAGAGGTATACTAATAGACAACTGTCATTATTGTTTCTTATTTTATAATGAAATGTTATGTGTGCAAACTTTTGATTGAAGGTCTTTTTCTTAAATACAATGCAAACAGAGAATTAGATAAAAATTATTGTTTAAAGACTTTTCCTATTTATCGTAAAAAGAAAGGAAAATTTATTGCAATGAACGCTGCATCTGCCCGTACATATTGCAAGTTGGAAAAAAACACTGAATGTGTATAATGGCACAGTTCTTTGATTTTGACATTTCACAACTTATATAGTTGATTTTGTTGTCTGCTCTCTTGGTCATGATTACATTATTGGTTGGACATTTAATTGTACAATGGATAAAGGTATATCTGATAGTGATATAAATTATTCTTAAATACCATATGCCCATACTTGTATATCCTCCCAGACACTCAACTGTTTGCAGGCTTTGCATTATAAGTAGCTTTTGAGGGATCTTATTATCAGTGCAAGAAAGAGACAACTCTGAATGAACTTTGAACTATTACTGCCTTCTAGGGGTTTCGTCAGGGAGCCCTGACAAGGTCTACCTTTAGTGGTGGACATTTAGTAAGTAAGTGTACAGGAAGAACTGGTTTCACTTTTAAAAGAGTACCTTATCTTATTTGTAGAGGCCTAAATGAATATGCTTCTCTGTTCTTTGCAATATACAATCTGTTTAGCTAAGTAAATAAATCAGATTACTTACTATTTGTTGACACTGCATTTTTCAATAATTCATGGGACGTGAAATCAGGAGGAAGTGCAACAAAGTTTATGATATATATGCACCCTGCTTAGATTGCTTAGATTGCTTTGGACATCTAACTTCATGTACACGTAATTTTTTTTTTTAATTCTTCTAACTGCAGGGAGTGCCATTTCCTGAGTCAGAACAGAATGCTGTAGATGTTGTCATGCAATATGCCATCAACCGCCTTGGTTTCACACCAGACAATATTATACTGTTTGCATGGTCCATAGGTGGCTATAGTGCCACTTGGGCATCCATGATGTACCCAGACGTCAAAGCAGTGGTCAGTGCATTTTATAATCTCATTAAGAAGGATAAATCAGTTTTGAAGCATATGCTATGCAAAAAAATCTTTTTAATTTTGACATTTTCTCATTCAGGGGATTGTATGTGTAATGCCGTCTATTATTGCCTATCATTGCCTTGTTCCAAATTGTGGGTAGCAATTCTTAATTTATCTTTTTGTCTTTGCAGATTCTGGATGCCACTTTTGATGACATTGTACCTCTAGCAGTGACCAAAATGCCAGAGTCATGGTGTAAGTAGTTGTGCTTCTCAACATACTGTTAAGATATCACATGTTGTTAATCCATGTGTGTCTAAATATACCTCATCATATTGCATCACATGGTTTATTGTCAGCGCGTCTTGTTTATAAGCTAACTGTAATATTCAGCAGTCAGCACAAAGATTGTATGGTATTATATATTTTGTTAATATGGCTTCTGCAGGTGGACTGGTAACGACTGCTCTTAGAACATATATGAATCTCAATATTGCTGACCAGCTTTTGAAGTAAGATATTCTTTAATTTTTTTATTTATTATTTTGATGGTGAGCAAAAGATTGAAATGTCTGGTGTGTTTATACTTTTTTATTTTATTTTTTTTAAACCAAAATATTTGAACTAAATAAAATTAAACCTTTTTATTTGAATGTATTTATTGAATTCATATATATTATGTATTTATTACTATATCTGTTCTAAGTTCTTTGATGTATGTATTATTTTTGTGGCATTTTCACTGCTATTTTGTTTTCAAACTAAGCTTTCCTTTGTTTTAATTTTCAGATATCCTGGCCCAGTCAAACTAATACGTAGGAGCAAAGATGAAATAATATCAACAGAGTAAGTTCTATTTAGCTAACAGAGTAAGTTCTATTTAGCTTAGATTGTATTGTATGCCATTGTTTACTTAATTAAAGTGATGAGTTTGTCCTACTTTAATCGCTTGCAATTCATCAAGAGTTGTAATTTGTATATATATATATATATATATCTCACTATTCATTGTATAACAGGGGATTGCAAGTATAAATATTATTATAACTAGCATCTGAAGGAGGGTGTTGTAAATGTAGTGGGAGAAAAAATTAATTAACTCTCTGACCTTCCTCAGTTAAATAAGGAATACACATTAATATTTAGTACATGATGAAGGAATCATTGATTAATTATTTAAGAAAGGAATATTTGTGTCTGTAATAACTTGCTATTACTGAGTCCACTTAAGAGCCCACATCATATATTCATATGGTTTTTGTATCCTCTTTCTATTTTGAACTGAACTGAACATCTGGAGTACAATAATCATCATTTAAATAGTTTTTCTTGCTTTCTCAAATTGATACAAATATATTACTATCTCCATGAAGTAAATCTTTATACTTAGCCAGAAGTAAATGTAATATTTTGCATAAAATGATTGCAGTGATCACAAGAGAGAATGTGTCTCAGAATAGAAATGTGCTTCGCATGCCTATTGTCTCAAGAAACTTCCAAGTTAGATAACTGTAGGTATCAACTCATTGCTTTATTATATAGGAAGTGTAGATAATCATTGATAATATATCATGAATTAATATTTTAATTTAATATACAATTGTCTGGCTATTTTTTTCTTCCACTAATCACAGAACTGTCCAGGGCATGCAGCCAGATCTTTATTCCAACCGTGGAAACTTCCTCCTCATAAAGTTATTACAGTACAGGTAATATTTTGCTTGAATGAGCATAGCAATAGTTGTGCATGTTTTTAGTCCAGAGAGCCTCTATACATAATTGTTTATGTTTTGAGGTTAAATTGGTTAGTGAATATGACATTGGTTGTGTATGTTTTTTAGTCCAGAGATCTTGTATACAATTGGTTACATTTTGAGTGAATGAGTATGGCATTAGTCGTGCATGTTTTTAGTCCAGAGATCCTGTTTATATATTTGGTTCTGTAATGATGTCAAATTGGTGATTGAGCATAGCTTTATTTTTAGTCCGAGGATCCTGTATATATAAGCTGTGCAAATTGTTGGTGCAGAAGAAATACTGTTTATATTTCTGTGTGATGTGAATGTATATTGAATAGTGTTGTTAAATGAGCATGCATTAGTTCAAGTAGTGTTGTTAAATGAGCATGGCATTATTTGCAGTAGTGTTGTTAAATGAGTATGGCATTAGTTGCAGTAGTGTTGTTAAATGAGTATGCATTAGTTCAAGTAGTGTTGTTAAATGAGTATGGCATATGCATCCTCCTGCATTGTGTGTTCAAAAAAGTCCTTTTCTTATTTTTTGAAAGACTGTATGAACCATGTTTATTCCTTTTTCACCCCTTTGGGGATGTTGATTTCTGTATTAAGGCCTGGCTTGTGTTGTGTCAGATGTGGAACGTAATCTGTAGCATACTCGTCTGGTAAGAGTTCAGAAATAAATTGTATTTTTGGAAAATTCCTTTTTATTGGTGGGAGAACTTATGTGTATCACTGGGGTTGTGTTTTGAACTAGTGTTGATAAATGCAGTTAGAAGTATTGGTGTTTTGTACTAAAGTAGTGATGATAAATGCAGTTAGAAGTACTGGGGTTTTGTACTGAAGTAGTGTTGGGATTAATAAAGATAGCATTACTTATGTGTATTTTATTCATTTGAGGAGAAATTTTGTGTACATTTTAATGTATACTAAGATAGTATTACTAATGACTGACACAGCTGGGTGGCTGTATACTGAGGTAGTATTGGTGTATTTAGCCTTTCATAGCTGTGTAAGTCATTCATAGCTCTGTGTATTGAGGTAGAATTGGTGAGTAAGCCTACCTTTGTTTTATGGTGGTAGATGTATTTGGTGGTATTGTTTTGTGTACATATATATATATTGAGATAATGTTAATGAATGATAATGATAATAATGAGAGCAACATTTGTTTTCATACCTGCCATCAGAAGTAAAAATCAAAACATGCTTTTAAGAAGTGGTATCCAAATGCAGTTTCAAATAATCTGGCATGCTGGTCATACTGGAGTGAATCCCATGAAATTTACAAACATTTGCACCTAGGATTTAGTCATTATAATTTTATTTATAACTTATAATTATTATTTAGTAATTGTCTGATTGTTTGATTTAAATTTGGTTATATTAATAAGTACATGAAAGTTTCTATGTGACTAATGTTTTGCTTAGTTGTCTGAAATAGCCATTAGATTTTTAACATTTGTATATTCTGATTCACTTCCCCACCCACCCCCATTTTCTACAGCACTTGTATAATAAAATATAAAATGTCTTCAGATTCCCTAATATTGTGGATGACTCTACTCTGCCTCTTCTACAAGACTGGCTGCGTGTAACAAAAGAACAGCAAGGTAGTACAGTACACGAGTGCTTTTTGTGTGTGTGAGTGTGTGTGTGTGTGTGTGTGAGACTGGCTGCATGAAACAAAAAAACAGCAAGGTAGTACACCGGTGCTTTTTGTGTGTGTGTGTGTGTGAGACTGGCTGCGTGTAACAAAAGAACAGCAAGGTAGTACACCAGTGCTTGTGTGTGTGTGTGTGTGTGTGTGTGTGTGAGAGCAAGTTTGCTTTAGATATTTCTCTATTGGACATAATTTGCTAGGATGATGGTACAGTGAAGTGGGAAGGATGACATTTGGTTTTGTTTGATGAAGTAAAATATGCTTTGTATAGTAAATTGTTTTTATAGGCATGCTTTTGAGAGTCATAAATTTGTGATTTATTTTTATGAGAGAGTGTGAATTTCCACTGAGAATAGTGAAATTTGCACCAAATTAATTATTTATTTTCATGAGAATATTTTATATATTACGAATTTTAGCTTTTACTACTGTGAGTTGTGAAATTCTTGATTTATTTTCATGAGAGTATGAATTAGTATTTTCTCAAGAGTGTGAATTACAACTGCAAATTGATATGTACACCAAATTCATTTTAGATGATAGTGCATATGTACACAAAACTAATTCTAGATCTCTGGAGAAATTTGCATAAATAATTGAGGATTTTCAATGTGTGTACACATATATTTGGAAGAGAGCTGTTTATTTTCTTCAACATTGCCTGAAACTATTAGTATTTTAATGTGAACTTTGTCACCCACCATTACCATGAACTGTTGTTTGCAAGCTGTATTTCTCAACATGGCTACAAGTAATGCATTGCAAAAGCTGCTACTATTCTTTGCTAGTATCCTGTCAGCCATGACTGTGAAGCATTTGAAGTGAATATCCATATTTTAAAGTTTCATTGTAATAATGGGTCGATGAATAAATTAAGCATTTTCAAAATACCCATTGTTACAGCAAATTTTAATATTTATTAAAACATATAGCAATCCTTTACTGTTGGAGAAAACATTGACAGTTCTTTTACCGAGGTAAATTTTACTCTGGTCTCTGATTGTGGTTTGTCTATCCAGAATTCAAATTTCCATTTTAGATAAATTAATTTTTTTAATTGAAAAAGTACTATAATTTATAAAGATAGGCATGAGACAAAGAATACTATTGTGTAATGATTGGATTGATTATTTTGAAATTTTAAGTGAAAACATTCCAGAGCATATAAATAATAAAGTCTTCTGATTATTTATATGGGTTCTGCAATGCTGAAAATTTTCTTACCCTAATACTAATTTCTTTCAATCTCCAGAACACCTCTTTCAAACTGCAATAATAGTTATATATTGTGCATTAGAATTTTTTATTGTAAAAATTATATTTTTAGATTAAAACAATAAAATTGACTGCCATGTTAGATTTTGTAAAATTGACTTAGATAAATTTAACCACTCCTAAATTCAACACACAAAATGTCAAACAAGAATGGGAATGCAATTAGTTAGTCTCGCTAATTTTTTTCTAGTTCATATTTCAAAATTCTTTTATGCTCAATATTTGTGTTCTGATGAAATAGGTCTGTGTACAGAAAATTATGATGATATCTGTAATACATTTTGAGATACAATTAATTTAGCATCATCATTGACAGTCTATTTTTTTTTTCAACATCACGAATGTATGATTTTTCAAGTTCATTACAAGTCAAATGTAAACCACACTAAAAAAAAACAGTCCAAAATTCTAATAAATGTTGTCACATATTGACTTTCTAGTTTATTATAAATTGCAAAGGAAAATAGGCTTTTGTTTCATAAAATTGCTCGCACAACACAACAAACTGTTAAAGAATTACATGCATTCAATAGTGAGTCCTGAGAAGATTTACTGTATTGTTAAAAAATGGTACACAAAAACAAGAATTTTACTTTTTCAGCTGTGACGTGATATTTGACCCATTTTTGTTGTAACCCCAAGGTACTTCCATCAAAGTTTATGAATACTGTTATAAAACTCAGGAAAAAATTCATCAAATAGTTTGAAAGATGAAACATCAATCTTTATTTTCATATAAAAATAGTTACTTCAGGTTAAATGTGAAGAAAACTGCTCTGAGATAAATTTTAGCAAAGTTGCATGTTTGTGAGTCTTTGCCCATAAAGCAGTGGGACTGCCCTACATAATATTAGCAAATATTGTAACCAGTTATGAAGGTTGTTACATTATGAGAAAATTATCTTAGAACCTCCATTTTAATCCAAGCATCCACCCTGTTTTGCAGCCTATCAAAGAGTCTCTTGGCTGACTGTTTATCATAAAGCATGACTGTAATATTTACACATTTCATCGCAAATTTTCTCTTTAAAATGAGTATGACTATATTAACCTTGATGACATTTATAAAAGAAAATTTAAATTGCTCACTTTTAATGATTATTTATTCTTCTATCTTAATAGTTAATTTTCTTTAATATTGTGACTTTTGGGGATACCCTTGTTATCTTTTTTTTAAAAAAAATTTCTCAGATGCTATGCTGCAGGAGCACAAAGTAAATACTGTGATGTGTGAAATGAAATTATCACAGTACGTCAGTGAGAATTCTTCAGTCTACCCTATGCATATAGGTTGGTGTACACATTGCCATTGATCACATTCACATTTCACTTGCATATTCACACTTGTATTAAACTTCACTCGCATTCACACTTGTATTCACACTTCACTTGCATATTTATACTTGTATTAAACTTCACTCACATTCACACTTGTATTCACATTTGCATTCACACTTTTACTTGCATTACCACAACTCACATTCACACATTTATTCATACTTCATTTGTATTTGCACTTTTGTATTATGCTTGCACACAAGAACTTAGCTTGAGCATTGTTGTTATAGTACTTTGCCTCTCGGTTGAATGTCTTGAAATCAAAATGTTTTTCTCTCTTGGTGATTTTTACCTTGCATGCATACAAACGCACACTAACTCAAGCAACACCCATTTACTTTTTTTAAAAATGACAGTCCTTAATTGCAAATTGCTTGGATAAACGCTTCTTTTTATGAATTATCTGTTGAAACGAATGTTTCTGTGCCTGTTTCTTCCATGATAGTGTCAGTAAAATTTGTAAACATATTTAATTTTATTTAAAGATTTAATATCTTTTGTTCATGCTATTCTTTGGCCAGAGTCAAAGGCATTTCTGAAGACATTTATTAATTCAATAATTATCTTAAGAGTAGCGGTCCCAGGAAGTATCTACATTTGCTGATACATCGAATAACAAAGTTAAATTTAACTTTATCAGTGAGAGTGAATGACAATGTAACATGCATTTTTCACTGAATTGGGATATAATTCCCTAGCAGTAAAAGTAGCGAACATTCTATTTACAAAAGTTAATAACCCCTGTGTTATCCCCACCCTTACCCCTCAGATACAGTGGAGACACATCTAATGTGGTGGGTACATTCTATAAGAATCAATGACAATCAGAAAGCCCAATCTTAGTCCTCATATCTTTGAGATTGAAATGGTTCTTGCAGCATTGGAGCAGAGGGATAATTAAATGATTTGCTTGAGTACTATAGTACTATAGTTGACTTGCATTTGGGGGCCTTTTAGTATGAAGAATACCTTGATTTAAACACACTAGAATCATATTCAGTGTAGTGAGGTGTGTGCATATGGTTGAATTTACATTCATTTAAATGTTCATCTGATGTAATTGATGCAGTTAACAAAAAATTGCTTGATATACTGTGTATAGCATATTAAAATGGGGTTCCCAGCTTAATGAGAACAAAGTTTATTTTAGTTTGTAGCTTGCCTTTAAAATTACTTTTCAGAGTGTATTTTTTGTTTCTTTACAAACATATTCCTTGTTAAACCATTTGAAAGAAAGTACATCAGCCGATAATTGATAGCAGTTGAAGTGATGTTATCTTCTAACAAGTAATGATGAATTTGCTTAATGTTCAGTTTTCATCTTTCAGTATTTCCAAAATTCTTTATTTCCAGGTGAAAACTATAATCAGAACTCCAAGAACCAAATAGCACTTTACCTGGTAAGTTCTGAAAGTAGTGGATTTTCATTTAATAACTTTTCTGCTTATATGACTTTCAGCCTTTGAGTATAACTACCAACTGGGAAGGCATGGGTACATCTTACTATTTAGTGACCACCTAGCTAAGTCTATCTGCACACTCATTTGCTAGAATTAAACTGCATATCTGCCGTTTATAATATATCTGAATAATATTTCATTTTGACCTTAACTGAAAAAGTTTTTACTAATATCTCTAACAATGACAGATATATATGAGACGTATAGAGTTTGCACTGGGTTCATTGAATAAGTTTGAGATTCTTTAAAGTTGATTGTATTGCTATTGTCATGAAGCATAGAAGAATAATTATATAATTTTAATAAGTGTCTATGAAGCAATTAATTGTTCTCCAAAAATTACTGCATGTGTTACTATAAATGATGTCTCTTGGTTTTTTTTGGGGTAATGTTTCCACCAAAAAATGGTGTTTTTGAATGATGCCTCATGTTTTTTTGGTAAGGTTTCCACAAAAAAATGGTGTGTGGCATTAATAAACATCTTTGAGACCCTTTGTAATTCAGAGCTGACATATATGACATTAAGGATAATGGATTGACAATCAAATAGAAACATGAGTGACATTATGGATAATGAACTGACAAGCAGGTAGAAGCATGTGATATTATAGATAATGGATTGACAAGCAAATAGAAACATGCATGTGACACTAAGATAATGGTTCGACAAGCAACGACATGATGACAGTGGATTAAAAAACTAATTGCAAAACTTGCATCACAATTTTTAAATGAAACATTTATCAGAATTTTATTTACTTATTTACTGTTGATATTTATTATATGTATTTTTAAAATACATATTTCTTTTCTTTTTTCTGGGAAACAGTGACACTAATGTAATTAATAATTGTAATATCTCTTATAGTGCAAATATTTGTGCCAGACTTTGGCATAAATTTTTCATTCTTAAACTTAATTGACTTCTGAGATATATGTTTTATTTTTAAATAATGTTAATGTTCTAATGAAATTATATATTCTTAAAAGCTTTAAGGTTTTGTTGTATGCATACAAACAATATCTTCAATTTGGAAAAAAATTTCAGTTTTACCAGTAGTAGTATTTGGATTGTGGAACAAATCTGAATTCCAGCAGGAATGAGAATATATATGTAGACCATAATATTTATATTGATAAACATAATATTTATATTAATAAACATAATATTTATATATATTTATAATATATATATTAGTATACATAATATTTACATGATTATATAGTGTAAACAGTCTGTTTGACGAATACTTAAATTTAACGGGTGCATTCTAAACTCCTGACCATGACTTAAATTCTTGCAATGTATAGTAGGTCCTGTGTATCCTTGACTACACTCTTATAACGTATAGTAGATCCTTGGTACTTGACCTTGACCTACACTCTTGCAATGTATAGTAGGTCCTGTGTATCCTTGACTACACTCTTATAACATAGTAGATTCTTGGTACTTGACCTACACTCTTGTAACATACAATAAGTTCTGGGTAACCTTGGTACTTGACCAACATTCCATTTCACTAATGCACTTGCATTAGCTAACTTAGTTTACAATGTAGGCACTATTTTCAGTCAGTCCAAACTGACTATTCAGATGATCTCAACAACCTTTGGGTTCTCTAAGTGCTAGTATCTCTTTTTTGTATGTATTGCCTCAGCCTTTGGACATGTAAATCCCAATTTCTGCTAAAAAGAATTTCAGCTAAATCTTCATAACTACAATAATTCTGGACCTACTATATTTATATTTCAATAAATAAAATCACATAAGTTGCTGGGGGGGCTTTTTGGTCACATTTTTGTGTGTGAAAAGAATTACAATTTTAGTTTGAAATTTGATATATGCATATCTAGTCACGATTGATGAGATATGACTAATGAAAAATGTATTTTCAGTTTTGATTTATTTATTCAAACACAGGCCAGGATGCATATGCAAGATTTTGAGTCCACACATTGCACACCATTGCCTGTCGATTTTTTCCATCATCCTTGGTCACCATTATAAGGATGTTGTTCTTGTCTTCTCGGGAACTTTCTTCTGACATAATACACTTGTCATCCCATTCCTTGTTAATGTGCCATTTAAAAGACCTTGTGCTTCCTTGGACTTGACCGCTTCCTGCATAAAATATCAAGTTTTGGTACCACTGCTCTCTGCCTTTTATATTAATTGTGCCAGCAAGTGCATTCCAAGATCCAGCACCATCCAGCCTTTCTAACAGTAAGAATGGCAAACAGAAGTAAATTTAAACAACAAAATGTGCTTCCCCCTTTTCCCCAAAGTAAAAAATAAAAATTTACAGCCCTGAGAGGATTTTGCTAAGGTAAGATTTCAACTCTCTGAAAGGTCTTTTGTAGTTTTAGTTATACTCTCCACTGCCTAGAATGGTAGGTTAATGTGTTGTAGGTTTTTTAAAGCAAGTGCATTTACCTTCTCAGCTGTCTTGTAGATTTCATAACTGGAAAATAAATTATAGTAACTGACAGCACATGCGATTGTAATATTGCGATAAGAAATGCTGTATGATCTCAATTATTGGATGGAAGTTGTAGGAAATAGTGCTCATCACTATTTCTGTTTGCACTTTCAACACTTTTTTGTTTTTTCAATTTATTGCATTTCATTGTATGAAATTTTCTTAAAGGTATAAATTTAATTGAAAGCTGTTTATTTAAAGTTTTAAGATGTTTTGAAATATGGTGGAGTTTTTTAATTTTATTTCATGGTTTGCACATGGAACTGTTTCTGTTGGAAGAATTGTTTGCAACAGCTTTATAATTTCAGAATATATTTATTTAGTTCACATTTTTCTCTCTCTCATGTAACATAACATCAGAAAAGCACAGCAGAGACTACTTCCATCACCTCTGCACCTGAAATTCTGTTTTTGATCTTTGGGTTTCATTTTTAATATTCTTTACAGCATAGGCAGTGGATATAGTCACAGAGTTGCTTTCCTTTGTCTTTTTCTCTATTTGTTAAGTTTTCTTCAGTTTTGTTTTCTCGTTTCTTTATTTTATTTTTAAATATGTATATTTAAGAGCTTTGTGGATAATCAAAAACTTGACTATGCAGCAGTTCCCCAGCTCATTCACTTGCAGATTAGCCTGGTTGTGATTCTGTTTTGTAACTTGCTGCACAATGACCTGCAGACTGTTTGGATGCTAGTTTTCTCCCTTTATGTACATTTTAAAATGCATTGTGTCCCTTATGATCAAAACTGTGCATTCTGCCGCAAGAAATACTACCATCAATACTTTGTCAAATATTCGTGATAATTTCAATTTTTCATTTATTTTAAAAGAAAAACAGCATGGAAACATAATTTTAAGATTTTAAGCAGTTTCTCTTAGTCAATCATTGATTTGAGTTTATTCACTCAACTATATTGAATTCATTTTCTGTTTATTCATTAATTTATATAGAAATTATTACCTTTTGTATTATTTAAATTGTGTGGAAATAAATACCCGTTTTATTATTCTTTTAGTTATGTAGAAACACTTACCTGTATTATTCATTTCGCTGTATGAAATGGTTATGTTAGATGTATTCAAGCTGTAATCCAGACAGAATTCACATTTATATTATTTAAGTATTCCTTTAGTTATTAGCTTTCATGGATCTTATAAGAAAAGTATCTTTTATGCACTGAGTCAGTGACCTTTTGAATTGGAAATTTAAAACATTTTCTTATAATACACTTTAGTTTTTATTTCATTTGTGCTGTTAAACTGACCTTTAATAAAGATTTTTTTTTATGATCGAAAGGAACTTCGCTATGAGAAGTCATGGATTGATGCTTATTACACAAACTGATAAAATTATTGCTTCAAAATTTAGGAGCAAGCGAATATAAATTCAGGAAAGCTGCAGTTTTAAAAATGATTTTTTGCTATGTAGGAGCACATAACGTTTTATTTGAATAGTATTAGGAAAAGGAAAGTGATGTGTCAGCATGTTGCTGAGTATGAAACAATCATTTGCTGGATTTTAACTGAGAAAAGAAAAATGCTTTTCAAATGTTTTATACAAGTGATTACAAATGTAATTAGTAGTAACATCAGTATTAATTTTGCAAACTATTCGGTGATCATTTGGTTCTCTCATCAAAGCATTTCACCACTTGGATATTTTCAGCTGCTTTGTGTACATTACACACTTATGAGTACATTAGTTAGCACACAATTTTTGTTACTTTTCTCTTGAACATATTTAATAATCTTTCACTGATAAGTTGGGGGTACAGTTATTTATTTATGGGCAATTTGAGACAGATTATTATTGAAATTTTCAGTACTTGCAAATTATTCCAAAACTAAGAACAGTCTCCATGTCTGAACTTTGTAGAAATTGTTCTCATGAAAACAAAAAAAAATATCTGTACAGCCAGCCATTGATTGTAGATTGCATTTTTGTACAATATTATGTGTATTTATGGACTATCTGTGTTTGTAAATTGCATTTGTGTCAAATTTTACATGTATTAACAAGCTGCCTAAGATTGACTGTATTACTATCATACATTTTCTACAAGAGTACAAAATGTCTTTAAAAAAATAGTATCATTTCTATTTTTTATTTTTTTAATCATATGGAGAAGTCAGGCACTTATATTTCAGAGGGTTAGATAAAGGACATTTTTAATGCTGTATGTAGAAGCATTCAGATTTGTTTGCTTGCACTGGTGCTGACATTGATTTATTTTAATTTTATTGTAAAAATTTCATATGGTAATACAACAGAGCTTTCTTTGTTTAACAGTGAACTATTCCATGTTAATTCATCATGTCTTTACTGTTTTATTATAAGATTGGTGTAAGCTGTATTTATTTATTTGATATTATTTATTAGTGTAATTTGAGTACTTAGCTAATTGGTCTATAGCTCAGTACAGAGCATTCAGTCTCTTGGCATGTTACTTTCATCGGATTAAAATTTCACCAGCAACTGGGTATTTGTCTCAAAAGATTTGAGTTTCAGTATTATTGAGATGCTTATGTTGCTAAGTTTGTATTGTTTGGCTGACTGATGTAACCAGTTGAGTCAGGACTATAAACATTAACTTTAAGATAGTAAAATGCAACCTCCTCCTCTTTTTTGGGGTGTGTATGTGGGGGGTCACAATAAATTAATACAGTCGCATTTTGCCTAGATCTAATTTGTAAATTATTGGGTGCCTTTGTTATTTATTAGTTTAGTTATGTTATTGCAGATATGACATTGTCTCATTAATAGAAACACATTCAAAAACATGCAAGTATATTAGATAGATAAAAACAAACATTTTCTCATCTGCTTTGTGGTATATCCATAGAGTCAGTGTGCTTACTAGACTTTTCTGTTGGTTGAACAAAGATCTAGGATAATAAATTATATAATTTCAAATTACTGCCTTTGTCTTTTATTTTGGCCCTTTTCTGTAAATTTGCAGTTTCTGAAAGTGATCATCAGTTTATAGATTAGAGATAATGATTGCAAATGCATAGACTCATTTGTGACTGATCTGCTCTAAAATAACCTTCACAAATCTAAACTGTCATTTGTGATCAGGCTGCTTGAACACAATCTTTGAAAAATCAAACAGTTTATTGTGACTAGTCTTCTTTAATATACCCTTGTGTAAAATCAAATTGTCACTGTGACCAATCTGTTTTAACATAACCTTGTGTAAAATCAAACTGTCAGTGTGACCAAGCTTAACACAACCTCATGCAAAATCAAACTGTCAGTGTGACCAAGCTTAACACAATCTCGTGCAAAATCAAACTGTCAATGTGACCAATTTGTTTTAACATAACCATGTGCAAAATCAAACTGTCAGTGTGACCAATTTGTTTTAACATAACCATGTGCAAAATCAAACTGTCAGTGTGACCAAGCTTAACACAATCTCGTGCAAAATCAAACTGTCAGTGTGACCAAGCTTAGCACAATCTCGTGCAAAATCAAACTGTCAGTGTGACCAATTTGTTTTAACATAACCATGTGCAAAATCAAACTGTCAGTGTGACCAAGCTTAACACAATCTCATGCAAAATCAAACTGTCAGTGTGACCAATTTGTTTTAACATAACCATGTGCAAAATCAAACTGTCAATGTGACCAATTTGTTTTAACATAACCATGTGCAAAATCGAACTGTCAGTGTGACCAATCTGTTTTAACATAACCTTGTGTAAAATCAAACTGTCAGTGTGACCAAGCTTAACACAATCTCGTGCAAAATCAAACTGTCACTGTGACCAAGCTTAACACAATTTCGTGCAAAATCAAACTGTCAGTGTGACCAATCTGTTTTAACATAACCATGTGCAAAATCAAACTGTCAGTGTGACCAATCTGTTTTAACATAATCTTGTGCAAAATCAAACTGTCAGTGTGACCAATCTGTTTTAAAACAACCGTTTTAATAAATCAAACTGTCAGTGTGACCAATCTGTTTTAAAACAACCATTTTAATAAATCAAACTGTCAGTGTGACCAATCTGTTTTAACACAACCGTTTTGATAAATCAAACTGTCAGTGTGACCAATCTGTTTTAAAACAACCGTTTTGATAAATCAAACTGACAGTGTGACCAATCTGTTTTAACACAACCGTTTTGATAAATCAAACTGACAGTGTGACCAATCTGTTTTAACACAACCGTTTTGATAAATCAAACTATCACGATTTATGACTGATCTGCTTTAACACCTTTTCAGTTTTTGAAAAAATCAAATACTATAGTCTGACCCACTTTAATATAACATTTACATACCATAAAAGCCTTACCAATACCATACCACATCTAAAAGATCAATTGGTTGGAATTTTTTTAAGTAATAGCTTGATTTGTTCAGAAATCTTATGTTAGATAAAGATGTTATTTTTCACACTACTACTGTACTAGAAAGAAAAAAAATGGTTGACTAGGAGAGAAAGTAAATGTGGGGAATTTGCTACAAGTATAGAACTTCTCAGTCTGAGATGAAAGTATGACACATTGCTAATTTTAATTGTCACATGGTATGCATACTATGTACATACAAACTGGCAAAAATTCATTTACTAATGTTAACTGTACCACATGTAACTACAGATATACATTTGAGTGAATATATGTCGAATCCAAATTATAGTATAGGAGCCAATTCACCAAGTCTTTTAAAACTATTCATTGTTGAAATTAACTTGAATTAATGATCAGCGTTGGAATTTATGTTTGCCCACTTTTAATCATGCACTCTTGTTTGACTTTGGCTGATGATGTGAACTTAATTTCTAGGTTAACTAATGTTGAAATTAAATATAATTTCAATCAAAGATCAGATACAAATAAAGTATATGATTATTGCAGTAGTTTTCAGTTAAAATACTTTATTTAAAATTGATTTTCTCATAAAATTATCAGTAACAAAATGTTAATTACTTTTCTAAAAAGTGAAATCAGAGCATAATCTGAATCATTAACTGATATTGCATTGTTAAGAAGAGAACAAAATTAATAAAACATTGCAGTATTATTCAAGAGATACTACAATCAGGACCACAGTAAATGTCTTTTTCAAGTGCTACACCCAACTAAAATTGTAACAGTTTGCATACTTTTGATTAACTCTGAGTTTCATCTTCCAGATATTTTCCCAGCCTTTATCTAGGAGTCGCTTAGGCAGCACATTATTGCATGTTGTTCATTTACTGTTTGAATAATGGATAATAATAATAAAGCAAAAGTAAGTTTATGGTAAAAGAGCAGTATGTAAAACCTTGTCATTTTAATCTATCATATTGTTTCAGTGTTTATTTTATTTTTCTATTATTATTATTTTATATGGATATCTTTGTAACTTATTATAACAAAGATTCTGTTAAGGTTGCAATTAGCCCAATTAGTTTCACGAAGTATACCCAACATGCCAGTCAATGGCTGTCTGCTGAGTTATTTTGGTAAACAGAATAAGCTATGCTCTGCAGAGAATTAGAGTGTTTTGTTTTGTTTTTTAACAGGACACTGGCTAGATATGACAGGTGTGCTGCCAGAACACTGTGCTCAAAGGGTTAAATAACATTAGGTACTTTGTACCATTCGAGGTGAAAAATTTAGAGAATTTAATCCCCTAACAAATATGCATAAGGTTACTCTATCATGAAGTCATTGAATTAAAATTTGTCATGTAACTGATAAACAAAAATTGTGTTGGCATACTTATTTTAAAAATATTTTAACAGAGGTGAAAGAGCATAAAAATTGATATCCATGAAAAAAGCTCCACCATTTTAAAAAAATGTATATAGTTTACAATATAGTCTTTAAGAATACAAGATTAAATCTTTTAAATTAGTTATTTAAATGTAATAGTAACAAGCAATTTTAAATGTAATAATTATAAAACATTTATTTTAATTTAATAGTTACAAAACTCTTTTAATTTTACATCAAAAAGTTATTTAATAAATCCATCATAAATACTTTGAATGCTAAAGTATATTTTTTTTAATGCATGTTGGGAAACTGAGTTCAGTCTAACAACTCATATTTTATTTTCATGCATGCTTTCAATAAGTCACAAAGAAACACAATATGAAAGAAAGTATGCATAAACAAAGAGGAAAGTGGCTTTAAATTTTAAAAAATAAATTTTTCCATGAATATAGTGAGTTTCCATTTCCTCAGCCATCAGCAGACCACCGCTGATCTCAGACCAGCTTGGTGAGACTGGCCAGATTGGGTGAGGGACTTCACTTGCTAAGACTGACTAGATTGGGTGAGGGACTTCACTTGCTAAGACTGACCAGATTTGGTGAGGGACTTCACTTGCTAAGACTGACCAGATTTGGTGAGGGACTTCACTTGCTAAGACTGACCAGATTTGGTGAGGGACTTCACTTGCTAAGACTGACCAGATTTGGAGGGACTTCACTTGCTAAGACTGACCAGATTTGGTGAGGGACTTTGCATGGTCAGCAAGGGTGAGGGACTTCACTTGCTAAGACTGACCAGATTGGGTGAGGGACTTCACTTGCTAAGACTGAACAACATATCAATGAGTCTATAATTTGAGCTGAAAAACAAGCACTTTTGCTAATTATCATTGGCATATTTCAGAATCCCTATGGTAAATTACATTGCTAAGAAATGTATTGCATATTCCCCAGGGTATATTACATTAGTGAAAAATACATTGCAGAATCCCATTGGTATATTACATTACTCGGAAATGCATTGCAGAATCCATGGATATAACTTTACAGAGACATCCATTGTAAAATCCCTGTGGTATATTACTTAACTGAGAAATACATTGTAGAATCTCTGTGGTATATTACTTTACTGAGAAATACATTGTGCAATCCCTGGGGTATGTTAAATTACTGAGAAATACATTTTCAGAATCCCTCTGGTATATTACTTTACAGAGAAATACATTGTAGAATTCCTGTGTATATATTACATTTACTGAGAAATGCATGCTATATCAGAGAAATTTGATTTAGTTACAAATTCTAAATAGTTGCGGATACGAACGCTTTCTGACTATAACACATTGATTTAGATGTCACGTGATTGTTTTCAACAATTATAAAATAGCATCGACTTTAACAGTGCATATCTGTATGTCGGGCATGGAATTTGGAATTATATACAATTTTGAAGACTTTCGAGGGGTCAAAGGGCAAGAGAAAAACCTCACTAAGATTTTCTTAAAAGACTATCGATCTCCGCAGGGACGTCTTAACAGCATTATAGGCCCACGGGCAAAGCAGTGTACTGAGGCCCCAACTACACAACTGCTTACAAGAATAAAAATGTAAATGGTCTATATATTGCCGCTTCGCCCCGGGCAACTGCCCAGTGTGCCCATATGCCCAAGACTGCACTGGATCGCCGTATATCAGGGTTTCCACGAGAGATCGTTATTGCAAAATAAAATTCCTAGATACAGAAGTTTTTTTGTTTTTTTTTTTAATGCAGGGGTTCACTGAGACATGAAAATTATTCTAAGACTTCCTCCAGTATAAAATTGTGAGAAAGCCTGAAAATATACTGAAACTATGACTCCAATATTTATTTAACCTTCAAATTTGCTGGTTAATGCTGGATACGTACAACTGAAATTTGGATTTATAGTAAACATACCGTATTAACATTCTTTGCTTTATACTAATTAATACTAAGTATAAATGAAATAATTAGTGCAGTTCTTTTGGTTGAGAGGGAAAGGGTTAACTGTAAACTACTAGCACTCTTGTTGACTCTCGCACTTACACTGAGTATATAGCATTTAAAGTGTGTTCCAGTTTTTTGGTTGAGAGGGAAAAGGTTAACTGCTACTCGCATTCATGCTGACTCTCATATTTACATTGAGCATTAACTCTTAAAGTGTGTGATCTAGTTTCTTGGTTGAGAGGGAAAGGGTTAACTGCTAATTCCTAGTATTCTTGTTGACTCTCACACTTACACTGAGCAATAGTTTTTAAAGTGTGTGATCTACTATGAATATTGAAATAATATGAAATATTATTTTGTGAAACACACACACACACACACATACAACAAACATCTATCTATCTAGAGAGAGAGGAGGAGAGTTAGATAGATAGATAGACAGATAGATAGGTAGGTAGATAAATAGAGATAGGTTAATATAGATAGATAGATAGACAGATAGATAGGTAGGTAGATAAATAGAGATAGGTTAATATAGATAGATAGATAGACAGACAAGGAGACACACAGACATACAAGTTGAGAGAGAGAGATAGAGATGAATGGTCATGACAAAGATCGGACGGACAAACAGTATAGAAATATGAAATATGTCAAAAGAATTTCCAATAAAGAAAATAGCAAAGCAAAAAAATTGCAAAATTAGGTTTTATTTATGCAAATAAATAGTAGAAGACTAATTCATATATATGAATTAGGCAGACCACAAAACATGTATGTTTTTTTGTTATTTGATATTTTTTCTTCAAATTAAGTAGGTTTGCTATTAGTGATGTCTAAAAGCAGAATGTGAAAAAAAAAAATGTTAATAAAATATGGGATATACCTAATGCTGGATTTTAAGCATGGTCTACCTAACACTGGAAATAGGGTTATATATAGATATATATATATATACTGTAGTTAATGGCTAATGTTGAGTTTTATTAACTATTGATATTTGATTAATTAATAAACACTCAATGTTATTGTAATATGAACTATTGATATATGATCGACAGACAATTCTTACGTGTAAATTCTGTAAATATTATACCCATATAATTTTTTTTCAATATAACATTTGCTTTCCCAGTATTAGTTATTTTGGAATAATGGATTGATTGCACTTTGTCACATTTTCACTTTAGAGATCCAATGCATGTGTGTAATATTAATGATGGGTGCATTTTCATCTAAACCACCCCACACACCACCCATTACGAAATATAAGATCGTGCATATGTAACCCACCACCCCGTAGCCCAGATATGTGTAAATCGCCATCATTAGTTAATTTAAGAGACAATGAGACAACTTGGAAAGTCTACGTAGCGTCAGACACAATTTAATCCGGTAGTGCATCTGCTTCTGCCAAATCACCTGAAATCAGGAAAGATAATCAAGATTAATAAATACAACAGCGGGCGTTTGTCTCGTTTTTCATAAACTGTTCTAGGTTATTGTGCTTTTGTTTTTGGAGAACTTTTGCAATATCTACGACTATTTATCTATTTGTGAAATATGTTACGTTGATATACTTATTTGTTAAGTATCACAGAGTAAATGTGCCACTCCCTATTTTTAAATTTAAATTGTTATATAAATTGCTAAATTGCCAGAGTAACCTGACAGGGCATTCCTCAAGGTGTTGTTTATGAAAGTGTCTGAGTTGAAGTAAACAACTTGAGACAAGAATATTCTAGATTGCTGACATAATTCAAACTGAGTGAATAGTTTTCTATTGTCCAATGATTATGATTTATGAGAACGAGACCAGCCAATGTGCTGAGATTAAAGAATTCACTAGTTGTAGAAAATTATTCTCTCTGATCACTTTGAATTTGAATGGGAAAGAAGTCCAGCTTTGAAAGGCGGCCATTAGCACGATGGTGAGTTAAACTGACTGACTGTGAAAGAATGCACTTTAGAAATATCTCATGCACTATCGCTATTGATACGTTATACTTGTGTTTTTGTAGAGATTTACTATATGAGTCGACTTTTATTACTACTACAAGTGTTGAATTAGGCTGTATCTTTATTATATATTTAAATATTGATGTAATGATATGTAAATGTCGATGAAATTGTATCTTTATTATATATTTAAATACTGATGTAATGATACTGTAAATGTAAATAGGCTATGCTATTGTGAACGCCACATGTATGGATTGCGAATTTATAGGAACTGTTGCTCATAGGAAATTATTATATTTTCAGAGCGGGTTTCGGTCTCTTCTTATTGACTTCTGGTATACTGATTTTCAGTCATTATCCTGGAATTTCTGGATCGCCTGATGTCTGGGATATTTCCCTGGAGTTGCTGTTGAGTTCATGCATCATTGGAGCGACCCTGAACTAGTGGTGTCTACGGGATTTACACTCTAAATACTATATTACAGTGTCATACCTTTCTGGAGTCTATATATAATTGTTTATCAGAGTGTGAAACTAATTTTGTGTTTTCAGACTATGTATTAATATACATAACAGTGTCATACTAGTGTGGAGTTTTCAGTTTTATGTATTAATGTACATCATTACTTTATAGTGAACAGTTATTTTACACCACATGGTGTCATACCAATAACGGATTTACAATGTAGGTATTAATGTGCATCAAAGTATAATTTTAGCCAAGTTTATATATTATTGTACATCACCATTTCAAACTAGTCTGCAGTTAAAATCTATGTTTAATTGTATTTCACAGTCATACTAGTATGGAGATTACAGTCTATGCATTAATGACATCACAGTAGCATACTAGTTTGGAGTTTACAGTTTATGTATTAATGTACATCCCAGTGATGTACTAGTCTGAAGTTTACAGTCAATAATAGTGTGGATTTACATTCTATGTATTACTATATTCCGAAGTGTCAGTAAATTGTATAGTTTAGTCTGCGTATTTATGGAAATCAAGTTTTCGTACTATACTGTTCTTTACAGTCTTTGTATTAATAACCATCATAGTGTCATAATTGTGTGGAGTTAACAGTAAGCATTAATGTATTTCACATTGTCCTATTAGTGTAGAGTTTACAGTCTATGTATTAATGTATTTCACATTGTCTTATTAGTGTAGAATTTACAGTCTATGTATTAATGTACATCACAGGTTCATAATAGTGTGAAATTCACAGTCTATGTTTTATTTGCTCATCACAGTGTCATTAAATCTGGAGTTTACAGTCGTAGTATTATTGCAAGCTACAGTATTATACTAGTAAGGTTTTACAGTCTATGCACTAATGTACACCAAAGTGTCATATTAGTCTTGAGAATAGAGTCTTAGAATTATTGTACATCATTGTGTATGCTAGTCTGGTGTTTAAAGTCTATGTATAATTTTATGTACAAATTTCACACAATTGTAGAATTTACAGTCATTGTATTAATAGAATAACTGGTCATACTAGTGAGAAGGTTAGTTTTATGTATTAATGTACTCACATTGTAGTACTAATTTGGAGTTTACAGAATTTGTTTTAATGAATACGATAGTGTCAAAGTAGTCTGGAGTTTACAGTATATGTATTGATGTACATCACAGTGTCACACTAGCAAAGATTTTATAGTCTATATATTAATGCACGTCACATTGTCATACTAATCTGGAGATTACAATCTATGTAAGATATACATATAGCATAATGGATATTGAAATCATTCACCAAAGAATACAGTTGTATTACATAATGGATATTGAAATCATTCACTAATGAATACTGTTGTATAGCATAATGGATATTGAAATCATTCACTAATGAATAATGTTGTATAACATAATGAATATTGAAATCATTCACTAATGAATACTGTTGTATAACATAATGGATATTTAAATCATTCACTAATTAATACAGTTGTATAAATTTCCTTGCCTGTAGTGCATTTGTCACCTTTATAACCAAGTTTACATCCATATATGCAAATACCATTTCCTGCACAAATCCCGCGTTTACAGTTTACACACGTTAGTGTGCATCGTGGACCATAGAAACCATTTGAACATCCTGAAATAGATTTACATATATTACACAGTTGTAATACTGTAATAGACTAAGAAACAGAAACCCTAAAACATCCTTAGAAGCAAATACAGCCAACAAACATGCATGACTAGTTTAAAACCAGAATTGCACGATTCTTCACTTCAAGGTATGTGAGTGTGTGCAAGTGATACCAAGTATGAGAGAGAGCAAGGAATACCTAGGATTGTGATTATGTGTAAAGTATATCAAGGTATGTGAGTGCAAGGAATATCAAGGTATGTGAGTGCAAGGAATACCAATGCAGGTGTGAGTACACAGGTTACCAAAACATGTGATTCAGTGCAAGTAAGATTATGGTCTGTGAGTGACTGCAAGCGTTACCAAAGTGCGTGTGTTCGTAGGATGTAAAAGGTACGTGAGTGCAAGGGATACCAAAGTATGCAAATGAGTGCATGGTATAAAGTCATATTAGTGTGGAATTTACAGTCTATGTATTAATAATTATCACAGTGTCATAATTGTGTGGAGTTCACAGTCTAAGTATTACTGTATTTCACATTGTCTTATTAGTGTAGAGTTTACACTCTACGTATTAATGTACATCAGAGATTCATATTAGTGTGAAATTCATAGTCTATGTTAGCTCATCACGGTGTCATTAAATCTGATGTTTACAGTCTTAGTATTATTGCAAGCTACAGTGTTATGCTAGTAAGGTTTTACAGTCTATGTACTAATGTACACCAAAGTGTCATATTAGTCTGGAGAATAGAGTCTTTGAATTATTGTACATCATTGTGTATGCTAGTCTCTTCTTTAAAGTTTATGTATAATTTTATGTACAAGTTTCACACAATTGTAGAATTTACAGTCCATGTATTAATGGAATAACAGTGTCATACTAGTGAGAAGGTTAATTTTATGTATTAATGTACCTCACATTGTGGTACTAATCTGGAGTTTACAGAATTTGTTTTAATGAATATGATAGTGTCAAAGTAGTCTGGAGTTTACAGTATATGTATTGATGTACATCACAGTGTCTCACTAGAATGGAGTTTATAGTCTATATATTAATGCACGTCACATTGTCATACTAGTCTGGATATTACTATCTATGTATGATATACATATAGCATAATAGATATTGAAATCATTCACTAATGAATACAGTTGTATAACATAATGGATATTGAAATGATTCACTAATGAACACAGTTGTATACATTGCCTTGCCTTCCATGCATTTATCACCCATCCAACCATCTTCACATCCATATACGCAAATACCAAAGGGATCACAAACAGCGTGTTTACAAGCTCCACAGTCTCGTAGGCAATCTGATCCATATTTACCAGGTTCGCATCCTGAAATAGATTTACAGATAGTACACAGTTGTAATACTGTAGTAGACTAAGAAACAGAAACGCAAAAACATCCACAAAAGCAAGACAGCCAACAAACATGCATGACTAGTTTAAAACCAGAATTGTACGATTCTTCACTTCAAGGTGTGTGAGTGAGTGCAAATGATATCAAAGTATGTGAGTGAGAGCAAGAAATACCTAGGATTGTGATTAAGTGCAAAGATTATCAAGGTATGTATGTGAGTTCAAGGAATATCAAGGTATGTGAGTGCAAGGAATATCAAGGTATGTGAGTGCAAGGAATATTTCAATGCGTGTGCGAGTACACAGGAAGATTAAGGTCTGTGAGTGACTGCAAGCAATACCAAAGTGTGTGTGTTCGTGGGATATAAAAGGTATGTGAGTGCAAGGGATACCAATGTATGCGAATGAGTGCATGGGATATGAATTATGTGATTTAGTGCAATAGTTATACCAAAGTATGTGAGTGCAAGGGATAAAAAGAAATGTGAGTGCAAGGGATAAAAAGATATGTGAATGCAAGGGATAAAAAGATGTGAGCTAGTGATTACAATACCAAAGTATATGTATTAGTGGAACGGATACCAGGATATGCAAATTAGTGCAATGGACACTAAAGAATGTATGTTAGTGCAAAACTTACCAAAGTGAGTGAAAGTATAGTGCAAAACTTACCAAAGTATGTGAGTGAAAGTATAGTGCAAAACTTACCAAAGTATGTGAGTGAGAGTATGACAATAATAAAGTACCTGAGTGAGTGCATGGGATAACAAGGTATGTGAGTGAGTGTTGTTATACCAATGTATGTGAGTGACTGAATTGTTATAGAAAGGTATGATTCACTGTATTGTTATACCAAGGTATGTGATTGACTGCATTGTTATACCAAGGTATGTGAGTGACTGTATTGTTATACTAAAGAATGTGAGTGACTGTATTTTTATACTAAGGCATGTGAGTGACTGTATTGTTATACCAATGATCACATTGTCGTACTAGTCTGGAGTTTACAGTCTATGTATAAGTGTACATAACGGATTTATAATAATGTTAAGTTTGTCTAACTATTAATGTTCATGACAGTGTCTCAATAATGCGGGGTTCAAAGTTTATATTTTATTGTATATCACATTGTCGTACTAGTCTGGAGTTTACAGTCTATGTATTAATGTAATGCCAAATAAGTAAAGCGATAAACAACAGCAACAAACACAGCTACAAAGGCTCACATGTCCTCGGCATATTACACACTACATATTTATATCGTCTTTCGTCCAAAACTAAGACATAATTACACTTTCTCTTCACTGACGTAATTTCATAGTGACGCGAAAATAATTTTACGTCATATTTAATTGATTGAGGACAAAGATTCACGATCGCTCAGACTATACTACTCTCTGTATGAATATCATGGTAGCAGGCTTAGAACAATAGCAGTTATCATACAAACTATGGCGCGGTGATAGACATTGATAAATCACTTCTCATATTAGAAATGTTCAAACACTGCTTTATACATGTTTCTGAAATTGTTAATATTTATTCCAATGATAAGGTCCATTGTCGTCAAAGCGTTATCAATATTATTTGCACTTTGCAATTCAAAGTCAGTTGTGTAGTACTGGTTTAATGATATCTTGTAATGAAACAATACAATTCCAAAGAAGACTGCCTACATTCAAAGTCAAGTATGTAGTACTGGTTTAATGATAACTTGTAATGAAACAATACAATTCCAAAGAAGATTGCCTACATTCAAAGAATTACTTCGAACGTTACTTGTTAAAGTTTTATTTAATGCGATTCTGATGTTTGATGTTAAAAATATTTTAAATTAACCGTAAGGTGATTATTTTGTCATTGATTATTAGATTATCATCTTTTGAATCATTGATGAGAATGTGAAAATAAATATTTTAGTAGTGAATACAGTCTGAATTAATTATTTATAAGTATGTTTTTATTATAATGACTTAACCTATTACTGATGAGCACATTTAGTGTAATAGAACAATTTATATTTTCTTACCTTCGATACACTTGTCACCTTTCAGCCTATTTGACAACCAGTTTTAGCATAATAACAATAATTATTGTTTTGAGTTCAGTACATCTGTCACCTTTCAGCCTATTTGACAACCAGTTTTAGCATAATAACAATAATTATTGTCTTGAGTTCAGTACACCTGTCATCTTTCCAGTCTTGTTGACAACCAGTTTTAGTATAATAACCATGTATATTGCCTTACCTTCATAACACTTGTTACCTTTCAATCCTCTCTTGACAATCAGTTTAGCATATTAATAAGATCTAATGTCTTAACTTCCCTAACCTATCATCTATTCAGCCACACTTGACAAACATTTTAGTATAATAACAATACCTAATACTTCACTAACCTATCAACTATTCAGCCACACTTGACAATCATTTCAGTATAATAGCAATACCTAATGACTTCACTAACCTATAATCTATTCAGCCTCTTTTGACAAACATTTAAGTATAATAACTGTATATATTAACTTACTTTCCATACATCCGTCACCTTTCCAGCCTGGTTTACAAACAGTTGGACACCTTCCTGTAGCACTGTCACATGTCGCGTTGTTTTCACAAGGTCCACACTCAAAATTGCAGAGAGGTAAATTATAAAATCCGTAATTGCACACTGACAGAATTAGGAATTTTTTTTTACAAGATTTCATTAATTCCAACAGTGAGGTCATACACATAATTATTTAAGAGTCTTTACAATATTTCATTAATTGTAACAGTGCAGTCAGACAGAATTATTTAAGTCTTTACAATATTTCATTAATTGTAACAGTGCAGTCAGACACTGAATTATTTAAGAGTCTTTACAATATATAATCAATTGCAACAATGCTCTCAGACACAGAATTATGTAAAAGATTTTACAATATAGGTCATCAATTGCAAAAGTGCAGTCAGACGCATAATTAAATAAAAGTCTTTATAATAGTTCATGAATTGTAACATGGCAGCCTGACAAAGAATTATGTAAAGGTTTTTACAATATTTCATCAGTTGCAACAGGGCCGTCAAGCACATAATTATGTAAATGTTTTTATAATATTTCATCAATTGCAACAGGGTAGTTACACAAAAGAATTATGTAATAGTCTTTGCAAAATATCATCTATTGCAACAGTGTAGTCAGGCACAAAATTAAATAAAAGTCTTTATAATATTTCCTCAATTCAGACATAAATAATTAAAGATGTAAGCGGCATGATCATTTATATAATTACTTATGTTTTCTAATTCTTTAGACATAAATAAGTAAAGAAATAAGCGGCATGATCATTTATAATTTATAATTACTTATGTTTTCTAATTCTTTAGACATTAATAATTAAAGATGCAAGCAGCATGACCATTTATATAATTACCTATGTTTTCTAATTCCTTAAAAAATTAAGTGCATGAATAATGAAGACACTTGAAGTAGAAAACCTTTTACATAAATGCAACAAACGTTAAAGTATAATTTATTCCTTTATACATTTCGTTTTCACTTTACGTAAATCCAGGTACTTGTTATATCAATAAGGGTTTAGAGTTATTAATTTTAATATCACACCTAATTGAAGACAGACTGGATGCCTGATTTACCTTTCAGCCTCTACAATTTAATTACCCTCAAATTCTGGTATTCAACATAATGGCAGGTAAATACACAAACAATGCACAGGTTGGACTAGTAGCTATCTTAATTTTGACTGATTGCACATAATAAAAATCATTCATGTATAAATGCAGCTCTACCCCCACCATCCCTTATGGTCTTTCTGATAATCAAGCCAAGTTTAATAGTTAAGATAACAAAGATAAAATTTAATAATTTACTACAAAATAATGCATCAATCAAATGGCAAAATGATATGCGAATGGTCTTCCAAGACAACCTATTCTGTCCATGAGGTTTTTATCGGATCGTAAACACGAAGTTTTGTTTAGAGTCATTTGGCAGTTCCACTTAACTGGTGTTCAGTATAAAAGCAATCCTGATAGTCATACAAGCAACACGATTCGTTCCTGTCATGACATAGGCTGTTGCCCTGTCTCCCAAAATCACCCCAACACAAACAATATGCATAACTGGTAAATAGTACACCTCAAGCCCACTGAAATACAGTATGATTTCTATCAGCGTTCAGTCTCTAATTCGCAGATCACGTTCGTTCGTATGGCACATAATAGATGTCTCTTATAATTAGTATTTCATAAAATGGAGAAGGTCCCAGCCCACACACATGCGGGTTACAGTCATTATGATTAGTTTCATATCAGTAGAGATAAAAATGGCATCTCACTATATCAATAAGTGTCACAAGAAATCAAATATTTATGGGAACACGGAGCATGTATTGAGTCTGATTTCATACTATCTCTATTGCTAACACAGAACATGTGTTAAGTCTGATTTCATACTATCTCTATTGCTAACACAGAACATGTGTTAAGTCTGATTTCATACTATCTCTATTGCTAACACAGAGCATGTGTTAAGTCTGATTTCATACTATCTCTATTGCTAACACAGAGCATGTGTTAAGTCTGATTTCATACTATCTCTATTGCTAACACAGAGCATGTGTTAAGTCTGATTTCATACTATCTGTATTGCTAAAGAACGTCGTGAGGAAATGGCGATACTTCATACAAAAACGAATGAAAATACATAATTATTCTACAACATTCATAATTCAATATTAGTTTGATAATTCGATATGTTTTACCTTTTCCCTGAAGTAATGGCAGGCTTAAAATCTTCATCCACAGAATAAATTAGACCTTAGAATATTAGGTAGTGTTTCATCGTGAATAAAACGTTTAATGTGTCCCAGCCCCTATTTACTGAATTTCACATGCCCACTCTTCTGTATATTTAACCTAAGTCATCGACAGAAAACATATCTCCATGTATGGTCATCAAACGTTCAGTTTAGCAAGCGGCTCCCACAATCCTTCACATCTAAACATTCAATGTGTGACAGCCAAATGACTTATATCCCTTGTATACAACAATAAGTATTGCACAGTTCAAGGCCAATAATGGTACCGAATGACTTATATCCCTTGTATACAACAATAAGTATTGCACAGTTCAAGGCCAATAATGGTACATTGGTCGTTATCAAATAAAACAGAAAACAAACGAAACGCCCCATAAATAAATATAGTTAATCAAAAAGGAATAAGAAAATCTTTAGTTAATTAAAACTGGCATAATATTTGCATAGACTTCTTCTATCACCACCACTATCTGTTAGCATGCGGTAAGTTCTGCTATCCTTAAAAATATATATAAAGAAAAACATTTCGAGTTATTAGCAAGCAGTAAGTTAGCAGTATTTTTTTTATCATTAAACATTTACATCTAAAGTCATCATGACCTGTTACAGTTTGCTAAGTTCTACTATTTTAAAACTTTTACTTCTGAAGAAATCATGACCTGCTAATTTAAATTATTTTTTACAGTAAGTTCTGCTTTCATTAAACATTGACATTACACCACACTGTAATGTCTAATATCATTGAACATCGACATCTAATTCACTATGACCTTATTCTATAAGTTCCGTTGTCAATAAATATTGACATCTAAAGCCATCATGACCTGACACCATTTTATCAGCTAAGCGATCCAGAACATCGACATCTGAGGCCATCATGATCTGATACCATTCTGTAAGCTCTGCTATCACTAAACATTGACATCTAAAGCCATCATTAACTAATACAATACTGTAAGTTCTCCTATCATTGAACGTTTACATCTAAAGCCATCATAACATGTAAGTTTTCCTATCAATGAACGTTGACATCTAAAACCATCATAACCTGTAAGCTTAAAGTAAGTTCTACTATCATTAAACATGTACATGTAGATTATAAAAGATTTCATGTATCGCATTAGAGACTTTATGGAAAAGTTAAAAAACACAGGTTTTAGAAAAATAAGGTGTGAGGTCAGTGTGAAATATTTGCATGATTTGCTGCACGGTACTATATACCAGACTGGTATGTTGAGATAAGTTTTAAAATATACCATCAACATGTGTTAGGGGGACTAAATACCGTTATATACCAGACTGGTATGTTGAGATAAGTTTTAAAATATACCATCAACATGTGTTAAGGGACTAAATACCGTTAGTCAAACACTCTCCAGTATAGAAGTTACAGCCATCCTTGCATTGACATCTCCTGGCGCAATCATAGTTGTAATATCCCAGTTTGCAGGCTGTAAATAAAGAAATGTTAGTTCAAACTGTAAATAAAGAAATGTTCGTTTAAACTGTAAATAAAGAAATCACGATGTACACCTTCTATTTCTTATTGCCCCCTAAAATGTACAGGCAAAATTTTGACGTCTCATTAATATATGTGCTCTCTTCCAGTCCGGCAAGAGCGCATGAAATTTAATTTTAAATTCATTTGAATGTCTGATGCAAAGTAAAATCATTGAATTTTGTATGTGTGCGTTTAATGTCTGTGTGTGTGCGTGCGTGCATGCGTGTGTGTATATAAGCGCGTGTGCTCACAGTAATGAAGTGATATGGACAATAACTTTAAAACAATTAATTAGGGATACTGTTATTGTTTGAAAGATTTTCTTCGATTCAAATATGCCACGACCTGCCAGATTGTATTTGTCATTGCTTCTTCATTGTCGACTACATTTGCTACATGTTGACGGTTTTGTCTATTGTCGACTATATTTGCTATATGTTGACGGTTTTGTCTATTGTCGACTACATTTGCTAAATGTTGACGTAATTGGTAATTACGTTCATCACTCTCATCACACTGCACACTGCAAAGCAAGAACTATGATCAAATACTAATAATGACATATACAATAGTTTCATACAAAAACATACAAATAAAAATATAATATAATTGACTGTCCTACAGAGTCTCAGGCCTGATAAGACTATCAAGAAGTCGTAATGGAATCGTTCTGAATTTGGTCTCTAGCGTTTCTTAGGCTTTCAAAGGAACAGTGTTCTTAACAATGACGACATTATAACGACATAGACATATCATCACTGGAGGGAATGAATGAATGGACACTTGTGAAAAGAAAAAAGTCACATGACCTTTTAGCCGTTGCTGCTATGAATGTTGCTAACAGCAAGGCAAATTTAGCTCGCACTGTGTGAAATGAATAATAGACGTCAATACACATACAGAATGTTTGAGAAGCCTAATTAAACAAGGCCCATAAGTTGCAGTCACAAAGTCACAAAACTATAGATTCACGAAGAACAAAAGTCTTCCAAAAAGGGCCTTCAAAAGAACTTCAGAAGTGCTAGCGGTCTTCACAAAGCCTTATACATGCACGTGTGTTCTTTTGATGGTGCACACAGGACCATCATTTCAAAATGAGCGCATCAACAAGATTTCTCTTCACTAATGTATTTTCCCATACTTCCCTTTACAGCATATTTGTTAATTACTATTAGCCAGTAGACAGCCATTGTGCAACTACAATTAGTCAGTGCACGGCCATTGGCTAAGTCTAACTGGTTAAATTCTTGCATCATAAAATAAGCTACAATAGTGTACAATCTTATTAGGGTGATCTTGGACGTGATGCGAGCTCTTTTAAAAATGGTTTGTTTTAAGAATTTGAAGTGATCTTGTAATTATATATATGATAGATATGAAATAGATTATAGTTTGTATTTCTGTGTGCCTGTTTATATTATTTTCTTTATGTATTTTATGATGAGATTGTGTAATCATGGTTTTTGCATAAGACACCAATATAGATTTTTTTATTTTATGTTGACTTTGTCTTTCAAATTATACATTAAGAAAGCAATGTGTTTAAGATTATTTACTGTATTTTCCTTAGATAGTAAAATCATTAAATGACTCATAGAGATTTAGAAAAAAATATTATTTATAAACATTTGACAGAAAACAGAACAGAAGACCAGTTCTAGAATTGTAGAATTATTGGGGCTTCCTTGGCGGTCCTTGCTAATAGTATATTTTTGGCCAGTGTGTGTGTGTGAGAAAGAGAGTTCACTTCAGTAGTTCGCTCGTTCAGAGTGAAGGGACACACTTGTTCATCTTGCCCCTTCTTTTATTATCAGAATTCCAGATCAAGGATGAAAAGATCAACACAGGAGCAGCTGTTTGCACCACTCCCACGTCCTATTCAGGGTTGCTAAAGAAGATACCTATCATCCAGAGATACTAACAGTTAATATGGCAATGGACAGTACCCCTTCCAAGGGAGATTAACATGACCTACCAAATCTCGATTATGCGGTTTCACTAAAATCAGTTGGTATCATGCAAGACATTTTGATGTCTACAAGAAGCCGTCTGGTAAATTTCAGCGAAAACAAAGAAGTAAAACTGTCCATTTCTGAATTGTTCCACAGAATCTTCTACATGATGGATGCCATACCTAGACCGACAAGCCAGCAACATCATCCACTGTGAAACAAATCCAAACAACTACTACTACGTGTGAAAAAGAAATGAATACTCACATAGTCTGGAAGATCCCACTGAAAACAAAAGTGAACTCATCTTAGACAACAATGAAAGTGGTTAATGAAGCCATCGACATCTAATTCACCATGACCTGATTCTGAAACTCCATTGTCAATAAATATTGACATCTTAAGCCATCATGACCTGACACCATTTTATCAGCTAAGCGATCCAGAACATCGACACCTAAGGTCATCATGATCTAATTTCATTCTGTAAGCTCTGCTATCACTAAATTTGACATCTAAGGCCATCATGATCTGATACTATTCTGTAAACTCTGCTATCACTTAATATCGGCATCTAAGGCCATCATGATCTGATACCATTCTGTAAGCTCTGCTATCACTAAACATTGATGTCTAAAGCCAACATGGGCTGATACCATTCTGTAAGCTCTATTATCATTGAACATTGACATCTAAAGGCACCATGACCTTACTCTATAAGCTCCATTATTAATAAATATTGACATCTAAAGCCATCATGACCTGACACCATTTTATCAGCTCAGCGATCCAGAATATCGACATTTAAGGCCATCATGATCTGATACCATTCTGTAAGATCTGCTATCACTAAACGTTGACATCTAAAGCCATCATGAGATGTAAGCATACTGTAAGCTCTGCAATCAATAATTTGACATCTAAAGCCATCATAACCTGTAAGTTTAATGTAAGTTCTCCTATCATTGAACATGTACATGTAGACAGCATTATAAAAGATTTCATGGATTGCATTAGAGACTTTATGGAAAACTTGAAAAGCACATGCATTTAGAAAAATAATGGTGTGAACTCAGTATGAAATATTTGTATGATTTGCTGCATGGTATTATATACCAGACTGGTATGTTGAGATAATTTTACAGTATCAACAAAATAAAATACAGTATCAACATGTGTTAGGGGACTATATACCTTTACAGGTTCCATTATAGTAGTCACAGCCATCCTTGCAATCCATACACATTAATCCGCAATCTTCTCCATAATATCCATCTCGGCAGGCTGTAAATAAAGAAATGTTAGTTCAAACTGTAAATAAAGAAATGTTAGTTCAAGCTGTAAATAAAGAAATGTCAGTTCAAACTGTAAATAAAGAAATTCAAGAGGAATTTCTAAACTTATTGCAACACATACAGCAAATATTCTCACTAACGAAATACCAAAAACAGAGACATAAAACTCGGATCGCCTCTCTGAATAGGCAGCAATAAAAGTAATTAAATTTCTAAACAACCAAAAACAATATAGTAGCCTACGATACGGCTTGCAAATACCGGCGCCCTCAAGAAATCATGAAATGGTTACACGCAAAAGTGAGTATTAAACCAGACTGCAACATCAAAATCTTATGATAAAAAAATTAGATTCAGTGGGCGGCAATTGCAAAACAAAAATATAAATAAATTAACACTTTATTTTCGTAAAGCTTAACATTAAATAAATGTATATTTGGTAAGTAAACGTCGTATGCTCTGAGAGTGAAATATAGCAATCAATCTCTGGCAATAGGTATGTGTGTCTGAAATTTAAAATAGATTCATCACAAACAAATCTCTTAAAATATGAATTCTACATACAGATTTTATTTATCAGTATTTGGACTACAAAAGACAGTTTTCTTTAAACAACGTGGCAGAAATCTAAAAACATTCCATTTACTTTCTTGGGACTTGTACTGTGCTTTTATGTTTATTACGATTTGAATTTGAATATTAATAGACATAAAGAGTCTACATATTTGTAAAAATATGTGTTATAGCATATAAGTTCAAAGTTCATGGTTGTGATCAAGAGCTCTGTTTTTAAACACATTGTATGATTTGTGACAGATCATTAGCTTGAAAAACAAACACACGAAATAAAACCACAACTCTGATATCATTAAACTACCTTGAGAATTCGCATTCTTCTGGACTATTTTACTTACACTACTTGTGGTAGAGAGTTCTGGACTATTTTACTTACACTACTTGTGGTAGAGAGTTCTGTAAAAATCCACATATTAGCATAATTCGCTTTGAGAAAAAGATCCGAAAATCGATATTATCGGAAATGAAACATTAGAATAATGTGATTTGTTTTTAAATAATTGTCTCCATTAATCAATTTCGCGTCTTTAGACAAAAATGTTGTTGTGTACCAATGAGCGTTTTGTACCATACATAGTTTTGCCTATGGAAACATAAATTGTATACATTTTACGCAAAAATCCAGCCTTTATATCTTTATAGACTTATATTTAATAGACATATCGCAGTAATCCAGCCTTATATCTTTATAGGTTTATATATAAATTTGATAATTTTTTCGCAGTAATCCAGCATTATATCTTTATAGGTTTATCTTTATATTTAATAAACCTTTTTGCAGTAATCCAGCATTATATCTTTATAGGTTTATCTTTATATTTGAGAAACCTTTTCGCAGTAATTAAGCCTTATATCTTTATATGTTTATATTTTAATCTTCAAGATAATTGCTTATAGTAAATCATTCATTGATTGAAATTTGTCGCCACCCACCTCCTCTCCGGCAAGGGGAGGATGGTGGCTTGTCGACGCCACGTAGGACTTGCATAAAGAGTATTACAAATCCGCACACAGAATACCAAGATGGTTGTTTGGCTCGAATTTTATTCTGCGTATAGGTTACGTACTGCCGACATGTTTGCATGTGTGCTTGCATACGGATAAGGGTGAAGTGTAGATGGCACAGACGACACAACGTATAACAACGGCAACAACCACTCTTTCAAAACCATAGACAGGAGAAAGCCTCAATATCAGAGCATAAATTCAAATTTATTGGTCTATGGGTTTCCTCTCACACGTTGGTTAGTCAGTCAGCCATCCACACTCGCACCCATGGGTAAGGGGGAAGAAAGAAAGAAAAAATGATGAATGATGAATAAAATAATAGAAATACGAAATTCTTTTTCTCAGGAAGTACTACTTCTAAATACATTTAAGCATTATTTATCATAAAATAGCAATCATTATTTATAAGTTCTGGTGCCACTTCTCGTTCGATAGTTCAAAGTTCGATAGTTCAACAATTAAACAATGTCATTAGACTTGTAGGCCTAAGTCCTCTTCAATCAGTTCCATCAATATTCCATTAATCTTAAAGCCATCCTTTACTTATAATGATTTAAACTTAAGGTTTATTTTTAATTTTAGGTTTAATGCTTTATTAAGACTCCTAAGCCTTAGTTTTAAGTTTTAGTTTATATTTATGTGCTCTGAGATTTCCCTAATTTGAATTTTCTTTTACTCACATATGTATCATCATTTTCTTCTTGCTCTCGGCTCACATAGTTCATTACTTTCTCTTGTGCTGGGCTCACATAGTTACCATCATTTTCTTCTGGTGCTGGGAGGGGGGTTTTGATGATACGCAAAACACCGTCGACATCTCGACACGGTTGTCCTCACTGCCACGATGGCTGCTACAATTTCATTGCTCCCGTGCGTTTCCCGTGCGCTTCTCGTTAGGCCTAATTTCTCAACTCTTGGGACGTTCTAACTTCTCCCTCCTTCTCTTCAATTTCTCCTCATTTCATCTCATCTCTTTTCTTCTCTTAACTTCGTTTCTCATCTCTTCTCTTCTTCGTTTCTCCTCTTCTCTTCTCTTTACGTAACGGCCAACCTTGCCGTTCTTCTGACCACTACTGCTTCCAACAATAATTACTACCATTATGTAATATCTCGTTCTGCACCATATCCCGTGCGCCGTGACATTAGACTTCCATCAGGAATCTACCTCTGCATGGAAAATAATCGATCACCCGCGGTCTTTGCACAGAGTCTTTGAAAACCCGAGATGGCTATCTGGTTTGATTGTTAAACTGCAGCAGCCTTGACAGCGCGCTTTCCATATACAGCCGGGTAGACATCTGGCACTCTGTTGCAGTGTCCAGGAACTCTCTTTCTGTTTGCCTCACAGAATCATAGAGATTTTCCTGTTACAAAAAAGCAGGGAGAAACTGCCTCTACAACACGCTACATTTTCGATGTTTCTCGTTCGTCTCTGGCTCTGTATCCTCTTTTATACACAAAGTTCTTGCACATCCCTTCTCTGAGCTGACTGGAACACACCCCCTCCAGCACACAAGCTATCCCCCATCCAGCACTGCCCATGTACAACCAGCATGGCACTGTGTGTGCTGACGAATAATTCTGACCATTCTGGCCGTCCAGTGCCAGTATCAAGTTCCCAGCTGACACCTGTGATTTAGTATCCATCTGACCTACCTAGCTAATTCTCAGAGCACACACTAAAATCTCAGAGCAAGGGTCCTACTCCTATTTTATTTTAAAACTACAGTTACTATGGCAACTCATGGCCACCTGGCAAGCCATACATTAACTCACAGCAAGAAATGGTTGTACACACAAACCAACACAGTAATATAAATATTAACTTTCCAATAATCTCAAATTCTATTTCAATAAGTAGTTTCACTATACAATATCAACTTAAACTACCAAACATTTTATAGTGGTGATTCTTAAAAGTTGTTTACATTTCCAAAACTCAGAGCCTGCCTTTTTCACAAAATTTGCTTCTCAGCGCTTTCTCACGTACTCCATACACTGGCCGCCATGTACTCTATACTGACACAGATTTATGGGCGAGGGTCCTGACCACTGGAGGGTCAAGCCAGCATTTAATTACACTGTTTCCATTCTCCCGCATGAAACCTATTTACCCCACTAGCGTCCCTACACTTAGGTTTCACATTGTTGATAAAATAGTCATTTTTGCCCCTGTCCCTCTTTTAATTAACTTAGCTGTTTCCTTAATAGTTTAAAGTTAGAAAATACTTAGAGTGAGAGAAAAAAATTAATTAATATTTCCCCATTATTGTGACAAAATTATTGAAATACTATATTATTCAGTTGAAAAACCATTACATAGTAATACAGCCTTATATCTTTGTGACAGACTCTGACCAGATTCTGTGTCACGAACTTCTGACCCACATCCGAAACTCGAATATCATATTCGAATTAAATTCCTTTGTTAGAACCCTCCCGTCATGCACCAGCATGAGGAAAAAACAATAGTGAGTTCATCCCTTGTTATGTAACTTTAGACAACAGTCGAGAAAGTTCGAATCAACAAACATACCTCATGATCTAGTCACGTGATGCATTCATGCACTACAATAAATACTCTTGATGCGGTAATATTCTTTACTCGTAACGCAAACCGGCTGACACACACCCAGCTCTCGAGCACCTTAGTCGCTGAATATCTTGCTGAGTCGGGAAGGAACATAGGAACCCGTGTCTTGTGCAGTAATTCTACTTTAAGAAGGTAACACGTCTACTTCTTACAATGATATTGCATTTTACTATTTGTATTTTTGTGTATGAATTTATGTATGTATTTTGTACAATTCTCCTCCGAGCAAACGTGATTCAATAGAATGACTGAAGCCTAAAGATTTCATTGTATATAAATTAATTGTAACCTTTTGACCTTTTGACTTTAATTTGTATAAACCTTAATTCTCTTGTGCCACAGAACGTCTGTGCACGTTGCGAATTTCTATGTAATTCAAATGATTCTCTTGCATGTAATTTCATTGTTAATTTGTAAAGCGCTCACATTTAATTTGAATTATATTTTGTTCTCCTTGTATGAATTCCATTTTTGATGAGGTAAATGTTTGGAAATTCATACATTCATGTAATGTTAAAAATAACACACATATGAATTATATTGTATCTTTTATGAATATAAATATATTGTAAAAGACACGATAGTCGAAGATTTAAAACTAAGCGCATTGTATCAGTCACGTGCTTGGATGATTTGCGAATGTAAACGCAAATCGCTCATAGAAACCATGCTCTTATTTCAGATCGGGTTCTTCTCTGCCTTATAATACGTTTTACCTATTATTGCCACCTTCACATCATTGGATGCGTGTTCCTTTATTCAACTTGGACAGATGACGTTACAATTCCGTGCCTCCTTTGTTGATGGTGTTCTGCCGTGACGAAACCCTAGTGTAACAAGTTGAGAGACGACAAGTTATTGAATACGGATCGTACAGTGCAAGCATCGCTTGATACGTGGAAGGATCAAACTGACCTTAGACCACGTGTTCATCAAGACTCCTAAGAGAGATAAGTAACTAACCTGAACTCTGAATCCATCAAATGTGCTGGCAAAAATAACTTTCTCGAGCATTAACCTTCAGATTGAACTTGCCTTAGTTTGGATCTGAAGCTGTGTCTTCGTAATTGATTGTTATTGTTAAATATTAACTATTAAATTCTTTTATTGTTAATACCTCTTTCGTAGTGATTTTTATGCATATAGACCTAATGCGTGGTTTGGATGGGGGATCGACTGAGCTAAATGTAACATTTTGAATGCATAAAGATTTAAGAGAGTGTTAACGGTTTCCAAGCCGGCTATTGTACACGTCTGTTCGAAAATCTGTTTGTCTGTACTGAAAGGCGCATTTTCATATGAGACGAAAGATAATTTGAGCAACCAGTCTGTTTAAGGAAGAGGAGAAATTAATTCATCTAATTAAATTAAAGTTCTGTAAAATTCCTAAGCAGGGTCTTTAAATAAAAACTGGACATGAAACAATCTTTATACTTTCATTTTGTTCAGCCTTTAAATACTTTTAATTAGAAATTCAGTATTTAAGCCATTGAAATATACAATCCATTTTGTTTAGTCTTTAAATGCCTTTGAAATATATATTTATTGTGTTTAGCCTTTAAATACTTTTAATTAATCACTCATTTACTTAAGCCATTGAAATATACTTTCATTTTGTTTAGCCTTTAAATACTTTTAATTAATCATCCGTGTACTTAAGCCATTGAAACATACTTTATTATGCATTTGTTGAACAACATATACTCAATAAACATCCCTTTATTTTTATACTTTTTTTTAGTATCAAAGTCAATTGCTTATATTGAACGATTCGTGTACTAAAACCATTTTGTTTTTAGTCTTGATGTGAATTGCTTATATTGAACTAAAACTATTTTGTGTTTTTAGTCTTGATGTGAATTGCTTTTACTGAAGTTTCTATACATATTAAAATATAAAATAATTAGTAGCAAATCAAAATGCATTCGGATTGTAAAACATACAGTTCTTGCAAACTCTCCGGACCAATTGAAGACGTGAGTATGAGAAAATACTTACTCCATACTTTCACCTCATACAGGTAAAGTGAGTGGTCAAGGGAAGACGTGAGTATGAGAAAGAGATAGAATACTTACTCCATACTTCCACCTCACAGATGCTAAGTGTGTGGTCGTTTAGTTGGGGTATGTTCCTGGGAACAGCTTTAGAGATGGATACGTTTTGTCCTGTTAAGGTTGTTAGGCAAGTGTAGAATTGTACTTCTTGCGGTTCTGCTGTAATTTGAAGGCAAAACTGATGATCCACCTTGATTATAGCATACATCATGCGACGTGCGACTGCAATAAAATACAAAATACTTTAAAAACTAACGATTTAAGCATTAGATCTTGTTTCAGTGTAAATAATTATGTAAACTAGTTTCTTTAAAAAGACATATCCTATTTGGATTAAAATAATTCAAGCACATGGGGGGTAGGGGTGGAATTCACTATCCACGTCTATCACTGTGCGTGCATCCGTGTGTTTGATGCGTGTGCATGCTGCTACATTCAAACTGAGAACAAAAATATGCGGAGCCTGACTATGAATTTAGCGCATAATACACGCAACATTTTGCAGAGGCTTCAAATGAATTTAGTATGACAGATAAAACAGTACACACGGAATTTTTATGAAAATAAATTTAGTGTAACAGAGAAAACAGTTAAAACTTAATTAAGTTTGCAAATGGAGTAATTATATAAGAGAAAACAATTCACACGGAATACATTTTGCAAATGAATTTACTGTAACAGAAAAAAACAATACATAGGAAATTATTTTGCAAATGAATTTAGTGTAACAGAGAAAACAATACATACGGAATTATTTTGCAAATGAATTTAGTGTAACAGATGAAACAATGCATATGGACTTGATTTTGTAAATGAGTCCAGTGTAGTAACGGAGAGAAATATGCACACGGAGATCGTTTTCCAAACACATTTAGTGTAACATAAAAAAGAATACACATAATTATTTTATTCCAAATGAATTTAGTCTAACAGAAAAAAACCAATATTCATTGACTTTGTTTGCAAATGAATATGTTGTAACAGAAAACAACTAACATGGAATATTATTTACAAATGAATTTAGTTGTGTAACAGAGAAGGCAATATAAATGGATTTCTTTTTGCAAATGAATTTATTGCAACAGAGACAACGATACACATTGACTTCGTTTTCGAAGTAAGTGTAACAGAAAAAAGAATACACATGGAAATATGTTTTTCTAAATTTAGTGCGACAGAAAAAAACAATACACAAGGAGATTCGTTTAGAAAATGAATTTAGTTGTAATAGAGAAACGAATACACAAGGAATATGTTTTGCAAATGAATATAGTGTAACAGAGAAAACAATACACATGAACTTGGTTTGAAATGAATTAAAAGTAATAAGACAACAATACACAAGTATAGATTGAAAATGAATTTAGTGTAACAGAGACACATAGATTGAAAATGAATTTAGTGTAACAGAGACACTTAGATTGAAAATGAATTTACTGTAACAAAGAAAACAATACACGTGAACTTAGTTTGAAAATGAATTAAAAGGAAAGAGACAACAATGCGCGAATATAGATTGAAAATGAATTAAGTGTAACAGAGACACAGATTGAAAATGAATTTAGTGTAACAGACACATAGATTGAAAATGAATTTAGTGTAACAGACACATAGATTGAAAATGAATTTAGTGTAACAGACCCATAGATTGAAAATGAATTTAGTGTAACAGACACATATATTGAAAATGAATTTAGTGTAACAGACACATAGACTGAAAATGAATTTAGTGTAACAGACACATAGACTGAAAATGAATTTAGTGTAACAGACACATAGAGTGTAAATGAATTTAGTGTAACAGAGATAATAATACGCAAGTGTCACATGTGCCGGGTGAGCGACGCTAGCTGAAGTTAGAGACACAAGGGTGAAGTCAGTTTTTGCCTGCTCCGGTGTATCTCCTAGAAAAACTCGTGTGACATATGCCAGTAATACGTCGTGTCAAGACATTACATAGACACACAATGACATACAACCATTGATGTTTGGGTGGGGCCCAATTTTATTATGTCATTCAAAGAAACGTTTTATTGGCTGTGTATGCGGATGAGCAAGTGTCATAAAAGTGAATAAACAGACGAATAGATAGACGGTACAAAACAATACAAATAAGGATTCTTTTGCTCCTCTAAACAAAAACTGAATAACAAGTTTGCTGAAAATGGGGAATTAGATTGTTTATTAACTAATTTGGGGTGCTACTCTTTCACACAGTGATTAGTCAAGCATACAACTTTTCAATGTCATGCATTCTGTGGGAAATAAAGGGTGGATGAAAATGATGAACTTCAAAAATATAAAATAAAAGTTAATTACACAATTCTTTTGTGGTAAATGGCACCACTATTCAACAATGATAATTCAAAATAGGCATAAATCCAAACATTATCCTAGATACATAAATGAATATAGTAATGAATTTTAACAAGAAGAGATTTAAATGTTCTTATTCTGAAGAGTTCTAGATGTGCATTTGCCTTTCTATCAATTACTCACTTAGTACTATCAAAGTTCCTAGGGAGATGACGTAATCGCACACGTCACTCATAAGGGGTACTTCAAGAGAAGATATGATGCAATGGCTGCATCGCCTGACAATGAAGACCTGCAGGAGTCTAGGCACCATCTCCGATTCTACTATGGGGGGGGGGGAGGGAATCTGTGCTCTTCTTGGCATGTTGCCAACCTTGGTAATTGTCCTTGCCTTCTTGTTTGCCATGATGATGGAAAACCTAATGAAGTTTAGCATTACCAGATGATTTGTCTAGTGGGGTCTGTCGTCGCATCCTATTGGATGCAAAAATTATGGTGTCTGTTGGGCACCACGATGTTGACCCTCCAACCATGGAATATGCATTGAAACAAGCTCAGACAGGGAGCCTCTCATAGTCGTTAACTGCATACAACCTATGTTGCATGCATAAGCTGTCTTGAATTCGAACTCCCCACTTTGCCAGGAAAATATTGAAGCAATTTACCTTGTCACCTCAGCACTAGGCAGTAGAAGATTAAAACGGATGAAAGAGATATTCCCAACTTTCCTTTATGAAACCTCTGTATACGAAAATTCCATACATATGAAGCAAGATGTCTTCACATAAATCCACATTTTCAGCATAAGTGTATAAATCTTCCTTCCTCCCTTATATAGAATTCCTAAAAGCCTTCAATAACTTCTAGAAGCTTTATGTCTTGTGATATAATTTGTCCTTGCATGCTTATTTTCTGCATGCAGCACACTCGTCGGCAATTCTACTACACATCCGCTTTCTTTCTCTTAAACACTTGTGATCAGTCATGCGCAAATACTCTGTCAAAATATATATAATTCTCTAATATATATATAAAACATGAAATGATAACACACAATGTGTCTATAATGTCTGTCTAACTAATGAGATCTTAGGTGAACAGTTTCTGGAATCACATAACATATAATGCATAAACACAAAACCGGTTTACTTCCCCTAGTCTGATAACGATTTTTAGATCGTGAAATAAAATATAATTTTGGCTCCCTTCTTTCCCGCGACAGCAAATATAGATTGAAAATGAATTTAGTGTAACAGAGATAACAATACGCAAGTATATTTTTTGAAAATGAATTTAGTGTAAAAGAGACAACAATATGCAAGTACTTCTTCTGTAAATGAATTTAGTGTGACAGAGAAAACAATGTACATCAGCATATTTTTGCAAATTAATTTAGTCTAACAGACAATCAATGCTCATAACACATCAATATATTTTCTACAAATTAATTTACTGTAACAAAGAATCAATACTCATGGACTTCATTTTGCAAATGAACTTAGTGAAACAGAGAATGAATAGTCATACATTTCATTTTCCAAATGAATTTAGTGTAACAAAAGAAAACTAAGCACTAACGCTTCATTTTCCAAATGAATTTAGTGTAACAAAGAAAACTAAGCACTAACATTTCGTCTTCCAAGTGAATTTAGTGTAACAAAGAAAAATAAGTACATACACTTCATTTTCCAAAGAATTTAGTGTAACATAGAAAACTAAGTACATACACTTCATTTTCCAATGAATTTAGTGTAACAAAGAAAACTAAGTACATACACTTCATTTTCCAATGAATTTAGTGTAACATAGAAAACTAAGTACATACACTTCATTTTCCAATGAATTTAGTGTAACATAGAAAACTAAGTACATACACTTCATTTTCCAATGAATTTAGTGTAACATAGAAAACTAAGTACATACACTTCATTTTCCAATGAATTTAGTGTAACATAGAAAACTAAGTACATACACTTCATTTTCCAAAGGAATTTAGTGATTTTGAATAAATATTCAATAACTTCGTTTGCAAATGAATTTATTGTAACATAGAAAACAATACTCATTAACTTCGTTTGCAAATGAATTTATTGTAACATAGAAACCAATACTCATTAACTTCGTTTGCAAATGAATTTATTGTAACATAGAAAACAATACTCATTAACTTCGTTTGCAAATGAATTTATTGTAACATAGAAACCAATACTCATTAACTTCGTTTGCAAATGAATTTATTGTAACATAGAAACCAATACTCATTAACTTCGTTTGCAAATGAATTTATTGTAACATAGAAAACAATACTCATTAACTTCGTTTGCAAATGTATTTAGTGTACGTTAGAAAATAAACTCACACTTTGTCAATTACAACTTGATCGATTACAATTTACAACAATCTATACTTAGACAATAAACTAGCACTTTGTCGTTTGATCGATTACAACTTACAACAATGTATTCTTAGACACAGACAATAAGCGATATGAATCGATTGAATATAAAAAATGCTGACAACTCTTTATTTACCGTTTTGAAATTAACACCCAATGATTCCGTTTCGGCTCAGATGCACTTGAATAATGAATTAATTGTTTTAATATATTCACTATTATGGAGTGTTGATTTATGTTTAATTTACAATTGTATGTCATGAAACAAAACCAAATTACATGTCTGTAAAGTCACAATTTATTTATAATTTTTATGTACCATTGTTCACTTATATGATGCTAACATGGTTGTGTATGTTGTAGTGTCCTATCACAAAAGGAAAAGAAATAATGATAATGATTTTTGCATATGATTTGCATGTGTGTTCCTTAAGTGTAGTGACATAATGGGTTATGTCTCTAACGTATAACAAAAAAAATTATTGTGATTTTTCATGATAAATTGTCCTTATATGTCTTTAAGTGTGGAGACTTAATGGATCATGTACCTCTTTATAATGAGATAAATTAATAGGATAGTTTAAGGCTCAGTGATAACACAGGCAAGTAAAAGTACATTATATTGGTTTCTAAACATGTTGAATTAATTAGAATTTTGATCGTGTGATATTTATTCATATAATGATAGGTTGGCATTTACTCAGAGCAGATATTAACAGGATGGATAACATCTCAAATGGAGACGTGGGTATGTGGAAGAGTAAATATGCCTATCCTATTTTAAAATGTAATTGTTATATAAATTGTTAAATTGTCATAGTAACCCAAACTTGAGCACTCATTGATGGCATTTTTGAAAGTATCTGAGTTGAAGTAAACACCCGAGTTGACAATATGCTAGTAATTACTGATGTAATTGTAACCTGGTGAGTAGTTTAATTTATCCAATGGCTATGATTTTCAACAACAAGACCAGCCAATGGGATGAGATCTAAACGTTTGCCTGCTGTAGAGAATCTATTGTCTGTTCACTTAAAATTGAAATGGCAAAGAAGTTTGGTCTTGAAAGGCAGTTATCTTGATGGTGGGTTTACTGATTTATAAATATTTCATGCACTTGTGCTATTGATATATTATAATTGTGTTTTATAGAGATGTATTATATGAGTGGACTATCATTTCTACAAATGTTCAGATGTTTGAACTAAGCTTCTCATATGCAGTGAGCTAACAAACTTGAAATTGTTTTGATATGCTTATTTTTTATTATGCTGTGTGCATGTATAAGACTATGCTGTGATTTGTATTGACATAATGTTGAATTGTATTTTAGTATATAGTGAAACACAGCAATGATTTGAACGTGATTTCATGGAAATATTGATGTCAAGTAAACTAAGTGATTATATATGTGATATGTATATTTCATTGCTGATTTAATAAATGTATTGTTAAATGTATTGACCTTCTTACACATACTGATATCTTTATATATTGAAGAAGAAAGTGGATGGATGGGGGCTCGCTCGATATAGATTAAAGACCGGATTTGCTCCTTTAGTAAGAGGTTTTCCATCTACGGAATATAATGTGACTTTAAATGTTGTCTTTAATATTGTGAAAGAGACAAAACGATTACAGCACCCACATCCGCCAAAAGGGAGAGACGAGTGGTCTGCTGGAGAATTATTAATAACATAAATTAAGATTCTCATCACTTGGAATTAGTTACGGGTGCTTAATTAATAAAAATAATCAGAATCATTAACTAAGTTACCTTGACATCACAATATAGTTTTGTGTGTGTGTGTGTGTGTGTGTGTGTGTGTGTGTGTGTGTGTGTGTGTGTGTGTGTGTGTGCGCGCATGTGTGTGTGTGTGTGTGTGTGTCTGTGTGTGCGTGCGTGTGTGTGTGCGTGCGAGAGAGAGAGAGGTGGTGGGGGACAGAAGTAGAAACTTGAACACTTACGACCAACTGGTGTGTGGATACTTATTTCCAAGACGGTGTAAAAGGATACCAGATTTACCGTCCAGCTAGGAGTGAGATCATTTGCAGCCGTCTGGATACAGTTTGCTCCTGCAGGATTCTCATAATAGGGTAAATAAACTCTACTTTTATTGCCATTATTTGCAAGACATCCTTGTGAATTCGCAAAACGGCCATATTCCGGGAAATGAGCGTTCATTGTTGAGGACGATACTGACGGCTTTCCTAGTGCCGTATTTTCTGTTAAATCTATTGCATAATAACAAAATTTGATTTAATTTTAACAATTATAATAAACTGTATTAAAAGTTTTAGACAGTTAGAGCTTTAGCGTTTGTCTTAAGTATAATGTATCCACTTTTCATTACAGTATATTGAAAAAACAACACTCTTCTACAATAATCATTAAATCAATAAATATATCGATTGTATTACATACTTGATTATTATTATATGCTATTACTTTAGGTGATTATTATTATTAAATGCTATTACTTTAGGTGATTATTATTAAATGATATTACTTTAGGTGATTATTATAATATGCTTATTTCTTTGCAATAGAACATATTTATTTTGGATTGAAAATATATTTATGAATTAACACAACAACCACCATCACCATCATCGTCATCACCAGAATTAGAAGTATAGTAGCTGTAGTAGTGCCATTCTTAGCTGTGTTGGCAGTAGAAAGTAGTAGCAGTATTCTTGGAGTTAGTGGTAGCAGTGATGGTAGTTACTGTGGTGGTGGGCAGTGGAAGTTGTAGGAGGCGGAGTGGTACAAGAAACATTAGTAGTGGAGGAGGTAGTAGCAGTGGTGGTAGTTACTGTGGTGGTGGGCAGTGGAAGTTGAAGGAGGAGGAGTGGTACAAGAAGCATTAGTAGTAGTGGTGGTAGTAGTTGTAGTAGTCGTGGTGGTGGTGGTTGTAGTAGCAGTGGTGGTGGAATTAGTAGTAGTCGTCGTGATGGTATTAGTAGTAGCAGTAGCAACAGTAGCAGTAGAAGTAGAAGCAGTAATAGTAGTAGTAGTAGTGGTGATGTAACAATACTTAAGAATTGTACACTAAACTCCAGCAGAATGATTCTATAGAATATTTCAAGAAAACGCCTTGCTACGAATTTTAAGCGACTTACACCAGAAATAGAATATTACCTTACAATAACTATATTTATGGGAACCTTAATTTAGAGTTAACTTACTCGATGACTGGTGACTAATATGATCGACAAATTACCCTTTTCATCCAGTGACAATACCACTGACCGTTTTACCAGTAGCAAAACATAAGTATGAATAATAGTATCCGAACTTAACAAGCGTTACGTATTATATATAAAGTGACCTGATATGAAGCATCATTATAAAAACGCGTGGCTATTCGTACTAACTTTATAATACAAACAGTATGTACTGGAAATGAAATAGTAATATGGTTTGAAAGAGAAATGAAAGTACTCTCAAAGGATTTCACACTTTATAATACAAACAGTATGTACTGAATGTGATATAGTAATATGGTTTGAAAGACGAGACAGGCAAATACTGAGACAGTGGGCCAATCGAATCAATCACGGCGACACGCTCCCAAACAACAAACTATTAAAACTAAATAAATGGGACAAGAAAGGATACACATTCCGAAAAAAAAAATTAAACAAAAGAAATGGACGGAAAACAGACAACAACCCCTACCAACTGATTAAAAAATTAATTAAAAAACACCGACTAGACCTCATTCAAACTCCCCTCACCCCCCAAACGTTTTTTCCCCCCTGGAGCGCGCCTGCCCCTACAATTGATGAAACGCTAACAGGGATCACCAAATACACCAATCATGCAGAGAAGAAGCAAATCGTACTGAATCACCTATACGAACGATACAAAGACCACCAAAAAATCTATACAGACGGCTCCAAAACAAGCAAAGGCACTGGCGCAGCGGTACTCACACCCCACTGTCTTTACACATACAAACTACACACCGCACACTCCATAATGACCGCCGAAACGGTTGCGATACAAATGGCTCTACAAGAAGCTCTACACAACCCCCGCCCACCCCAAACACTCCTGATAGTCACCGACTCACTCTCTGCACTGAAAGCCCTCAACAACCCATATAACACGCAGAGAGCATACAACATGGACATCATCCGACAGCTTATCCTAAAACTACAAAATAAGCAGACAACTACAGACTTCTTATGGATCCCCAGCCACATAGGAATCAACGGAAATTAAAATAGCTCCCGTTAGTCCTTTTATGCAAAATCAATTCTCACTCTCTCTCGCGTGTATCCTTGCTTTACCCACGCTAAGAAGGTGCATTACGCTGAGGTGTAATACTTCTACTAATATAATCCCTAACTAAATTTGTAATAAGAATTGATAATAAAAATCAAACACATTTTCTAGATATTGTAATCACAATTTTTTAACATCTAACTTATATAATTAATCAAATGTATTTTTATGAAAATATTGGAAACATGAAATTAAAACTTGATGACAGTGTAGGCAAACAAAATAAGCAGACGCCCTGACAGTAAATGGAAACAAACGCGCAGACAGTGCACCTAATTAAGACGTCATTTAGCTAGCAGACGACACTTGCTAACGTCTGTTGCATCGCGCGATGGCCAAGTGGAGATAATCAAGGATAAAAATTAATTTTCTGATTACCTCCCCCTTTTTTTCCGTAACAGACAGACAGATAGGTAGATAGATAGATAGATAGACATATAGATAGATAGACTAACAGAAAGTCAGGTAGGTAGATAGGTAGGTAGGTAGGCAGGCAGGCAGGCAGGTAGGTAGGTATATATATAGATAAATAAATAGATAGATAGATCTGCCAACCAAAAGTACAATCTTGCTAGATGTGATCACACCTCTCATGCAGTATTAAGCCACTAAACGGAAAGAAAGAAATATGTTGTCAGACTAAGGTCTGGGATACCTCGATTTGTAGGATGAAAGTACTTGCTCCTGAAATCACAGCTATTCCCAATAACTTTACAGTGACACTTGAACGTCTCTGGAAGAAAGGAATCCATCAACTTTTAATATCCGTAAACATCGATTGTCATATTCAGCTTTAATTTATAAATTTGTGTTGATTACACTGATCACACTACTAAACGATCGATAGGTTTCAGAAATATAACAAATAAAACACACTACCTAATTGTAAAGAAAATAAAAGTAATGTAAGAAAACACAGCAGAGTAAATTGAAAAGCAAAATTATATAAATAAAATGAAATAACAAATTCATTATTTGAATGAGCAATGACCCATAAGTATATATTTTATACTTTCCGACAAAAGAAAGTCACTAGCAGGAGCGTACACGTGTCAGGTTCTGAGAATTCAGAATCCTGCTCATCTACATGATTTTCTTCTTCTTCTTCTTCACGATGACTTCTTTTCCCCACAGGAATTGCGTGGAAACTTTTCATCTGCTTGATGTTCTCAGTTTCTGTAGAGTTCCTGTGGGGCCTTCCTCCCTTCTGTTCTAGGAGGGTAGTAATGTTAAAAAAATTTTTAAAAAATAAAAAAAATAAAAAAAAAAATTAGAAGATATATGGAAGATATGGAATTAGCAACTTCCTCTAAGTTTGTGGTTTTCTTTTTTTATTACTTATTGTGTAATGGTGTGTGTGTGGTGTGTTTAATTAATATTTATTTTTATATAAGGTGAAGTGTGTTTGTGTGTATGAGATATGTGATAATTGCTTGGTGTATATGATTTTGGTGATATTTATTTGGAAAGAGTAGTGTTTGTGTGGTAACTGGTAAATGTAATAGTCTCATTGTGTCAGTCAAGCATTTTCTTTCATCTCTGTATTTGTAACAATGTAGTAGAAAGTGTTCTATTGTGTTGTATGTTCGACAGTGAGTGCATGATTTGGGTTCATTGTTTTGGTTATGTGTAAATCTTGTGGAGTTGTATCTTAATCTATATATTGCTCTGTTGTGTGTTTTCTTTAAACATGGGTGGGGTGGGGTGGGGAACTTGTTTTTAAAGATTTGTTTTATTTGTGCTTGCAGTTCTGGTATATGTATTGGGGTGTTTAGTGGAATTCCATGTTTACTTCCATATTTTGCTCCTTTGTCTGCAGTTTCATTTCCTGTTATGTTTATGTGACTGGGGATCCATAACAGTGTTGTTTTTATTTCTTTTTTTTTTCTAATGTATTTATTTGTTTGCATATTGCATTGGTGATTTGTGCTCTTGTGGTTTGGAAGGGGTTAGCTAAATTTTGCAGTGATGTTAGTGAGTCTGTCAGTATTAGTAATTTTGTTTTGGTTGTTAGGGTATTTTTTGCTATTGTCAATGCTTTCTGGATTGCTTCTAGTTCTGCTGTTAGTATTGAATGACTTTTATCTAATTTGTATGTTTGTGTGAATGTGGGTGTATGTGCTGCTGCCCCTGTTCCCATTTTGCTTTTGGATCCATCAGTGTATATGTGGTGATGGTTTAAGTATTTTTTATTTATGTGTTCTAGTGCTCTTTGTTTCGCTAAATGTGGTTGGTTGTGCTTTATTTGTTGTTTGAGTAGTGTTAAGTCTATTTTTGGTGTATTGATTGTCCAGGGGGGCTGAGGTTTGTTTTTGGGATCTTCTAATTTTAGTGAGTTCTATTAAAATTCTATTTTCTATTATGATTTTGATAGTATGTCATTTTAATCTTTCTATTGTAATAATTGTGTTGCATAGTAAAAATCCTGTCAAAGGGTTTAATTCTTTTAGTTTAGAGTTTTTATAACAACTAATATCAGAGACTATACCTACAGGATAAATGCAATATAAAGTTAGATCTGAACGTTAACAGTACACAGTACTGAAGTGGAGATAAATATATTACTAGGATAGGCAAGAAAAAGAAACCAGACATAGATTGATAGATAAACTTTACAAAATCTCTCTTACCCTGTCCAAAAACTGAAAAAGGCAGACAAAGTGCACAAAGAACAATACACAAAACTGACATTGTGTATATTTCAGAAACACCCTGCTTTGGCTGGATGATAGAACGAGAATGAGCCGGTAAGTCTGACGTCAATTCAAACGTCATATCTATAAAACTAAGTCGTCATGCGCTGAAAACGTCATTCCTTTCATAATATGTACCTAGCAAAACATCTAAAGCTAATGAAGTACGAAGTGAGAACTGTATTAGGTCTGTCAAAGTGAAAGGCAAACACACAGTAAACTTACAAATCTCGAACCCTTTTATTTCTTCATTTAGTCATTCGACGCCGCGACCATTTTCTGAACAACCTAATAGTGGTAAATTGAAACTCATGTATTAAAATATCTGCATGTGATTTAAAACTCCTCTCCCCAGCCCAGCCAGCGCCTTATGGTTAAGATGGAGTAGTTTTTACCTAGCAGTGTCTCTAATCATGTATTTACTTCATGTCAGACACTTTCAAAAATACAATCGCAAGGAGTGTACAAGAACGGGTCACTCTGACAATTTAACAACTTAAATAACATTTTTAAAAAGGAGATTCACATTTACTCCACCACAGACTATTGTTTAAGTCAGTTTGTTTAAAGTAACTCAGCAGACAAGTGTATTTTATATTGTAAGTCAGTTTGACTTAATTTGACTCAAATGGCAATATAACTTTATACTCAGTCAGTTAGTAATGTAACTTAAAGGCTTGATGTAACTAAACCGTCAAAAGTACTGTATACTAAAAATGCTTAAAATATCTCAACAGGCAAGAGTACTTTATAATATTAGACAGTTTGTCGTAAGGTAACTCAACAGGCAATATACTTTGCAGTAAATAAGTCAATGTGGCTTAATGTAACTCAACAGGCAAGAGTACCTTATACTAAATCAGTTTGACTTAAAGTAACCCAACAGGCAAGAGTACTTTATATTGTATTAGTCTGTTTCGATTATTGCTAACGGAACTGGCAATATTACTTTATACAAAGTCAGTGTGGCTTAATGTAACTCAACAGACAAGAGTACTTTACATTGAATAAGTTAGTTTGACTTATGTATTTCAATAGTCAAGAGTATTTTATATTACAGCAATTTTACTAATGGTATATCAACAGTCAAGAGTATTTTATACTACATCAGTTTGACTTAATTTAACAGGCAAGAGTACTTTATACTAAGTCATTTTGACTTAATTCAATAGGCAAGAGTACTTTATACTAAGTCAGTTTGGCTTAATGTAACTGAATTGAAATGAGTCCTTTATAATGTATAAGTAAATTTGACTTTATGTAACCCAATTGGCAAGAGTACTTTATACTGTTTAACTCAGTTTGGCTTAACATAACCTGAAGAAACACACAGACACACATATTTTGCATCAGCATAATAAGGCTTAAGTAACATTCTTAACACTTTGCTTGAAACATTAATCGTTTCCTCAATTAAAGATTTATAAATTTACAATTGTACTAACGTAAGTTACATTATTTTTATGTTTAGTTGGTGCTTGTATACTCACTTTCGTTATACAAATATGAACTGATATTTTCCCCATATACTTACTTGACTATTTCTTGATGTAACTTTAACTTCATGACTTACTTGACTATTTCTTGATGTCACTTTAACTTCATGACTTACTTGACTATTTCTTGATGTCACTTTATCTTCATGACTTACTTGACTATTTCTTGATGTCACTTTAACTTCATGACTTACTTGACTATTTCTTGATGTAACTTTATCTTCATGACTTACTTGACTATTTCTTGATGTCACTTTAACTTCATGACTTACTTGACTATTTCTTGATGTCACTTTATCTTCATGACTTATTTGACTATTTCTTGATGTCACTTTATCTTCATGACTTACTTGACTATTTCTTGATGTCACTATAACTTCATGACTTACTTGACTATTTCTTGATGTCACTTTAACTTCATGACTTACTTGACTATTTCTTGATGTAACTTTATCTTCATGACTTACTTGACTATTTCTTGATGTCACTTTAACTTCATGACTTACTTGACTATTTCTTGATGTCACTTTATCTTCATGACTTACTTGACTATTTCTTGATGTCACTTTATCTTCATGACTTACTTGACTATTTCTTGATGTAACTTTAACTTCATGACTTACTTGACTATTTCTTGATGTCACTTTATCTTCATGACTTACTTGACTATTTCTTGATGTCACTTTAACTTCATGACTTACTTGACTATTTCTTGATGTCACTTTAACTTCATGACTTACTTGACTATTTCTTGATGCAACTTTAACTTCATGACTTACTTGACTATTTCTTGATGTCACTTTAACTTCATGACTTACTTGACTATTTCTTGATGTCACTTTAACTTCATGACTTACTTGACTATTTCTTGATGTCACTTTAACTTCATGACTTACTTGACTATTTCTTGATGTCACTATAACTTCATGACTTACTTGACTATTTCTTGATGTCACTTTAACTTCATGACTTACTTGACTATTTCGTGATGTAAATTTAACTTCATGACTTACTTCCCAGCAGGACAGTAGCAATGGATGCACGGATAAAGGAAAGAATGAGTTCAAACGGGAAAAAAATAAATTAAATATCAACCACACCTAGAGAGATGGATGAATAGATGTATACTAGGGCAGAGCAGGGACATTCGCACACACAAACTCTCTCTCTCTCACACACACACACACACACACACACACACACACGGAGAGTGACGGAAATATATATATATACTCCTTTAAAAAATCATACAAAATCCAATTCCGTCAGCACGTTCTAAGAAATCTTTATTTCAGCAATTCCAATAATGCTGACTATCGCCCCCTAGAGTTCATGAACCAGGAGGACCACTGACGTCATTTGTGCAGAGAGTGCATTATGTTTTCCATATTGTAAATCATTGTGTGACGGAATGAGTAGATTTAACACTAGCTGTCGTATTTCCTTTTAGCAATCATTCGAAGAAGTCACTTACTATATCGCACGTCAATTATTTTGTTTATTGTCCAATCATTAAAACAGGAATAATTACAATAATTTGCTAGTAGGACAAGATCACTCGACAGGTAAGTGTTGGTGTCAGTTAGACAGGAGTTAATAAGTGAGTGCAAGCAAATGTGTTTGAAATTATGATTATCTATCTATCTATCTATCAGTCTGTCTATCTATCTATCTATCTATCTATCTATCTATCTATCAGTCTATCTATGTATCTATCTGTCAATCTATCGGTCTTTCAATGTCTACATAGTGTGTGATGTGTTTTGTTTTCGTTCAGGAGATGGGAGCACTGTTCCGAGTTCTGGCTATTTCGGGTATGCAGTTTTATTTTTAATTGAATAGTGTATGCGTAATTGATAAATATTTATTTGTAACATTTTGTTTCCACGTATATATATTAACCATACAAGTCTAAATATTATAGTATTGTTTCTTATTATCGCACAAATAATTTAGGTCAATGCATATTTTTTTGTAGCATGGAAATTCTATATGAAATAAACTCGAATGCATGTAGTGTATTTTCACACGCACACGCACATACAATAAAGTCGCACTTCATGTCCCATATTCTGACTAATTCACCTTTCTTACATGATAACAACAGAAAGATTCAGCACTTAATCTATCAAATGATTTAAAGATTTTTAATTAGTCTTTCAACATAAGTGTGAAAACACCCTCAAAAGAAAACAAATTAGCACTGATTTGAACCACCATTAAGAAAACATATTAGCACTAACTTGTACCACCATTAAGAAAACATATTAGCACTGATTTGTACCACCATTAAGAAAACATATTAGCACTAACTTGTACCACCATTAAGAAAACATATTAGCACTAATTTGTACCACAATTAAGAAAACATATTAGCACTGATTTGTACCACCATTGAGAAAACATATTAGCATTGATTTGTACCACCATTGAGAAAACATATTAGCATTGATTTGTACCACCATTGAGAAAACATATTAGCATTGATTTGTACCACCATTAAGAAAACATATTTGCACTGATTTGTACCACCATTGAGAAAACATATTAGCATTGATTTGTACCACCATTGAGAAAACATATTTGCACTGATTTGTACCACCATTGAGAAAACATATTAGCATTGATTTGTACCACCATTGAGAAAACATATTTGCACTGATTTGTACCACCATTAAGAAAACATATTTGCACTGATTTGTACCACCATTAAGAAAACATATTTGCACTGATTTGTACCACCATTAAGAAAACATATTTGCACTGATTTGTACCACCATTAAGAAAACATATTTGCACTGATTTGTATCACCATTAAGAAAACATATTAGCACTGATTTGTACCACCATTGATTTATTTCATGTTTTGGTTCCTCGAACTTGTTTGACTGTAGGAAAATTTAAAAAATGATCAACTGTAGACCCCCACCTCATATTTGTTATAAAACTACGGCTTTACATAACTTCCATCTCCATTTTACTGGAGAAACAAATTAACGAGAGTCGAGAGAGAATAATTATACACTCTGCAAATATTATTTAAAGATTTAAAGTGTGGGTACGGGATTAAAAAAATGCACATCACTTAATGCTATACTTTAAATGATTTACAGTAGGTTTTATGCTGGAATTTTTTCTGTTGAAACTCTCATACAAGTTTTCCGTTCAGATTACATCTGGTGCAAGGATCCCTGCTACATTCCAGACCAGCAAATGAAATAAATGAACAGAAAACAAGAAAACTACTCACAATACATAAAGAGTTACACCCCAAAGCAGACTTAGACAGGATCTATGAACGAAGAAGTGCAACATATAATACGTAATAATTATGATTACCGGTCACAACATTTGTGCGACACAAGCAATTTACCACTCAAAGTATACCAAGCAGTAGAATCACAACATTTGTGCGACACAAGCAATTTACCACTCAAAGTATACCAAGCAGTAGAATCACAACATTTGTGCGACACAAGCAAATTTACCATTCAAAGTATACCAAGCAGTAGAATCACAACATTTGTGCGACACAAGCAATTTATCACTCAAAATATACCAAGCTGTAGATTCAAAATTGAATGCTACTATACTCAGTAACCTATTTCATTGATGCCAGAAAACTGTGAAATGTGATTTTAAGTCACGAAATGCCATTTTCAGTCATATTTACGTGTGCGTAGATCGATATGTACGTGAGCATAGTCTGACATCTACATGTGCTTAGACTGACATTTACGTATGTGTGGTCTGACATAAACATGCATGTATTCTGACATGTACGTGTGTGTAGACTGACGTGTATGTGTGTGAAGACTGATGTATACGTGTTTGTAGACTGATGTGTATATGTGTGTAGTCTGGTGTGTATGTGTGTAGACAGATGTATACGTGTGTAGACTGATGTGTACGTGTGTGTAGACTGACATGTGTAGGCTTACCTCAAGTATTCAACACCCACTTCCTTCCACTCATCATCGACCTTTTGTTACATGAAATCAGCAGAAGCCTGAAAAAAGTTTCCTCCACAAATCCATCCATTCATTCACTTCTGCTTATTATTATTTAATTAGAAAATGACTCCAGAGAGAGCCTATTTAAAAGGGATTTGTGTTTTATCCAGGCACTGTTCTCACATGGCTGAGTTTGTGCGAATGTTCTTTTCTTCTGGAGCAGTTTCGTGGCAACTGTAATGATGTAAGTATACATATGTACCCCAAACTGTAAGAGTGACGCCAACACCACTTATTAATTACAGTGTACTGCATTGTGTTTAATTACAGTGTACTGCATTGTTTCAGTGGGGTGTACTGAGTTATGTTTAATTACATGTACTGAGTTGTATTTGACTGTGGTGTACTGTGTTATGTTTCATTACATGTACTGAGTTGTGTTTCATTGCCGTGCACTGCGTTGTGTTTCATTACAGTATACTGCATTGCGTTTCATTGCGGTGTACTGAGTTATGTTTCGTTACGTGTACTGCGTTGTGTTTCATTGCGGTGTACTGTGTTATGTTTCGTTACATGTACTGCGTTGTGTTTTGTCAAATGATTAATATAATTGATATTTAAAAAATCAAAAAGGCTAAAGTAAACCCAAAGTCAAAACCCAACTACATGCAAAAGATGGATTATACACAACATATTCAGTCTTTTAAAATGTAGGTCAATGCACAATACACAATTTTTTTTTGTGTGCTTTAAAAGTGCACATATTGCACAATATTTGTCATTCAAGTTTGTTCACCCTATGTAGGCTGTTTCTGTAACTCCAATTATTCACAAAATGGACACTGTTTACATAATTTATACTGTTTACATAATTCAGGTTGTTAAAGCAATTTAAGTGTTTAAATGATTCAGGCTGTCCATGTAATTCAGGTTGATTACATATTCAGGTTGTCCATGGACAACAGTCAGATAGATCTATTATTGATTAAAAAAGAAACATTTAAAAAGGAACATCGATTGTTTCAAAAGAAAATGTTTACCCAATGAGTTTGCTATCAATGCCATAGCCAAAGCAAAGCAAACTTCATATTTTCTAATATGAACACAGACATGGTAGTTCTGTTTTAGATAAAATAAATGATTAATTCTTATTAAAAGTGTTATATTGTGGAAAGTTTTTAGACTGCAGCCAGTCTGTCATGTTGAAGTGAATATATTTTAAACTGTGCATAAACATTTATCAAAAAGATCTACTGGCAGTTAATAAAATAAATATACAGAGAAAAACAGATTCAATTTTTAAAAAAAAATCTCATACAAAATACTGAAAAGTTGCATATGAATTATTGACCAGCCAATACTGTACTGAAAAGAAAAAGAGAGTACTTTCTTCAGTGCAGTAGACATCACAATAAAATGCACAGGGGGGAAAATATATGTGCACATACCTCAAATTCTATAAATGTGATGCTGCCTGGGAAAACCCACCTAAAGTGAAAAAAATTCAAGTGGTTTTTTTTTGTAATTTATTAAAGTTAAGAGTCTCGTGTTTATTTTAAAAACAAACCATTTTAACTTATGTCAGATAGTTTTTCACTATACATTTTTTTAAGTAGGTACCCCTGGACTATCAAAGGGGAGTAATCAGACAAACAAAAATTATGATATTTATGTGCTTATTATATGCAAATTAGAATTTTCTATGGGAACTGACTGGTGCTACTATTAAAAAATGTTTCAATTACATCAAAGAATGAAAAATTAGAGGAAAATTTTCATTTTCCAATAAATTCATTTATACCAGGTATTCCTGTGGTATATATTACATTTAGTGAGAAATACATTTCATAATTCCTGGGGTATGTTACATTACTGAGAAATACATTGCATAATTCCTGGGGTATGTTACATGACTGAGAAATATATTGCAGAATCCTTGGCAGTTTATTACATTACTGAGAAATACATTTTAAAAAACCCTGTCGTATATTACTGAGATATATATTACAGTATACCTGGTGGTTTATCACCTTACTGAGAAATACAGTGCCCTATTCCTGGTGTTTTATTATGTTGCTGAGAAATATATTACTCTATTCCTGGTGTTTTATTATGTTGCTGAGAAATACATTGCCCTATTCCTGGTGTTTTATTATGTTGCTGAGAAATATATTACTCTATTCCTGGTGTTTTATTATGTTGCTGAAAAATATATTGCCCTATTCCTGGTGTTTTATTATGTTGCTGAGAAATACAATGCCCTATTCCTGGTGCTTTATTATGTTGCTGAGAAATACATTGCAGAAAACCTGGTGGTACATTACATTTTTGATTTTGTGTGGTCTAAATAAGAAAACAACTGCACATAAATAAAACAAAGGAAATATTATCAACTTTTATTGAGTTAAAAGTATACTTTGAAAACAATTTTAATATAATGAGATATAGCAGAGGCATGTATATAAATGTGATATTAGTACACAAAGTATTAAATAATATAAAAATATACTCAAAAGATTAAAAAATTACATGAAATAGTTTTGTCACATCATTGATTGCAATCTTTGATGTACAAATTTTTGTGTTAACTGTTCAGAATCAACATTTTGTACATTTGCTTTAACAAAACAATACTGGTACCATCTTGTTAGGTGGTTTTCATTCTTTGAGAAACACATTACTTCTGAGAGGCTGTATGTTGCTCTTTAGCTTAAGCCATTTGCTGTTTTGGATAACATTTATTATTATTTCACAATCTGTTTTATTCTGGTTGTCATTTTTCAATACTTCGTTGTTTCCTTCAATATCAAAGATAATTTTATTTTTTTTAAAAAGCCCTTCCCTCTTGGGATTCAGGGAATCAGCATTTCATTGTCTCATCAGCCATTGTAGAGATTTCCAAACTTTCAATGATTAAAAATAATAAACAATTTTACAAAGTATGTTCCATCTAATTAAAGTAATATACATTTGTCTAAATAGCGGTTTACTATACTCAGCCATTTGTTCAGATAGCAATTTACTATGTATACACATCTGTCTAGTTAAACTACACACATTATATTTGCCAAGATAGCAATTAAGTATACACATTGTATTTGTCTTGCTAACATCTCACACTGTGCAAATCAACTAAACTACTCAAGATTCTTTTTTGGTCCCAGTGACTATGAATTCAGTATACAAAATACTTCACAAAAACAAATATATTTAATATTATATCCTTAATGTGTCCATTGTAAGACAAAATTCTTCAAGTTATCTTTTAGGAATTAATTTTAATAATACTCAATAGTAACAGCTAAGATATAGCACAGTGTAGATATTAATGGTAAAAGACAAGCTTGAGTTCTAATATGGGGATTGGAAAGCAGAGTATTGCTGTAGTAAACAACAACAAAAGAAAAAGCAAAGCAAATAACACAATAAATTATAGCAATTGTGAAAACAATATTTTTCAACATGTATCAGACATGAATTTGGAAGTGCAAACAAACCCCATCATAAATTACTAAAATGAAGTTTAATCCCCATTCCTCTTCATCAATATGATTTAAAACATGTTGAAAGCATTCTGAAGAAACTTGAGCAAACAAAATTTTGATCTAAAAATAGTTCAGAATAAAAATAAATAGTAAAGAGAACAATAAGTAACTTGGAAGGGAAAGATTTTAATAGCTAAATCTGTTCTGTAGGCATTTCAGTTTTAGTTTCAGTCAATTAAATAAATAAATAAAATTCTCTGTTGTTTCCATGATTTTTTTTCTTTACAATTTTTCAAAAGTTTGGGTCAGAAAATTGTGACATAGTGAAATCATGTTGTACTTCTGTATTTAATGTAAAATCTTTTATTGTTATTTAGCATTCAGTAACTATACAGTTAAAAAATGCCAGTGGTACAATAAATCCACTAGTAGCAAGTGGACTTTAAACAGTACTAAATCAATCAGAACACAAACAAATTATGATTTCTTATACTCTTTCTGATAGTCAGACAAAAGCAAAAGGTGTGCGTGCAATTACATGTATTATGATTTCATAAACTCTTTCTGTGCAAAACAAAACCTGAGGTTCATAAAATGGGCATTTTTTTACCTCGAAGTGTTGATTAATTTTAGTTCTCTGGAAAAAGAAAATAAATGTTTTGGTCATCACAGACTAATTCGTTGGACAAATTGCATACAATTATTTTTTGTCATAATAATTGTTTTCAATTTAGTTTAACAGGCAGAAAAAAGTAAATGGTTATTTTGTTCATTACAGACCATTTAGTTTCACTAGTAGAAACAAAAACAAAACCTGCTTATCATGGTGAGCATGGCCAAATTTCAATTTACTGTAAGAAAATAACTATTCTGTCTTGATAGACTCTAATATCAATTTAATAGGCAAATAAAATGATTGAAAACTATTTTGTATTCAGTGTCAAATGATTAATATAATTGATATTTAAAAAATAAAAACGGCTAAAGTATACCCAAGCTCAAAACACAACTACATGCAAAAGATAGATTATACATAACATATTCAGTCTTTTAAAATGTAGGTCAATGCACAATACACAAATTTTTTTGTGCTTTAAAAGTGCACATATTGCACAATATTTGTCATTCAAGTTTGTTCACCCTATGTAGGCTGTTTCTGTAACTCCAATTACTCACAAAATGGACATTGTTTACATAATTCAGGTTGTTAAAGCAATTTAAGTGTTTAAATAATTCAGGCTGTTCATGTAATTCAGGTTGATTACATATTCAGATTGTCCATGGACAACAGTCAGATCTATTATTGATTAAAAAAGAAACATTTAAAAAGGAACATCGATTGTTTCAAAAGAAAATGTTTACCCAATGAGTTTGCTATCAATACCATAGCCAAAGCAAAGCAAACTTCATATTTTATAATATGAACACGGCCATGGTAGTTCTGTTTTAGATAAAATAAATGGTTAATTCTTATTAAAAGTGTTATATTGTGGAAAGTTTTTAGACTGCAGCCAGTCTGTCAAGTTGAAGTGAATACATTTTAAACTGTGCATAAACATTTATGATCTACTGGCAGCTAAAATAAATATAGAGAGAAAAACAGATTCAATTTTTAAAAAAAATTCTCATACAAAATACTGAAAAGTTGCATATGAATTATTGACCAGCCGATACTGCACTGAAAAGAAAAAGAGATTACTTTCTTCAGTGCAGAAGACATCACAATAAAATGCACAGGGGGAAAAATATATGTGCACATACCACAAATTCTATAAATGTGATGCTGCCTGCGAAAACCAACCTACAGTGAAAAAAATTCAAGTGTTTTTTTTTTGTAATTTATTAAAGTTCAGAATCTCATGTTTATTTTAAAAACAAACCATTTTAACTTATGTCAGATAGTTTTTTCACTATACATTTTTAAAAAATACCCCTGAACTATCAAAGGGGAGTAATAAGACAAACAAAAATTATGATATTTATGTGCTTATTATATGCAAATTAGAATTTTCTGTGGGAACTGACTGGTGCTACTATTCAAAAATGTTTCAATTACATCCTCAAAGAATGAAAATTTAGAGGAAAATTTTCATTTTCCTATAAATTCATTTATACAGGGTATACTATAAATGAAATTTTGCAAAAAGTTTTTGATTTGTCGGTATATTACTCTATATAAAGTGAAGTGGCCTATTAAATCTAATCAAATATTATCCTACAAAAAATATTAAAAAGAGTTTTTAATCACATCTTGGTTTGTATTGTTGCATAAAGACCTCAAAAAAAAAATTTTTTTTAAATCCAAAAAAAAGTTAAAAAAAAAATAATCACTATCATTATGTTTGTTATATAACACTCTTTGAACTTTAAATTTTATATTAGTTTACATTTTTTCCAATTTCAATTGCTAAATTAGATTTTGACACAATAACAAAATAATAAGCCAATACAAAATTTCAAGTCTGAATTATAATCAAAACATTCTAGCTGTAGTGTTATATTGTTCAGATTGTACGGCACACTCGTCTGAATTAATGGTCCTTGTTTTTTTTTTTCATGTGAACCCTCTAGGTGATTTCTTTGGTCTACCGCTCCTTTTCAGAGCTGGAGTAACAGGAATAGCTGTTGAGCTGAATGATGAATATCATTGTAGGCCTACTGCTTAACATTTAAGCATTATTTAATACCTCTAATTTATCTTTGAAAATCAGATCTTGAGGTATAATAATTTATTTTACTAAAATTATGTAGGTTAACAACGACATATGAATAATTAAAATTGTTTTATTATTATCATCAAGGCTGAATAAAATCAAACAGATTATGCTTAAAAAAAAAAAAAACAGAAGAAAAGATATTTAGATAGTGATAAGTACTAAGGTATTAATTAAAATTGATCGAGTGACAGTGCTGGCTGAGCAGGCAGTGTCACAGTCAAGTGTGTTGATGGGTGAAAACCTAACTGATGACAACAGATGAAATAAAACTGCTCAAACCTGTTGCTTCCCCGAGTGCTTGAATATTTTAATCATTGTCACTGATGCTGTCAGAGTTGAAGTAAATCAGCTATGACATCAGAAATGTCAATATTATTATCTAAAACACTTCTGTTCAGTAGCCTAGCTAATGCAGCAGATGACACAGGAGTGGTACATGCCATCAAAGCTTACTTTCCGGTTGGTATAAACTCGATACCTAGCTTCTAAAACGAATTAATTTGCACCCCAGATAGCACAATTTTGCAGTTATAGCGTTATTTTGTAGACAGATTCTGCACTTCCATAAATAAATCACAACTAAAAAAAATAAAGTTTAAATCTCCTAAAGTTAATTTCTAAAACACATAATCCAAAGATGGAATGAAGCAGGTGAAGCGCCTAAACAATGAATTTTAGGCAACCTAAGTCAGATTCATGTGCAGCTATATGTCCTGTGTATTATAAATAGAAATAAAGAGCCTTCTCACTCATGGTGATGCATGTGTGCACTTCCGATCACTAAAAATACAATTCAAACAGTCATGTGTTAATAGGGACGAAGTAGTCCGATACTGGATCAAAGAGTTGATTCCCCCCCCCCCCCCCCAAGTAGTCATTTTATACTTAAGCTATAATCATGAGTTCAAACATCAAAAAACAACTCTTGGATTATTGAAAAATAATGATTAATAAAGTTATTTTAAAAGTAATCCTAAAAATGATTTTTTTTTAAAATTTACAACTACAAATGGCTGTATCGCAAAATTAATTTTAGTGTCTTTAGCCAGGTTTTGCCATGCAGCATCACAAATAGTTAAAGAGTACAAAAAAAAACAATCACACAATCTCTCATGAGCTAAGAGAAGAAAATACATAACAAGAACTATATTTATACATAATATAATACTGCAATATGTAATTAACTCTCTTGGACAGGGATTCTCAAACTGATTAATTCTTCTACCCCCGAAACCCCATGGACAAACATAAGACCAAGGGCTCTCACACTGAACTGAATCATTCCTCCAAAGGGAAAGGGGAAAGCAGCATAAAAGTATTATTAACATTTTATAAATATAATTTAGTGTGTGTGTAGAGAGAGAGAGAGAGAGACGTACAGAATCATAATGCTTTAGATAATACATTTCTGTCTTTGTATGTCAATACTATCGTTGTTTAGTTCATTGTAAAATTGTTACTAAAAATCCTGACATATTACCAGAGAAGCAAACATTCAAACCCTAATAATTATACAAAAGAAACATTTACACCCAAATACACTCATAAAAACAAACATTTAGTCTCTTAATACAGACATATACAATAAATAATATTCAAACCTTAATATAATCATATATTACAAACATTTAAACCCTTATACAGCCCTAGAAACAAATATTTAAATCATAGTACACTCCCAAAAACAAATATTTAAATTCAAAATACAGTTATATACAACAAGCAACATTCAAACCCCAATACATCATATAGTACAAACAATATTTAACCCTAAGAGAGTCATAAACACAAATATTCAAATACTTAAAAACAAACATTTAAACCCAAACACATCATATAATACAAACAACATATGTGTGTGTGTGGGGGAATTTAAACCCTAATAACGCTCATAAAAACAAACATTTAAACCTTCATACGCTAATACATTCACAAAGCAAAACATTTAAACTCTAATATAGCGATACAACTCAATAGGATAGGGGTCTGGGCAAGAGTCAAAACACCTCACACTTGTAAATAGTATAAAGAGTATAGGTGATGTTGGCATTTAAAAAAAATAAACAAATATGACTACTGCAACAGTAATGTTTTATATTCTTATTTACCAATAAACTAAGACAACCATTCCACATCTAGTCATGGATGCACAAGTTCCACAGCCTTTTTCTAAATCGTCTTCTGCCTAATAACAAGAACCCTCTTTTACCTTCCAGTCTCCACCCTATAATAAATTACAGTGTCTCCATTCTGAAGTTATGTGGAGTTGTAAAGAAACCCTGAAGAAAAATCACGAAGCCATTCCTAAGTTGCCCAATTCACTCTTTTTTGTCTGCAAGCACTGTAGTAGAATGCTCTGTTGTTTCATCTAAGTGTCTGTATCCAAGACGTTTCTTGTCTCGTTTCAGGACGCAGGCCATCAACAGAAACAAAAGCCCTCCAATCACGTAAAGTCCAGGATACAATATATATAAAGCAGCTTGAAATCATAAACAAAAATACAAGCTATTAAATTAAGGTTTGTTTTAACAAACATGAAAATTGAGCGTGTGGCCGGTTTGGTATTTTAGTATAATTCTTTAGATTTGGGTTTTTTTTGTAAAGTAAATAGAATCTATACTTTTTAACTTTCATACATTAACAAAGAACCAATATCTATCAAAGAACATAGTCTATTACTTTTCCACACTCTTAGTCTTACAATGGAAAAAATCCAACAAGAACAGACTGTATTACTTACTCTTTACTTCTCACACAAATTTAAAAACGAACACAGAATCTATTACTTTTTAAATCTCTTAAGAAAAGAACCAACAATCATAATAAGAACAAAATCTTACTCTTTTCACTTACATTAAGGAGCAACAATCCTGATAAGAACACAATCTATTACTTAGTCTTTGACTTACATTAAAAAAGAGCCAACAATCATAATAAGAATACAATCTATTACTACTCTTTTCACTTACATTAAGGACCAACAATCATGATAAGAACACAATCTATTACTTAGTCTTTGACTTACATTAAAAAAGAGCCAACAATCATAATAAGAATACAATATATTACTACTCTCTGACTTACATTAAGAACCAACAATCATAATAAGAACACAATCTATTACTCTTTGACTTGCTTACATTAAAAAAGAACCAGCAAACATATAAGCCTATGTATCGAAACACTGCAAATAAATTAAACATTGGACCCTCACATAATGCTAGATTTGTATAATAATAGTTTGCATAATGTTAAGGTTTCCCATAGACACTTGTATATTCAAATGCTAGAATTCCCATATAACATTACACCATATGCGCCATATCTACACCGTCAGGCTCTATAAAGTCATAGCTTGTCTTGGACAATCGGAAACACTTTATAATGTTTGAACCTTGCTCACATGGTTATGTTGCTTGGTGACAAGAGCTCTTCAAAACTCCCTAATAGTTTATTAATTAAAGTACTTCATTAATTAACAATGGCTTCTAAAACAAGTGTAAAGAAAGGAAAACATTAAGAAAAATAATTTTACTGCAAACCAAACAAGAAATTATAGTGCAAATGTGTGAAGACATGTGTGATTAAATTTGAGTATGGTGTTTAATGAACCCTTATAAACATTTTCTTAGTCAATATTTAAATCTATATTTATTAATTAAATGAAAAAATTTGTTTGATTATTTAGATTATGCTTATTTACTATAATTTCTATACTCAGATAATGTTAATTTCATATAATGTCACTTTTTCTATGGTGAATTAATATCATCATGCAAAAGTCCACAGTAATTGCAAATGTGTACAGAAAGAATTATGGCAGACTCTTCATGTTCACAACCTTAGTTCTCTACTAGTCCTTAGTCCTCCTTATTCATGGAGATAATTTTACTTTGTGACAGTGATGAAGATAATGAATAAAGAACTGTTCTATGCTTGAGATGCTCGACAAATTCAAACCTCTAAAATGTTTCCTTCAACTACAAAACCTAGTGAGAATTGCATAAGTGTTATAGCAATACGCCGCATCAGCTCTGGTCTCACAAACAGAGGGATGCATCAGAGCTGTAGTAATACCTCAACTCTGGTCTCACAAAAAAAAAAAAAAAAACCAAGAACACAGACTGTATTACTTACTCTTTACCTCTCATACATTATTAAAAAAAGAACCAAATATCAAAAAGACTGCAGACTCTATTACTTTTTACTTTTTAACTCTCTTATATTAAAAAAGAACCAATCATAATAAGAACACAATCCATTACTTACTCTTTGACTTGCTTACATTAAAGAAAAGAACTAACAATCATAATAAGAACACAATCCATTACTTACTCTTTGACTTGCTTACATTAAAGAAAAGAACTAACAATTATAATAAGAACACAACCTATTCTTACTCTTTGACTTGCTTACATTAATAAAAAGAACCAGCAAACATATAACAGCTATATAAACCAGTGTTATAAATAACAATATACAGTAGATCCTCATATAACACTTGATTTCCATAACAATATTTTGCATAATGTTAGGCCTCTAATAACATAAGACTTTTAATAGGTTACCTCATCTCTGGTCTTAAAGGGCTATAATAAAGGGCTGCAACTCGGGCCTCAGAAAAAGAACAGAAAGGGGTATATGAGGATTGTGGTAGAGACTCTTTAAGAGAAGAGAAGAAGGAATCAACATGGCAGCCAGCAACATGTCAAGAGATTACAACTTGCAGTTGATTTTTCTTTTTATAAATGTTTAGCTATTTTTTAATGTCAGGATAGAGACACTTTGGGCTTTTGAGACTGCAATGTGCAGCTCCATATAAATACTCACAGCAGTAACGATGTATTTCTTTGATTATAACCAGTGATTAAATCCTTCTTTTTCAGGAATATTTTCTCCCTGCAGCATTCCAGAATGTTTTAGGGGGTGGGGGGAGTTCAGCAAAGCTGGTCATTGGAATCAGCCTCATTTTCCTTTAAGGTATAGTGGATGCTCATGTAAGGATGAGTTCACACAATGATATTTGCAAAATGTTAGGATTTACACAGATGCCTGTGTATTAATTAACATAGCATTAATTGACATTACTGTGCTGTTGCCAAACTTGGACTTTGCAAACAAGCTTGTAACTTATTTCAGCCAATCAAAAATGTTGTTGCAGAATGATTGGGAGTTGCTTACATAGGTGACTGCATTTCCTCTGTGAAGTTCCCTGAAACTCTCATATTTTAATGATGACAGAACCTTGAATAATTAACAATGGCTTCAACAACAAGTGTAAAAAAAGATTACATTTTTTAATCAATCCTCATAAACAGATTTTCTTAGTCTAAGGTAAGAATTAAATCTGTATTTATTATTTAAGAGACAAAATTTGTTTCACTATTTGGATCATGTTTATTAACTATAATTTCACAATTATATAATTTTAATTTCACATAAAGCTACATTTTCTTTGTTGAATTAATAACATTATGTGAGGGTAAACTGTATTAGTTTCTGTACTTTGGTTTCTATGTTCAGGTTAAACTCTAGGAAGAGTCTCGTGTATACTGAAAGACACAACATCATATTACATGCAAAACTCACCTCTTAGTGCTTCAGTGTGAGAGTATCCTTTGTCTTCAAACAGTCTTTGAAAAGGAGGCACAAGAAGAGGCATACTCCCACCAATGTTGCTAATGATGAACAGATAGGCAGCAATTGCCAGTGTCTTAAACTGTGACTGAACAAGTTCCACCATCACTGTGAGTGCCACACCCACCCACATTTCTCCTGCACAATATGGGGACTATCATCACACTAATAACCACTATCTTTGATTCTCTCACACAATTATATATTAGCAGCTTGGTAGGTTTTGCACCTCAGAACCAACTTAAAATATAGTACTTACTCCACCATAACTAATCTATGCTTTCTTTCACATAGTTACATATAACACCTTAGTAGAATTTGCATTCAAAATTATTTATCATAGTACTAAAAATATACTACTTACCTCATTATGACTAATCTTTGATTTCTTTCAGTTATAAATAACACTTAACAGCATGATAAAGTTTGCACTCAGTCACCTTTGCATACTCCTAGGAATGACAGTACATCTAAATCAAACCACAGAACTAACTGGAGCAAATGGATTATTTCATCCCAAGCTCTCTTAGGCACTGCATAGTCTATTAATATCTGTGTAAAGTAAGACATCAAGCAAACTCGATTTGGCATCATATCTCTGCATCAGATTATATCATTCTTACCACTTAAACTAAGACAATTCTCTTAAAAGTTAAAAATAAAATAAAAACAACATACCAATGATGTATGTTGGGATCTGCATAATGTAAGAAACTGGTGCACTGAAGAGAAGAGTACCAGCAGCAAAAGGGGCAGCAACCAACTGTGGATCAAGGAAGAGAAAAAAATCTTTGCCAAGGTTTTAGAGCAGATTCCAAGAGAAATGCCATAATGACCATACTTATGGCTTTCTGTTTATCCTATTCACCACATCATGAAAAAATAATATAAAAATATATACTTTAAAATATATACTTTTATTGTTTAAAACTATTATTATTGTGTTAAACTATTTGTCTTGAGTTTGTGCTTTTTTAATATTAAAAGAAAAAGGTTTCAAATATTTCATAATCATTTATGATATTGCATTTAAAAGGTAGTATACATTAAGATTTTTTTATTCATAAATTTACAACTTTGCAAAATCCTGTTTGCTACAGATCATGAGTGGTGAATAAATGTAGAGGCTAACATAATGGATTATTTTATACATTTATTTAACACATTCACAAGTTTCATATGAAAAAAATAAGTTATTAGTTATTTATAAATTGTTGACTGTAAACTGAATATATTCAATTCAGATTACAGATATCCATGTATGTTTATGATATTGCATTACGGCTGTTTATAATAGGCATTATAAAAGGAATTGTGCTAAATAAAATGATTTTTTTCTTGAATGCTTACCAAAATGTGCAAAAGTTAGACATAAGACCCAAAGTGACTATTTTAGTTTTCAAGGGAAATAGGGGGAAAAAATACTTTTACTGAGTGGCAAACCCTCTTATCTAGAGTAGTTCCCCCAACCCAGAAGATTTCCAATCCACTGCTGACATATATTTTGGGATTACATTTCTATCAAAGTTCAAATTGGACGAAAATGTTATAATCACATGGTCTCTAATGGAGTCTGAATAAGACCACTGTCATGTTCCTATCACTTGTTAAAACCAAGATGACAATGTCTGCATATTTCTTGTATCCAGCATCATGGGCAGAAAAAGTTTTAATACATAATTTTGAAATTGGATGGTACTACAAAGCCCTGAGTCTTACTTAATAGAAATACCATCATTTTCCCAAAAGAGAGATAATATCCTGGCTGAAAAATCTGTTCTTTGCAAGAACAAATCCCTATTTGTTACTTATGTCAGCCTACAACAAGGGACAGTTTAAGTAGTTATTCTTCCCATGCTAATACAAAGAAAATTCAGCAGTCCCAACTGGGCCGATAAGTCCAAACAGCAAAGTTTAAATAAGGTACCAAGCCCCAAACCCTCCAGAAGTAGACTGTTTGCCCCTCCCTCCTCTATGGGACCTCTATGTCCCACTGTAATGAAAAAGGCATTACTGTTCTAAATTATTCTTTATTGTTTAGAAGCAATCAATGTGAGTATTAAGGAGAATAACTCAAGAATGGATCTCATTTGTTATCTCTGTTAGTACATCAACAAACGGCTTGTCAACACCAATCAGGGAAACAACTAATACAAGACTAGAAGAGCTGATTTTAAAAAGGCAGCTCTTCGCCTCACTAAGGTTAAATTAGCATTACCTCCTATGGCTGCACTAATATCGCTTGTCAAGTAAATGTGGGCAGCATTAGTGCAAATTCCCTTTAAGGTCAGGTTAAGACTTAACAGAAAAATGTACTTATCCACATTTGGCATATCCATGGAAAACATTAGAGAGAATAAATGAAGAGAGGAACACTTAGTCAATTCACTGGATAAACTTTATGAGTGAATAAACATTACAACTTAGGAAAACGAATCTGTCCAGCAACGAATTATATTCTTTTACAACATGAGCAATGATTCAGTGCTTAAGGCATAATGTTCCTTAACATGGGAGTTTTCTGTCATCATACAAACCAATAATACAATTAAGTCTGTGAAACTTTCTGCCAGAATGGTTTTGTGTCTAAGGCATTTTAGCCTCTGCCAAAATTTAAAAAAATACAATTAAGGAATATTAACCACTTACCTGGCTAACAGTCAGCACTAGAACCCGAGAAATAGGGCCCATCTTGTTCACCCAATGGTCTGAAATTTTACCACCTGCAATGACTCCGATACTGCCTCCCACGAGAGGCACCCAAGACATGAATGTGCCAATCTGTTTTGGTGTCTGCCCCACAGCTTCAAAATATGGCTGAGTATTGTAAGCCCACACATAGCCTGCTGGAATCAAAATAAATAGTTTGAAAGATTAGCAGAGTACATATAATGCACTCTAATGGAGAAAACCTAAGGAAAACTTATGTCATGACTATTTAAATCAGAAGAAATAGTTCTGCATTTAAAAATAAAAGTAACTTGTATTTCTTTGAATACAGCACTCGTGTTTCCAAACCTTTGCCTAGCTCTAGCCAATCACAATTGTTCAAACAAACCAACTAACCAGCATTCCGGATGGAACCACCCAGGCACAGAAGTAAAAGAGTTGGCATCAAAAATGGTTTGAGAGCAGAGCCAAGTTTTTGACATGCTGTCATCTTTGATAATTCTTCTGATGACTTTCCTGCCTCTTTTCCAGCTTCAACAGTGGTAGATGTTGCGTCTTTGTGGGGTTCTCTCACTGTGAGAAAGATGAGGATGCCCAAAACAACACCTGGAATCCCTGAGATAAAAAAAGCCCAACGCCATCCCTGAAACAAAGAGTAAAATCATGTTTCAAGACAGAACTCTGAAACATGTTAATGACATTACAAATTATGAGCAGAGTTTAGGTCAGCATGTAAAGCAAAAATCTCTATGTGACATGAGTGCTGAGCAAAGTTTTAGGACAGTGTAAAGCTATAAACTCAATGATACATCTTATAACAAGGGTTTTAAGCAAAGTTTTATGACAACATGAAAAGCTCACAATTCTGTCACATGACATCAAGGGTTGTCATGGAAGGCAAAGATTAAATTTGCCAAATAATTTTTTTAAAAAATATTTTGTCAAGCAAGGTCACAGAGTGCAGTAGTTATTTATTTATAGGAACAACTAATTTAAAAGAAAAAATGGCACCAGTGCATGCACCCCCACCTCTCAACACAACAGCCAGATTCAATTTTTTCTATTGTGAGAGCGCAGGTGTTCATGAAGACTTGCACGTGAATTTTTAATTAAGAGTAAAGTGTTAAGTGTAAGTAGTATAGCGAGAATAGTTAAGAGATGCACTGAGTAAATAGCTATGCCTGAGGTAAGAAACAAAACAATTTAAGCTGAATGGAAAAGCACGTGAATTTCCTTTTATGTTCTAACATTTGTAGACTTTGACTTTCAATAACTTTCAAGGTAATTTGAACTATAAACATTATTCTAAGGGTGATAATCCTAGAAATGTTGTGCATTTGCATTTATATTTAATGTACAGTGTAATTTTAGAGGAAGTTACTACTCTATGGAAAGTTTCTTTCTTATTTAATTTATCCTTTTTCTTTTCACCTTTCATTGTTTCCCTTCCCACCCACCCCACAATGAGTGTGAGCGTGAATGGTTCGGAATGATCGATTAATTACTGTATGAGTGAACACCTGTGTTTAATAAATTAACTTTGGATTTAAAGTTTAGTTGGCTATCGTGGTTTTGAGAGGTCAGTTATAGGCTTCAGCCCTCCCCCACCGATGGAGGGCAGTTGAGGGTGTGCGCCAAACTAGGTTCAATCTGTTTCACCCCCCTTCCACCAGCCTCCACCTCAGAAGATGCACTGCAAGGCTGTGGGGCTCCCCCAGAAGCAGCCCAAGACTGAGAACATCATGAAGATGAAAGGTTATTATGGCTTCTGGGGTGAGAGAGAAAGCATAACACACACGTGGTTTTGAGAGTGAAAATACATATAGTTGTTTCTTCGTGTCATGACATCCATAACGTTTATACTATACACCCAAAATGCTGTCACTCACACACACACAAGCAATGTCAGTTTACTCGTAACTCTGCATGCAGAATAAAAAATATATTCATCCAAAAAACCACCCTGGTTCTTTCTGTGTGTGGATCTTGTGAAAAACACCTATGCAAGTCAGACAAGTCACTGACTAGCCATTTACCCTTTCCTTTCTTTCTCCGGAGAGTGGGGGAAGGGTGGTGGCGACAAGGGTATTAAGCAAATTTTAGGACAGTCTAGAAAGCTCACATTTTTAAGACATATGCTATATGCTATGAGTATTGAGCAAATTTTTAGGGCAATGTGCATAGGAAGCAAAAACAACTCTGACATTTTACATTATGAGAACTGAGCAAAGTTTTGGGACAACATAGAGAGTTCACAACTCTATAGTGCGTTTTATGACATCATCAGTACTGAACAAAATGACTCCATATAATTTTGTCAATGTAGTTTGAGAAGACAGTATATATAAGCATGAGACTACAAACCTGGTTATTAATATTGGCTAGAGTGATAAAGTTGCCAAGCGCATATGACAAACTGTATCCTGTGTAGATGCCAAGGTTGTAGATGCTGACTGTCGTGCCACGGTGGCTCTTAGGAAAGTAGTCTGCAATGATGCTAACAGCAAATGGAGTACACCCTGCCTCCCTGCAACATTGTATTAGAATCATTAGAAACTTGATGATTTGATATACTTAAGCATAAGCACCAGCTGGAATTTGCTGGAACCACAAACAAAACTAAATTACACTAACAAAAAAAAAAGAAAATAAACATCACCAGCTTACAATCATGATCAAATGACAATGCATATTTTTATTACGAACTATGTTGTACTATTAAAAAAAAAATAAGATCTGTGATGTACATTGTAGGGAGAAAGAAAAATCTCAACAAAAATATTAAATAATTAAAGTTTTTAAGATTACTGCATAAGGTAAGATAATAATTTTTAAAAAAACAAAAAAACCCCAGTCCCCTCTAATTTCTCTTTCAATCACCACTCTCTATTCACATTTATACTAGCTTATCTCCCCTTTTCCAATGGCCAATGATGGTGAGACTCACCCCAAACCCAGCAGAAAGCGTAAGACAACCAGCTGCCAGTACTTCTTCACCAGCCCAGTAAGGATGGTCATTACTGACCAGAAGACGAGACAGATTGACAGCAAATTCTTTCTATTGTATTTGTCTGCAACATAGCTGATAAAGATGCCAGAAAATGTGTAGACTAAAATAAATACAGGGCCAGCCAGCAACTGGTACTCCAACCCTTGCCCATTGTAATCCCATATGCAGACATGCTCCCTTGAAGGGCTAAATACTGCCTCACAACTGTAAGCAAGAAAAGAGATTAAAAAATAAGAATGAAGTTTCCTTCAAATGTTAGATATACTGCTTATCCGCAATTAGTAAGAAGAAACAAAGCAACGACATTAACACAATTAGTTACTAAATTAGAAACATTGCATAATTTATCATCTAAACTAGAGCAGAAATAACAGTTATTTTACTGAGCAAATCAATCCAAACTAAGATAACAGAGAGGACTCTTGAATAATCCAGAAAAGAGAAAACGTTTGAAACATCCAACTCAGAAAGGAGTCTTGAAGCATCAAAAATAGACAGGACCCAAATCAACCTTAATAAAGAGGAAAGAATCCAATCATCCAAAACAGAGGATTCATGAATCAATCAAAACAGTAAGGATCCTTGAATCAATCAAAACAGAGTGGTTTCCTGAATCAATCAAAACAGAAGATTACTGAAAACTTAAATGAAGACTGGCGGGATTAAAAGAGAAAAGAAAAGCAGTTGCCATTATTCACAATAGTTAATAACCTAGAGTTACATTGTTTGGAATATCTCTGTGCATATAAAACTGGATCGATAGTCAGAGTTACCTTGTATAAAATGTAAAATTACTTGTTACAGAGAAAAACAAAACAGTTAGCTTACATGAGATGACCCATTACATTAGACAATGGAAAGACCACCAAAGAATTACCTATGTGACAATGATTGTGTCAATGGAAAGACTGTCAAAGAATTACCTATGTTCCAATGATTGTGACAATGGAAAGACCGTCAAAGAATTACCTATGATCCACTGATGGTGACAATTGAAAGACAGCCAAAGAATTACCTATGATCCACTGATGGTGACAATTGAAAGACAGCCAAAGAATTACCTATGATCCACTGATGGTGACAATTGAAAGACAGCCAAAGAATTACCTATGTTCCAAGGCAGTAAACTATGTTCCATGAATGTGACAATAGGAAAAAATGAAGTCAGTTTCTCTGCTTTATATGTTGTATAAGATAGTGCATAACAAAATCAAAGTTATCTTTCTTGGGGCATCTCATTGCCTATAACAGTTACCTTACCTTGCTTTAGATATATTGTTGCATGTGATGCTGTGAATACAAACACATCCTGCTTGGAATATCCAACTACATGCGATACCAAAAAACAGTTACCCTAAGTGGGATGTCCTGCTGTATGTGACAATGTAGAAAATGGTGCTACCTTGTTTGAGATATCTCCTTCCATGTAACATTGAAAAAACAGCTATCCTGCTTGAGATACCCCATTGCATAAGACATGGAAAAATAGTCAGACTTACCTCGCTTGGGATGTCCCATTACATGTAACATTAGAGGTCACAGTTGAAGGCAGCGTCTTGTTTATCATGCAAGCCAAGTCACCAAAATGTACATCAGAGGCAAGTGGCTGTGCTGTAATGGCTAGCATGTAGCGATCTAATTGATTCAGTAAGTATGTCAACAGCATGAGAAGCAGCACATAGCTTGAGTAGCTAAACACCCATTTATACCAAGGCTGGCAGCCATCTGCAAACATTAATGGTATTGATCTTGTGAATTAACAAGTTGAATAAAATTTTCAGGCGTGAGATCATCTAAAACAAAATCCACTTAGGAGTCTGCGTGCATTTGTCTTTCTCTTCTGTTGATACTTTATCCAGTATGAGTCAACCAGAGCAGCTAAGTTTTGTCTATAAAGAATCTATTTTCTGAAAGTTCAGTTGCATATTAATTCATACAACATTCTGTAAAACTTTATTCAAGTTAAAGAAATGAAAATGAGTATATTGGCAGAGATATCTTTACTTATATGCTTATCTTCTAATCAATGTATTTTGACATTACTGAACAGTATCTTCCACAGTCTTCCCCCCACTACCCCCAATTAAAATACGAAAGCTCTTGTTTCCTACCATCTATGTGATAAATGTTTATTAACAGCAGAATAAATTTTTAAATAGAATATCTGTCATTTTATGCTGCAAATATTCTCATGTTAATAAAATCTGAGTTTCAATCTATGAATAGAGATATGGTTAGTGAATGACATGGTATAATAAACCCTTGCTGATTACACTTATACATTGTGCTATATGAGGATTTAATTACTGATACATGCATTGAGAATCAGGAGGGCATTGACCAAATATAAATAGTGTTGACATGGTCTAATAAACCCTTGCTGATTACACTTATACATGGTGCTATATGAGGATTTAATTACTGATACATGCATTGAGAATCAGGAGGGCATTGACCAAATATAAATAGTGTTGACATGGTGTAATAAACCCTTGCTGATTACACTTAAACATGGTGCTATATGAGGATTTAATTATTGATACATGCATTGAGAATCAGGAAGGCATTGACCAAATATAAATAGTGTTGACATGGTGTAATAAACCCTTGCTGATTACACTTATACATTGTGCTATATGAGGATTTAATTACTGATACATGCATTGAGAATCAGGAGAGCATTGACCAAATATAAATAGTGTTGACATGGATGAACAAAATTTCATTAATGAATTTGTTCTCCCATCAATTTGACACTCCAAACCCACCTCCCACTTTGGTCCATTTCACCACATTGTATTATGTCAAACTGCATTTCTATGCTAAACATCTGCTTTGCTGTCCATATTATGTGACATAAAATTGATTTCTTGCTCTTTACATCTGCTTTGCTGTTACCCATTATTAAGTGACATAAAATTGTTTACCTGCTCAATACATCTGCTTTGGTATGATCATAATAATGTGAACACTGTACAGCAGAAGGTCAAAATAAAATAAATAGTTTGGAGAGTGATAGAGAGAGGGTGAAAAATCAACATAATTTGCTCAACTTTCAAAATCTTTTTAAAAGACACTTTTAAAAAAGAACAAAGACAATTAATAATGCCACTTAAAATGAAATGAATAAACAAAAAAAGAAAAGAAAACAAATCAATCAAGGTGTAATTCAATCAAAAGATCTTTTAGTTAAAGGCAGATTGGTTTTGTTTTATATCTATATATTTATGTCCCATTCTGAAATCCACACAAACAGATATATATCAGGAATTGGCCAATAATCAGCAGACAAATCTTACGAGAATAAATACAAAGCAGTACATGAGGATTATGAATTGTGGAAATTATATATTTAAAAGCCTCTGTCCTTGAACTTATACCAGAGCAAATGAATTTACTATTTAATATTGCTATGAAAATTGATTCTTAAAAAAATAAAAAAGGAAACATACAGACTTTCATACAATTATGTTCTTGCAATTGATTTTGCTAAAATAACAGAAAGGTTTTAAGTAAAAAGTAGTATTCATTATGCCTGGGTATAAAGTGTGCACTGCAGCAAACCTACCTGAAAATGTGCTTGCCTTGTTCTTATTGAATCTACCATAGATGTCCAACATTTTAATTTCCCATCTACTTGAGGTATCTAGTTGCTGTTTGGCCATTTTGAGCATGTAGCCCAATAATGAGGTACCAAGATTCTCATGTACATCATAACTCTTATTAGTGAATCTTTTTTGTCTGACTTGATGCCATCAGAACAGTGGGAACACAATTAAAGGACCACAGGTGTTAAATGGAGGCAAGGAATATTAGAAAAAAAAGTACTCTAATTATTATGAAATAAAAGCACAGAAAATAGCTCTGCAGATGTTCATTTTATTATGATACTGAACAAAACATCTCAATTAATTTTCCATGTGCAACAAAACAGAAAACAAGTGCATACTTTCACTGTTCATTGAAATTGAAGTTCTACTGCTAACACAGTTCTTTATAGCAAACTTGGCATTATATGTAGACAGTAAGAAATTTTTTAAAAGGGAAAAACTGAAGATTTCTCTATCTAAGCTATTGACTTACATTACAGTTGATATCCTGTGTTCGGGGGGGGGGGGGGGGGGGGGGGGAAAGGGGGGTACCAAACATAAAGAGTAGACTATTACGTTGGCCAAAATAAACTGATCCAAAGTAAAATATCATTGTCTCCTCAATGACAGTTTCTACTGGATTATTTTATTTACAACTTAACTGATCATGTTAACATACTGTGAAATGCAGATATAATAATTCATATGCAGGAGTTCCATGAGAAAAGAATAAGAAGGTTGAGGAAGACTGAATTAACAAATTCCTTCCATGCCATCTGCCTTTGAAAACTATAAACAGCAACAAGGAAACAATTGCTCTAAGACCGTTAAAGAATTTCTACTTTGTTTTACAAAACATTTTCATCCAGTGTGCGCTGGAATTTCAGTGTGTGAATTTTTAGACAGATTGAAAGAAAATGCTTGAGAGGACTAATGTAGAAGGCCGCACACCTTTATCAAGGAGAGATTTTCTTTCATTCATTTCCCCTCGCCTGTTTGGAATATTTCCTGCAACCTCTCTTGAGCCACTGGTCTGTGACCGGTTCTGGTCTGTCGTGTTCATCCTAACTCTTGGACTTAGACTGCTGCCTTTAGTGAGATTGTTCTTGGACTGACGGTTGACTTTCATGAGCTCATGAATGACAGGTGCTAGACAAATCATGAAAAGAGTGGGTTAAAATACCTAAATTAAGAACATCATGTTTTGTCTTTATGGACAGAATTATATTTTACAGTTCTGTATTAAAATGGACAAGAATAAAATACTTTTAAAGATTAATTATATACAAAATGAAAGAATTAAAACAACTTTACGTGAATATGCAATAAAGAAGCAGAATGCCAATGAAGTTTAATGTTCAGCACAAAAAGAGTACAATGTTTACTTTCACTTTTGGAAGAGCCAATGATAGTGTTTACTACTAGTAGTCTATACAATAGGCAAATATAGAAAAGAAAGTTTATTTTAATGTTGTTTGTTTGTTTGTTTTAAACTAAAAAAATACCCCTCTGATTTTTCAATTCTTACTTGGGTCTTAATGACTAACTTTGCCTGTCATATTTTTCATGTGTGCTTGGAACTGGCAGTTGTTTGAGCTTGCTATCATAACTTGTGCATGGAATTTTAAAACTGATGTGCAGCATTTTCTAACGAGCCATGCACCTTAGTGGAAACATTGCCCATACACAAGAACAAGATATCTGAGCCTCTCCCCAAAAATAAAAAGAAAGAATTTTTTTTTAAATTGTTATTATTTGAACCACCCAACCTTACAGAATATACTTATTTAAAGTAAAAGAAAAGGAAAAAAGAAAATTATGTAATTTTTTAAAGACAAATAAATTTTGTTTATTTTTAAGTATTTTATTTTTTAACCCAGTAAACTTTATAATCACACTTTTGTAATAGATGTAACACAAACAATAAAAGATGAAACAAGAAAGCAAATAAAATGAAAACATTTATAATAAGTGCATGGACAGATACTAAAGCTGGCAATATTAATTATTATTGGTAATGCTAGCAAGTTACCAATCAATTAAATGATTAAAGAAACATTGATTGTACTGATAACAGAGGGGAAATACTACTTAACTCAGTAAAAAAAAAAAAAAAGGGACACTGGTACAGATACTAGGGATTGTTATATATTCATATTAATATCAGCAACACAATACTGAATAATTTGATAATGAAAGAGACAGTGGCACTGATAGTTACACTGATATTAAAATCAGTGACATTCTATTAAAATCAATGACATGATATTGAATAATTTAATAGAGATTTGCTTTATCATTTCATTGACATCGTTTTACTCTGATCTCATCACCATGAGGTAGAAGGCACTTACATTTACAAGTCACTGTAAAACTTTTCACTTTGAACAGAAAAGGTCTCTTGAGTGAGAAATATTTTTGAATCCAACACTGTTATTCTTGCATAATATCAATAAATTGAAATGCGCCAGGAAACCTATCTGGCCAAAAACATGGGTGGTTTATACCCCATTTCAGTTCTTGATGATAAATATATGATTACATCAAATTTTAGTTTCTAACTGGTGAGTGATATGCCGTTATGATATGGGTAATCTTATTAAAGAACGGTGTGACCATATATACCCTTATTGATAAGAGATATGTGAATTGTACTTATATGCAGTCTTTTAGGCAAATGAAAAAATGTGTAAATAACATGAAATATAACTGTATGTAATAATACCACTGACAAGAGAGAGAGATGACATATGACTATAACTAATTATAATCTTACTGATGACAGAGTGAGATTGTGATTATACACAATCTTTTTAAAGTTATTAATCAAAAAAAGGTGATTATGTAAACGTGTGTTTTTTACTGATGAATCTAACTATAATCTGTCAGAGATGTTATCTATCAAATGATTTTTGAGGTCTTGAATGCTTAGATGTCAAAAACTATTCAGGCATACACATAAAGTAATTTCACCAGTAAAAACAGCATGACAACTTACTACAACAAGTCATATTTGATAGGTAAAATCATTCTTACTGGTAAAGAGTTTAGATCTTAATAAGATGAGCAGTATTGATTGGAGGTGGGCTGGATAATGGGGGGGGGGGGGAATGAATACTTGTAATTGAAGTTTAGAGACATGTACTGATATAAAGTGCATATTGTGTAATTATGCAGCTGTCACTCTGGCTGCATAGGATTTCGCATTTGAAATACTTTACAGAGTATCAGCAATCTAGTTCTGTCCGGTTGATTTACAGAAATTAATATTATCCTAAGTACATATACCCTTGTTCGCTTGATTCTAGTCATTAATGTGCTAGTCTAAAAATAATTACAATAAAAATCTTGCTCGCGATCTTTTGTCGCCTTAGTGCAAAGATTAATCTGATTCCGTTCGTAAGATGTTTGAACGCTAGAATCTACAGATCGTAGAATTCTGACAAAATAAAACTTTAACCTATACTCTATAGTGGAAAAAAAGCATCACTGAAAACAAGTTAGTACTACTCGGAAATCCGCATAAAGAATGCATTTTACTTTAAATAAAAAGGTTGAAGTAAATACTGTGAAACAAAATTTTATGCACTAGCGATTCATTTAGATTCACTGCTAACAAGCTTTTACTCACCTTAGCCAAATTGTTGGAATTATAACTGCGTGGGCGCTCTCTATACTTACATAAAGTGCTACTGGTGTCAACACAAGCGCATAACTCTATTGCAAACGAGCACATAATTGATTTGAATACTCTCGTTTTACCAGCGTGCGAGACAACTCGTGCGATCTTGATTTCATCATTAGACAACCTAACAAAAAGTGAAAGCTTATTGTTTGATTTTAACGTGCTAACATGTGGACTTTTAAAAACAACTAAGCTTCACTGAATGTAATCATGAGTTTTCTATTTTGAGCAGTTCCAGCTGTAAGATTGAGTTGTCTCCCTTGGATGCAATAGTAACTATAAATCACATTGTGTATTTTAAATTCTGACTTAAATACTGTCAGTGGTTTAGTTCATTTGATGCCTGTGGTTTAAGTTATTTTAAGGAAACCATTTGTAAAAATCTATAGTTGGCTTAAGTTGTTTTAAGGAAACTATTTGTAAAAGTCTATAGTTGTGTGCAATGATGAATTCTAATGATCCGATTTTGCGCAAAGAATTGAAACATCTTTCACTAGTAATTATATCGTTTGATACGAAGTGATCACTCCATATTGTTTTACTGATCATTTATGTTCATTAGTTATGCACGTATAATGTGTATCTTATCTGATTCCTTTACTGGCTATACCGCTTATACTATAATACTAGTGAACTACATTTTTTGTTTTACATTGAACACATTCAAAATTATGTCTGTCTTCTTTGTTATCTTGAAGCAGCTGCCTTTGCATTAACAAGCACACTTTTGCTTTTATTTGGATTATTACAGATCAATAAAAATAGCAAGGTTTCTTCCTTCTATAAATTAAGTTGACACCACCAGCCTGGGGATTTTAAACTCATACTTCGCCGATTAAAAAAAAAAATCTTAATTTTTTTCTTTTTATTATAGAGAGGGATGGCAGATTTGCCGACCCCCTCCCTCCTTCTAGAAACACCCCAACGCCACCAGCGGCTATTGGAAAGTTTATGTATATGTGCCTCTCCCTATTCCTACACTTAATTGTTATATAAATTGTTAAATTGTCAAAATAAACGAACCTTGCGCACTCCTTATGATGGTATTTTTGTAAGTATAAGAGTTGGAGTAAACAACTTGAGTTGAGAATATGTTAGAAATTGCTGATGCAATCCAAACTAGTTCCAACTGGATGAGTAGTTTTTATTACCCAATGTTTAAGATTTACGAGACCAGCCAATGGGCTGAGATCAAAAGTTTATCTGTTGTAGAGAATTCCATACTCTAGTCACTTGAACCAAGAAGTCTGGTCATGAAGGAAAGGCGGCCATTAGCTTAACAGTGAGTTAACTGACTGGTTGAGAGAGAAATGGACTTAGAAATATTTCGTGCATTTTGCTATTAATATGTTAGTCTTGTGTTTTATGTAGAGATGTATTATGTGAATAGACTATTATTTCTACAATTTTCTTAACTGCTCGTATATCAGGGGTGCACAAAGAGGGCCAAATTTCCAATTGATAGTGCATGGATGGCTCAGTATAAAAAAAAAACAACACAAATAATGAAATAATGTGCTTTACATTCGTAATAAAGGTAACATCTAAAAGTCCTCCAGGGGCCGCATAGAGCCCTGTCGTGGGCCGCATGCCGCCCGCTGGCTGCAGTTTGTGCACTCCCTGTTATATATAGTATGCTAAACACTTGACATTGTTTCTAGTGAATACGCTCAAAACAATTAAATAATGTTGCAAGAAACTGTAAGTTGAGACTTGAATGTAAAAAGAGAATGGAGTTAAAGATGAATAAAGTGTAAACTTAGCATTTGTCTCTACAGGGAATAAGCAGCCTTTCCTTGTTTTTCTGGAATCTCCTGGTTTACTGATTATAAACTACTATGACTGTGTTAGATTCTCTCTAATTTAATACACATAAGAATACTAATGAATTTTTATGTTTAAAGTTTCCCATTAACGATGTCTGACTTCAACATATGAACAGAACATTTGATTTATACATTGAGCTCCACACCAGTAGCAACCGGAAGTTTGAAATATGTGTACGAGCGAGTTTAGGCCTGCTTGTATAGCGGGCGTCTTTGAAGTGACATGTTTTAAATTAAAGTTTTCTTAATTGTCAGCCATTTAAAAAAGATGTATGACGTTGTTGCGGTGATGATACAAACAATATTTGTTCATTAATGAAGGTATTTCATTCATAATTTTATTAGTATACTGTGTGTTTGCAATGCTTTGCTTCCTTTTAATCCACGGTAATTGTTTTGGCATTGACCTTGGTAATTAAAAGTCATGTACAGACAGAATAAAGTAGCTTTAAAAATATTACTAAATAGAACGGATACGAACTTACGCACACACATACAAATTGCATAAATTTTTAATAATACTGATACTGAAAGAATACAAAAAGAATACAATTCAGTAATTTAAAAACATACTTTTAAAAATTAAAACTCTTTGTTAATACATGTGCGCGCACACAACAGTAATGCTGGGAGAAAACAACCCCTACCCTTTAACACATGCATGTATACACGATAAAGTATTGGCGTTGAAAAAAAAAAATCAATAAAATGTTGTGCTGACACCAGCCGCCTAGAACTGGTTAGCCTCACTGGGTGAGTTGTTTATTACTCAGCCTGGTTTGCTGACTTCAAGAAACTTCAAGCACGAACAATTCCACAAAGGATGATGTGGTCGCCTTATTGGCATTAGACCTACAGATGTCGTGAACATGGTATTCTACTTGCTTCACTATTATTGGCATTAGACCTACAGATGTCGTGAACATGGTATTCTACTTGCTTCACTATTATTGGCATTAGACCTACAGATGTCGTGAACATGGTATTCTAGTAATGGAAACGTGCCACTCTCAACCATAAAATATTCAGTAAATTACGATCATACAAAGTTAGAAATTTTAAAGCCGGTGAACACAAATACTTTCGGTTCGATCATTGACCCACATTCTATATGCTGCTCACTGCAGGTTGCAGCTTTTTTTTAATTTTATTTTTTGCTCATTGTCGGGTGCATGCAGATCCTTAGTTAATGCGTTTGTGTGAGGTCGTCTGAATGTTTTGAGTTCGTATTGAGTTCAAGACGATGAAATCGTTTGTTTAGTAAGATCATGAAGACGATGGTGGTCTATTGCGTGGCCGTTAGTGATGATATACTCTAAATTTGAACTCCATTAAAAGTCTGTTGGCAGTGCTTTGAAACCCTGAAATAGTGTCCCCTTCTTTGTGATCAGCGCATCTGTGTGCATAAGACAACTAGTGCAACATTAAATACATTTTGTTTGTGTGATCAGCGCATCTAGGTGAATGAAAATGATCAGCATCTTTGGTCGATATTTGAAGAAAAATATGGGGGTGAGTTGGAAAGCTCAGAAGCACCAGGCAAAGCATTTTTTAAGTAAGAAAATCGTGATCTGCAGCTGCTATACCGTTCCCCTTTTCAAAGAGTAACATTATTTATTCGATACAACACACAAACAACAAATACTTCAGTTTTGTGATCTGCACACTTGGGTATTTGGTGAAGAAGAAAAAAAAAATACAATAATTAAAAAGAAAAAAGCAGGAACCATGGAAGCGAAAATCGTGTTCAGTGGATCTGTATCATGTAAAATAATAAATTCAGTGATTCGACAAATAGCCTTCAAATTGCAGTGACGTAATTTTATACGAATATGAAGTATGACATTTACCAGAGTACAAGCTGCTAATAGTACTAATTCGGTATTAGTAATGGGGTAAATAATGAGCAGTAATAGTTCATAACTCGGTATTAGTAATGGGGTGAATAATGAGCAGTAATAGTTCATAACTCGGTATTAGTAATGGGGTGAATAATGAGTTGATCTGTATCACTTATGCAGATTGCTTACAACAGTGTGCATGACGTTGCACTATAATTTACTGGTTTTAATACGTCACCAAAAAAATAACTCTAGACTCCGTACACCGCGCATGGTTTCTTGTGGTTCAAGTCCACAAATATGTCGATCAGTAAATATCTTGTCTAAAGAAATCGATTTAGATGACATAGATGTTGGGACATGGTTTGAACTTATGTCCGTCATTCCACAACTTGCGACGAGTCGGTGAAAGGGAGCTTACTCTGCACACGGCATCAATCTGCTCTCAGGGCGGTGTCAATGGCGTCTCTGTTGTTTATTACCCATGTTTCAAAGTTCTGCATATTTGGGTTTAGTTTGAGGGTAGATTGTACATGATATCTTTGATCCACCCGTGTTAGAAAGTGGAACATTTGCGCCCAGTCAAGAATCCCAGGAATATCCAACCGGCTAAACTCTTGTATTGTCAGCTGCACACAAAAGGAAGACAATCGATCAATTGGATAGGATTAAAAAAACCGAACGCATACATAATAGGCCTACGAAACTGCACAAATAACACGCACACACACACACACACACACACACACACACACACACTTTTAAAACCAGTTTAAATTATAGGTAATTTACTCAGAAATATTCTACATTCACTTCTGTCCTGTTTCTCATACTTGTTTTTTCATTCAGCACTGTCCTGTTTGACATACTTGTTTTTCATTCAGCACTGTCCTGTTTGACATACCTGTGTTTCATTCAGTCATATGCAATGACACACTTAATTCAGTCCTCCCCGTCACATTTATTGAAATTAATTTGACTTTATTTAATTCTGTCCGGTGACCATATTTCATTCAGCCTTGTCATGTGACATACTTAGTCCTGCCCCTGTGTCACTTTTTAAATTCTACCTGCGTCATAATAATGCATTCAGTCAAGCCTTTCTGTGATATAATTATACTAAGTTTTTTTCCTGTGGTATACTCTTTTTAAAAAATGCAGGCCCCGTTTCATACTTTAGTTCAGTGCTACTTCATACTCTGTCTTCACCTCAGTCCTGTGTCATACTTTTTCTTCAGCTTAGTCCTGTCATACTTTTTCTTCAGCTCAGTCCTGTCATACTTTTTCTTCAGCTTAGTCCTGTCATAGTCCTGTGTCATACTTTTTCTTCAGCTGAGTCCTGTGTCATACTTTTTCTTCAGCTCAGTCCTGTGTCATACTTTTTCTTCAGCTTAGTCCTGTATTACTTTTTCTTCAGCTCAGTCCTGTGTCATACTTTTTCTTCAGCTTAGTCCTGTCATATTTTTTCTTCAGCTCAATCTTGTGTCATACTTTTTCTTCAGCTTAGTCTTGTGTCATACTTTTTCTTCAGCTCAGTCCTGTGTCATACTTTTTCTTCACCTCAGTCCTGTGTCATACCTTTTTAAGTTCACTCCTGTCACATTTTTGTTTTGGCGCAATCCTGTCTCCTACTTGTTTTTCAGTTCAGTCCTCTTTATATACTTTATATAGAATTGTCTTGTTGCCACTTAATTCGCTGAGGATTTTTGTTTGTTCGTTTTCTTTTGCTTTGCACATGTGACTTACCTGCTTATCCCTAAACGATCTGGGCGCCAGGTAACGATTGAGAACGGCAGCTATTTCCCGCACCCCTAACTTGTCCCCCGTCACGCTCAGGGTCTTGCCGAGGTACGCGTCCCTGTTCAACAGCACATGGAGCACGATAGGGCCCAGATCTTGCACGCTCATGATGTCCAATGGAGTGTAACCCATCGGCAGAACTGCCATGCATGACGTAATGTGGTCAGTTTATTTCATTACAAACACTCTAAGTTACTTACTTCAAATGTTAAAATAAAGTGAAAACAGTTTTAGAGATCTCGATATCATTCCACAAAATCAATAAAATAAATAAATAACCAGACAGCAAAAAGTCTCTGTCGAAATTCCTATTAAGAAGATCTTTGCTTTTTAAGACTTATGAGCAATGACCTTTGAGGTCTAACTTAGATTACATGAAACTTCACTGATATCTGAAATCTTCTAAACTTGGCTTAACGAGGAATATCTAGAGCCAGCACCGTAAAGACAAAATCAGACACTGAGAGTGAATGAGTTAATAATCTGATTTAGAAGTATTTATTATTTAATGTGAGATTCTTTCTCTTTACCTTATCTGTACTGAACGCAATGAAACTCGGTCTGGTCAGTCATTACACTGATTGTACACGAGAATAGTCCAGTTTCACACCACCCTTACCAGACATGTCTATCGTAAAGTCCAGATTCCATAGTTACTATTGCATAAAGTGTAGCAGAGCTATGGAGCACTTAGTTATGGGCAAATATATTGAGCTATGGAGCAATTAGTTATGGGCAATATATTGAGCTATGGAAAAGCTTACGATCACCCTTATGTTTTTTCCTTTGAGGTGGGTTCGATCCCAATGCCCAACCGTTCGTCTTCTGCTTGGTCCTTATCAGATGCACGTTAAAATCATGGAGACCAAGCCTGTCTTTGTAAGAAAAAAGTTAAAGTCAGAACAAAACGAAATTAAGGAAAAGATTATAACTCACTAAAGAAATAAGAGACAGCCAGTGATTCACTTCAAGTCAAGTGGTTGAATAGAGACAGCCAGTGATTCACTTCAAGTCAAGTGGTTGAATAGGGACAACCAGTGTTTCACTTCATGTCAAGTGGTTGAATAGTGACAGCCAGTGTTTCACTTCAAGTCATGTGGTTGAATAGTGACAGCCAGTGATTTACTTCAAGTCAAGTGTTTGAATAGTGACAGAGTGATGGCTGCTGATGAAAGTTTTCTGAAAACTTCGTTTAAAAATTGGCCACTAAAAGTAAATGTGTTGGTGAATAATCATCTCTAGAGTGAGAACTATGTATATAGTGTCAATATAAATCACAGAATCATTCTTATCAGAGAACAGAAATGGAGCTATTAGAGATAAGTGATAATAGTTTGTACATAACCTTGTCTAGGCAATGTCTCGATAGTCTTAATGCTTTTATAACAAAGTCACAAGTTTATTGTTCATGTTTCTATTGCCAATTTCGCGTGTTTCTCTTGCAAGTTGTAGAACACTGATGGATTTCTATTCTCTCTGAGGCTATCCTGAGCGCTCCTCCACCATATTAGTTCCATCAAGCAGAACAACAATGTACAATTTCCAGTCTTCCTCATATCAGTAATTCTATGATGTAGTCATCAAGCATACTTTGCCACAATACAACAAAAGAGTGCAGTGTATTCCTTACACTTCACACTGGAGGTAATTACTTCTCACACCTAACATGGTCATAGTGTGGTTTATAAATCAGTAAACCGAGAGATTCTGGTGAAAACAAAAAAAAAGGCTGCTTCTTCCCCATAAAATATAATCAGGGAACAAATCCTAAATTTCCAGTTTATTCATCTCTCATCCATTCTTTTTTACATTCAAGTATCAACTTACAGTTTCCTCCAACAGTATTTATTAGTCCAACACACACACACACACACACACACACACACACACACACACACACACACACACACACACACACACACATACACACACACACAGGGCATAATAAATATAACATATTAGTATGAACAGGTTCATGGGGTCAGCGTACTGCATATGATTAACTTCTGGACTGCTACTCTGAATTCTGGACTTAAACCATTTTTCTGGCTGAGACTTGCCAATGAACACAGAATAAAATAGACTAATTCACTTCGCATTCTAAATTTCTGTTTTTGCTTAACTCAAGAACTCAGAATTATGCATATAATTACTGTTAATTAATACTCTGCCTACGATTAAGTCAAGAAACAACTGTTACACACAGAATTACTCCAGAACTAATAAAACTCAACATTTTACCTCCGATCAACTCATGACCTGATAGATATAGTAATACACCTAAGAATTTATCTAGAAAAGGATAATCTACCTAAAATTACCTCATCGACTTAAAAGACATTTTCTTTGCATATGATTAACCAACAAACTCAACAATCTGCATAAGTGTAACTCATAGACCCAGTAATCTGCTTAACAAGTAGCTCGTGGACTAAGTATTGGACCTAGGATTAATGCTTTGACTTGTAAGGTGTTTGGCTTAACTCATGGAATTGACATTTTGCCAAGGATTAACTGTGGAGTCAAGATTCTGCCCAGGATTTACTATGGAGTCAGCATTTTGCCCAGGATTAATTGTAGATGCAGCATTCTGTTAGGATTAACAATGGACTCAGCATGTTGCCCATGATTAGCTGTGGACTCAGCATTTTGTCCAGGATTAACTGTTGATGCAGCATTCTGTTAGGATTAACAATGGACTCGGCATGTTGTCCAGGATTAACTGTTGATGCAGCATTCTCTTAAGATTAACAAGAGACTCAGCATTCCACTAGGGATTATTAGCTCATGATATCACTAATTTTTTTTATGATTAACCCCTGGACTAAAACACCTCTCTTCTGAAACCTATCTCGTAATCAGTGATTTCTATCAATGACGAATATTGACATGACTGACAGGCAGCTAATATCCAGATGGTACCGGAATTCTGCGTGCTCAGAGTAAATTAAGAAATGGTGCTAAACAAATAAACACGCGGCCACAAAAAACAAACAACAACAACCCCAAAAATAAAACCAACCACAAGTACGAGGAATATTTTTTGACCGCATGAAATCAAGTTCCAAGAGCACTTACAAAGCTCGTAGTTATATCCGTCATTTGTCCTGGGTCGAAAAATGCCACAAAAGTCTTCGTAGTAGATTGGCATGATGAGGCACGTGACCGGAAGCTCTATGTCATGCATGTAATCCTCAATCTCTGCCTTGGCCACCATGTGCCTGACCAGAACCCCGATCACGCGCGCCGTGTGCAATTGGGAACTGAAGACCACGTGACGCACGCCCATGGCTTTGCAGGCGTCCGCGATAAGACGACCTTGCAGCTTCTCGTTCTCGAAGCAGTCCGGGTCGTTGTAGTCTGTGATGGTGTTGACAAAGCAGGCGTAGGCACCGGCTACGGCCGACTCGATAGAACTCCGGTCGGTAGGGTTGTAGGGGATGAGGTCGGCGCCATCTTGACGCAGCTTTTGCGCATGCGTAGAGGTGACGTCGCGCGTGAGACCACGCACGCTAAAGTCTGGATGGCGCGCCACAGCACGTGCCACTGAGGCTCCCTGTCCTCCTGTAGCTCCGAAAACTGCCACCACTTTGCGTTCAGACATACCTGACTGAACCTTATACTTCTTCGATCTCCTGAAGTGAACTGAAATCAGTGAAATATGTATGATTATTATTTTTTGTTTTTAAATGATCCTGTGTTTAGAAAAAAACACTTATTTTGAGGTACAATATTTTATCACCTGCTTCTTATCCCTACGGATGTTATGATTTTAATTGCAAGTCCAATAGCGAAATTTGTGAATGGGGAATAACATTTTCTTAATCGTCGCCGGAGTTGTCAATAGATTTAAAGTGTTGTAAATTTTGTAAAATCGTTACCTAAATATTCGCTCTTCCTATTCTTGACCGGAAATCTAACTTAATCCTCTTTCCTCCCCAACCCACCCCATAACTATCACCACCACGTGCAACCACGGACTGTTCGTCTAAATTAGATATTTATTGCAAAGGATGCACTTTCATTGTGCCTTACCGATGACGTTCTATGCTATTGCATCATAGTGTTTTGTGGCAAAGGCAAGTTTGGGCACTACGTCACATATGCCTGTGACTTAGAATGTTTACCAGCTCGTCTCAGGGTTTATTTCTTCAAGACAGAAGTTAACGCTTGACTATTCGAAACTGTCACGCGTGAATTACGTTATCACCCATAAAAGGGAAGTCTCTTTATCGTGTATTTATTTTTGATCGGAACCAGTTCATCCATCCTAAGAAAGACCCTTGAAATGCTGAAAAAAAATTGTGTACTAAGAGATAAAACAGCTGCATGTATTTTTTTTTTCACCTTTGCAAGGCGAGAGAAAGAGAGAGCAGGGGGGGGGGGATGGAAGGTGGACTAGCCACCATTATCAAAAGCGATCACGTGATGGAGTGAAAACGAAGCCCTTTAGCTGTGACATAGTGGTTATTTGTTACCATGAACCACGTGAACCATTGTCGCGATTTTACCTTCAATTATCGAGCACCATTTGAATCGGTGTTTGTCCCTACATGTCACAGTGCCATACTGCATGTCAATTAAGGGTCACGACCCAGTGCCACAATAGACTGAACGTCGATAACAATTGCCTAGTCACGTGTCAGTCGCGGACCGCTACGTTCGGTAATCTAGGCTGGTGTTTCTTTCCAGCAAGTAACATTGGCTGAGACTGTAAGGTACGTGTGCAGATGTCTTTAACAAATAAGACAACACCAAAAACAGGAAAACGCTATTCAAAATGTTGTTCTGTGTGCTGAATTTTCCTCTTTTCATTACAAATGTGCAACGAAAGTGGGAAGTAGATTTTAATCGCGTGCAAACACACACACGCACGCACGCACCCACACGCACACACATACACACAAAATCCTTTTATAGAAAAAAATGAAAGAAACTATAGTATAAATTCTAGAAAGGGCTGCTTAGAAGACATACTAAGAAAAGAAATATGTATACATATCTTATTTTAATGTTTTAAACCTCACATGCTGTATACCTGTGATTTGTTTATCCTCTTTCTGTACGTGTATGAGGAGAGAGAGAGAGCAAGAAAACGTGTATGTGTAAGTGCTTGTAAGTGTGATGGTGTATGTATGAGTGAGAGAGATAGACTGTGAGTGACAGATGTATGTGTATTTGTGGGGTGAGTATGTGCGCGAGTGAGTGAAAGAGAGAGATAGACTGACAGATGTATGTGTATTTATGGGGTAAGAGAGTGTGTGCGTGTGCAAGTGAGTGAAAGAGAAAAGGAGTATAGTTGTCAGTTTCCTTATTCGCTTTGCATAATACATGAAAATGAATGTTGCAGTTCCTGTAGTATATTTATTTATTTCTACTAACAACCATAAAATATCAATGATTATTTTTTTCGCTACCTGACACTTCATATCATTGTGTAAGCTACTTCAGACGTGTCTTGAAGTCAGAAATATAATTCGCGATTGCGCATTTTATCCGATGCCGAAGTTTTCAAATCTGAGTACGCCCACTTGATAAAAGCCTAGTGATAATGGTAAGAAGTAGATATAAATATCTTTGTTTTCGTCCGGAGAGATTGAGAATACCTACCTTTTGAGATATAATCTGGACAGATCTGTCTGGATTTTGAGTAATTTTAGTTTAGTGTTGGGACGGTAGTCCAAAATACTGTTTAGTGTTGGGATGGTAGTCCAAAATACTGTACGGGAGTGTAAGATATCGTCCAGAGAGGCCACTCTAGATACTGACTAATCTGTAGAATTGTGTATACTATCTAAAGAGAGATCAGTCTAGGTAATCTATCTATCTATCTATCTATCTACTGTACAGCGGTATAGGATGTCATGAGAAACACCAAACTAGATAATGAGCATTGTTTAAGCTGCTGTAGATTGTAATGAGAGATCAGTCGATATAGTGAGCATACTGTACACTATTGTAGACCTTAATGAGAGACTTGTCTAGATACTGAGATTGCCGACCAGATACCAGATTAAATAATGAGTATAATCTACAAATTTGAGACCGAAAATTAAACATAATATAGAACAGCCTTACTGAACTGTCTGCCTCTCTGAGAGGCCGGTCTAGAAACTGAACATTATATAGAACAGCCATACTGAAATGTCCACCTCTCTGAGAGAAAAATAGTCAACCCAGGAACTTACGGGACTAATTCTGAAACGTGGGTATTTTGTTTTTGTTTGTTTGATTTTAATAGTGGCATCACCCGAGTTCGTTTTAATTTCTTCAATGAAATTACTTTCGCCTTCCAAAATAAGGAGAATTATGTTTCTGATGCTAAATCTTTGATGAAAAGTAATAAGACACAAATGACGATCAAACTGAAGTTACGACACATGATTGATGATCAAACTGAAGTCATGCTTGTTACTTTTGAAAGGTTTGATCTGTCAGAGTCAACGCATTCCATAATACTTCATTAAGCCCAACCAGTCACTTAACGACACAGCTCTGTCCCTATAACGACACAGCTCTCTGTCCCTGTAACGACACAGTTCTCTGTCCCTGTAACGACACAGCTCTGTCCCTATAACGACACAGCTCTCTGTCCCTGTAACGACACAGCTCTGTCCCTGTAACGACACAGTTCTCTGTCCCTGTAACGACACAGCTCTGTCCCTATAACGACACAGCTCTCTGTCCCTATAACGACCCAGCTCTCTGTCCCTATAACGACCCAGCTCTCTGTCCCTATAACGACCCAGCTCTCTGTCCCTATAACGACCCAGCTCTCTGTCCCTATAACGACTCAGCTCTCCATATAATGGCAGCTTCAATACCTGTCAAGAAGCATATCTGAAGGTGAGACAAATCAGAGTATGTCTAAGCATCTCCCGGTTCATCCCATAAAATCTCCCGTGTTCGCGTGTACCCTCTTTAGACCAACATGTTGTCTCCCACTTCACATACGCACGCACGACGCACACACGCTTACACCCACACCCACATACACACACACACACACACACACACACACACACACACACACACACACACACACACACACACACACACACCTATGTCTTATAAAGAAACTTCAAAAAGTCCAGAGCACTGCAGCTTGGATTATTCTCAAAGTTCCAAGAATGATCATGTCACTCCATACCTCCAGTCTTCACTGGTTACCTGTCCACAGTCTTCACTGGTTACCTGTCCACAGTCTTCACTGGTTACCTGTCCACAGTCTTCACTGGTTACCTGTCCACAGTTTTCACTGGTTACCTCTTCACAGTTTTCATTGGCTACTTGTCCAAGTGTCTTTAATCGCTACCGGTTCACATTCTTCACTGTCACAGTCTTCACTAGATACCTCTTCACAGCCTTCACTTGCTATCTATTTACAGTCTTCACTGGCTACCTGTTCACAGTCTTCACTGGCTATCTATTCACAGTCTTCACTAACTGTCTGTTCACAGTCTTCACTGACTATCTGTTCACAGACTTCACTAGCTACCTGTCCTCAGCCTTCGCTGGCTGTCTGTTAACAGCAGAACACATCACTAACTCACTAAAAAGATATCTTTGTTTTTCCTCGTTATTCTTCACTGTGTGTACACTTTTTCTTGAAGCTTGCGCTCATCATCAGAGAGACGTATTTTCAACATTCCACAAGCAAAGTACATGTCAACGTTCATTTCCTTATCAGGGTCCGTCTCAAAGAATCTTTTGCTCTCGAGCTGAGATAGAGAAACCTTGTCATTTTCCAGAGAATCTCAAGGACATCTTTCTCATCAAGCTAGAATAGCCGGTGTCATTGCTTGTTCAAACTGTACATTTGTAAATTCATTTATTTAAGTTTCTCATATAAATACACTTATCTGTTCTCGGGCACCACAGAGCCCGTATTCTAATTGCATAATCGCGCGCGCGTGCACACACGCATACACACACACACACGCATGCACGCACACACACAATATGTTGAACGCCAGGGAAACACAATGAAACCCTAATTGCAGTATTCATTATTTCAGCGAACTAGCACAGTGTACATGATTGTACTTCAGGTTTATGTTTGAGAAACGAATAATAATACATTTTATTTTTCTTTTTAATTGGCACAGGTAAAACTTTATGATTAAGTGCCATTCCTTCTTTCAGTACACCACAAATGTATCGCGGCCACATTGGCCCGTGTTGTGGACGCCTAGTGCTGACTCTGCACTTTAGCACTACGTTATTGATAGTTACACATAAACATACACCAATTCATTAATCTTTGTAGGCCTACGAATACTGATGAATACACATAAACATACACCAATTCATTATTCGTTGTAGGCCTAATAATAATGACGAATAGTCAGTATATACATATGCAAATTACATAGGAAAACGTTTAGGAAGAACATAAGCATATCTGTTTCAAGGTGGCATGTGTTAAGATCGAAGAATAATGACTGATACTGTCAGATATAGAAGATGCGCTAAACAGATTGCGGATACACACAGGTTTAAGTTAATTCAATGTAGTAGTAAATACAGCATGTGTTAACAAAAAAATATCACTTATAAAGTCCTTCAGTTATTCAGTATATAAAGGAATGAATATATATAGAATATATATATATATTTATATATATAATGAAGGAAAATACTTGTTTATTAAACTAAAAACATAACAAAAAATATATGCATTCACATAGCATATTGAAAAATAGAATTTGTAAATATATAGCTTTTCAAAGAAATAGAGAACGGGATATGTAATAGAATGATAGTCAGACTGATAAACAGATGAATAGACAGACATAGATGGGAGGATTCAGAGCTATGTACACACACACACACAAACACAAACGTAAACAGACGAAAGAATGAAATAACCGCACATATAATACTTAAAGCTACTTCCGGTATATCAGTCACATGTAGAGATGCAATCTGAGCTTTTACTTTGGTATCAGTTAGTCATATAATCTGAGTTTTTCCACATTATTTTTGCCGTGGACCATTGCCCCTTATCCATGAGAGTGGGTGTTGTATTATCACGTGAAGCACTAACTTCATTAATGAGATTGAGTGTTGTATTATCAGCAAAACTTCCATTAATGCAAGAATGAGTGCCTATTATCACCTGAAGCACTAAATCCCATTAATGTGAGATTGAGTGTTGTATTATCACCTGAAGCACTAACTTCATTAATGCGAGATTGAATGTTGTATTATCAGCAAAACTTCCATTCATGCAAGAATGAGTGCCTATTATCACCTGAAGCACTAAATCCATTAATGCGAGATTGAGTGTTGTATTATCAGCAAAACTTCCATTCATTCAAGAATGAGTGCCTATTATCACCTGAAGCACTAAATCCATTAATGCGAGAGTGAGCAGTGTATTATCACTTGAGGCAATAACTCCATTAATGCCGGTACGATATACAATGCCTCATACTTGACCTACTGAGTCTTAACATCTGCTGCCCAGCATTCGGCTCCGGTGTACAGCGTGCATCAGTCGCTGTAGCCACTAAACGGGTAGGCAGTGAGGGCGCCATGAAAGAAAAAGAAAGAAATTTGCGAAGAAGTCTGAAATAAAAGTCTTACCTCCTTTCACTGAGTAACGGACGACAACTTCAAGCACGCGTCCATTGACAATGGTATTGATTCCAGGTGCTCCGGGGTTTGTTTACAGTTGCTAAGCTGCGACGCCGTTGTGCGCATGCGTGTAGTAACCGATTTCGCACGTGGGGGGAGACGTTAAAGGTGTTCTGGCGGGCGCGTAAGCGCAGAATGGGACACGTTCAGTTGCATGTTTGCACTCCCTGTCGCTCTGCTTAATGTCTTCTTAGGGTACGCAGAACAAAGCACCTTCTTAGTCACGCCTTGGTACATGTCTTTGAAAGGGCTCAGGTTTATTTTGTCACCAGTTCGATTAAGAAACCCTATCAACAAAGCCAGCGCAAAATTATTATTTAAAATAAAAAAAACAGCGTATTGATATATATCGTTTCCACAATCATGCTGAAACAAACTTAATCCGATTTCTTGTTTTAATCCAAACCCTAACTGTAGGCTATAAGTTTATAGTTACGCAGTCTTTAACACCGTTCCGCCTGTACATACGTTACGAGCATAATAAGATTTCTAATATCTTTATGTATGTATACACGTCACGAGCATACAAATAGGTTTTCTGATATCTTTATATCTGTATACACGTCACGAGCATACAAATAGGATTTCTAATATCTTTATATCTCTATACACGACATGCACGAATGCTGGTTCTTTAATAACACCGTGTCTCTAAGCGTCAACGCTCGCACGAGGGTCTTCAAATCCTCCATGTTTGTATAAACATAACGCACAAATCTGGATCTTTAATATCTTCATGATTCTACAAATCTGGATCTTTAATATCTTCATGATTCTACAAATCTCACGCACGAATGTGTATCTTTAATATTTTAATATCTCTATCAACGTCTAACAAATGTGGATCTTTAATACTTCCATGTTTGTATAAACGTTACTAACAAACCTGGATCTTTAATACTTTAATGTCACTCACGGATCTGGACCTTTAATACTTTCACGTTGTATAAACGTCACTAAACAAATCTGGATGTTTATGATTTTCATGTTGTAACTACGTATTAACAAATATGGATCATTAAAATTTTCACGCTGTATAAATGTCACTAACAAATCCCGGATCTTTAATACTTTCACGTCACTTTAAACGTCACTAATAAATCTGGATCTTTTCATATCTTGTTGTATAATCGTCACTAACAAATCTGGATCTTTAATACTTTCACGTTGTATAAACACGTCGCACAAATCTAGATCTTTATTACCTTCAAGATTTATTATTTTTTTGTATAAAGGTCACTCGCGGTAGCTGTGTCTTTAATATCTTATTGTTTATATTCACGTCACGCACGCAGTCTTTATTATTTTTATGTCTTTATAAACGACACGCATTTATCAGGGTCTTTAATACCTTCAAGTCTGTATAAATGTCACGCGAGAATGCCTCTTAAAGCTGTTGCTAAAGTCACTTTAAGTTGCGGACTTTTCCAGGGAAGGCTACGCTTATATAGGGATTCTTGTCTGAGGTCTGTTAGGCAAAACATAATTGCTTAGGCCGTGTATCCAATCAGAAGTGAATTAAGCGATTGACCGCCTCTAGTAAGGTTAGCTTTTCAAGTATCGGCAAGGACTTTAATCCAAATAATGAACTTTGTTCACACTTCATCTCTCGGGTGGACGGATTTACAGGTTTCAAGCTGGTCTCACCCTCTGTAGTCGGTTGATCGACGTAGGATCTAGAATGATTCACAAAATCTTCACCATCGTGAGATGTGTCTCTCGTTCCGTATCTCGCCATGTTTTAGCGGCCATTTTAACAGCCGTATGTATCCACAAGTAGTTCAACATGCAGTGGAACAGTAAACCACTGTCATGAAAGATAAGTAAAGAATTATTTATTTCATTATCTAAACCCGTGGTTTTCAATCTGTTTACATCTGCGGACCAGGGAAAATATGAGAAATAGTTCACAGATCGCTACGGAAGAAATAAAACCCATTTATTTATATAGTATTTTGTGTATTAGTTTTTAAATGTAATATAAAATGAAAATTCTGTAGTTATTTAAAATAACCAGAAACCGAGCTGGAAACAAAATTACTAATAACAGAACGCCTTGACTTTTGAGAAAGCAATATTTTATTCAAATAAAGTTAGTGCGGAATCTGCTGCTGCTTGTTTGCTAGAATATTTGATAACCATGGCTGTAGTGTTGTTTCTGAGAGATGAAGCATTGCATTGACATCCATTCAGTTTCTCTTTGGTTTTTATGGCTGACATGGCTGAAAAAGTCTTCTCACACAAATAGGTAGTCAAAAATACTACCAACAATTTAATAGCTCTGTAACTGAGAGATGGATATTCTTTTTCCAGTGATACCCCAAATTGAGACAATGATTGTATTTTTCGTTTGTACACCAGAGTGACGTCAGAAGACAACTCGATCAGGTTTTCTTTTTTTAGGAGGATTAAGTGCGCTTGAGTTGACATATTCCATGAAGGGATTATTAATCCAGAAGTTACCTTTAGGAGGTTACTCATTTCAGGGTAATAATGATTAAAGTTTTAGCTACTATCCTTAAATGTTAACTTATTATATTGAATATGACTTTCTGGTTGACGTCAGCAGGAATCAAAATTTCTTGCAATTCCGTACGTGATTATCCCAAAGAGACAGCTTCTTTTTGAACGCATCCATCTCATTTTTCAGTGTAAAAATATTTGTGCAAAACCCTTGAAGTGAAATATTAAGTTTCGTTGAGAAGGCTAAATATAATCCGCCAATTATGCAAGCTTAGCCATCCATTCCTCGTCCAACAAAGGCTCTACTAGGGCAAAGTTTCACCCTCGCATAAACTGCTTCACTTCTTCCCTCAGTTCGACGATGCGTGAAAACCCTTCCTCTCGATAGCCACCTCACTTCTGCATGGAGGAGGAGTTGGTGTTGCGAGTCCATACTCTCCCACAGTGTTTAGAACAGCCTGGAGTTCATAGGTCGACTATGACAAGAACAGCCTGGAGTTCATAGTTCGACTATTACAAGAACAGCCTGGAGTTCATAGCTCGACTATGAATTTTATTTGTCATATTCATCGCGTCATTCATTACAGTGTTTAGTTCACCGCGTCATTCATCAGTGTTTGGTTCACCGCGTCATTCATCACAGTGTTTGGTTCACCGCGTCATTCATCACAGTGTTTGGTTCACCGCGTCATTCACCAGTGTTTGGTTCACCGCGTCATTCATCACAGTGTTTAGTTCAGGGTCTGGCAGGAAATTTCTGTAGACTGGCACAGAATTAGTTTATTGTTTTAAAAAATTAAGAAAATAGTTGTTTTAATGACTAAAATATATTAGGAATTATGTAGTTTACTGTGTAAATATGAATTAGATGGGGTGGTGCTGTCTAAATTACCTGAAGACATTCATTTCAATGAGTAAATAAAATAATAAATAAGGAGTTAGTCTTTTATTGCCTCAAATTAATATTTTTATTTTCAAATTTTTATTTTCTTTGAAACAAACCAGGAATTAACCATTTTTTCTCAGACTTTAAATTCAGGCATTAATTTTATTTTTGTATACAAATTCAGAAATTAGTCATATTATTATCTTAAATAAGTAGGAATCAATATTTTTTTTGTTGTCCACAGTAAATATGGATTGTTCTATTTTCTTGTCTACCGTAAGTAGGATCTAATCATTTTATTTTCTGAAAAGAGTAAGAATGAATCATTTCATTGTTACAAAGTAAGAAATTAGTATTGTTACAAAGTAAGAAATTAGTATTGCTACAAAGTAAGAAATTAGTATTGTTACAAAGTAAGAAATTAGTATTGCTACAAAGTAAGAAATTAGTATTGCTACAAAGTAAGAAATTAGTATTGCTACAAAGTAAGAAATTAGTATTGCTACAAAGTAAGAAATTAGTATTGTTACAAAGTAAGAAATTAGTATTGTTACAAAGTAAGAAATTAGTATTGCTACAAAGTAAGAAATTAGTATTGCTACTGTCTTAAAGCAGCACAACAAATCTGTCATTAGTAAGACGTTGAAAACGAGAAAGCACTTGTAACACTAGAAACGTTGGCTGATTCTCCTGGGTGTTGTTTACGCGATCTCACAAAATATATTGCTAAAATAAACAAAACTAAATACGCTTTCAACAGAAACGATATTCCTTAAGTACACAGGTACCCTAATAAAGAACAAACACAGAACAGCTTCTACATTTATTATATTCAAATATTCTTTTGCTAATTTTTCATCCCTAAAACGTCACAATCTTTGGCGATATAAAGAAATTCCGCTAGGCAGTGCTGACCTGCTAAAAGACTGTCTTTTCACTGAAATGTCCGGATAGAAAAAAATGAACCCTAAGTCCTAGAGCTTTTGTCGAGTTAGATCTCACACGTACACGATATCGAATCTATAAATAACAGGCACACGTCAGGTACCATTCACTTTCACGCATGCCCATCACTGAGACCCCACGGTTACTGAAAAGCCACTGAACAGAAAAGAAAGAGTTAAGAAAAATAGTGAACACGGTTCTTTATTCGTTTGAGGACTAAGGGAAGGTACTCGGCTGGGTACAAGTTGACACACGGCAAAATGCAAACGGGAATGTTAACAACCCCCATATCGGTTACCAGCTCGGGCATTCAAGGATCAGCTCAAGAAAATTATTTATACATCTCCCGTGCACACATTACCATAAATAAATATGCAATAGTCATATAGACGCTTATATCTGTCTGATGTATCATGTATGTCGATATATTCAGTCGTCCCTTATCAGTCAGATATTAGTTGTGTTAGAATTTGTATTGTAAAGAACTCCAATATTTTATTGCATTGATATTGTTTTGTCCATGGGCTCTCCTTATTCTAGTAAACAAGCCTGAGACAGCACGAAGTCGCATGCATACTAAAATAATTTAATTATTTGACAGGACAGTTACATTCTAGAGATGCCATTTAAAAAAAAATATTTGTTTGAAAAATATCTAATTCACAATAGGCTTTTCTTTGTGTGTGTGGAGACGACGAAATAAACCTTAGAATCATTATGATCAAGGGTTGAACGTTAATACACATACACTCTGCAGGCTTTCACATTCATCCTTGTTACAAGAGTGAAGAAAGAGTACACAGCAAAGAAACAATTTTAATGCAATGAAAAAAGAAAAGATACAGCAGCTTCTTACAAGACTTAACAGGGTACTAGATCATCCTCTCCTGTGAACAAGCTCAATACTAGATTATCCTGTGAAGAAGCTCAATACTAGATCATCCTCTCCTGTGAACAAGCTCAACACTAGAACATCCTCTCCTGTGAACAAGCTCAATACTATAAATTCTTTCATGTGAACAAGCTCAATACTAGAACATCCTCTCCTGTGAACAAGCTCAATACTAGATCATCCTCTCCTGTGAACAAGCTCAATACTAGAACATCCTCTCCTATGAACAAGCTCAATACTAGATCAGCCTCTCCTGTGAACAAGCTCAATACTAGATTATCCTCTCCTGTGAACAAGCTCAATACTAGATCATCCTCTCCTGTGAACAAGCTCAATACTAGAACATCCTCTCCTGTGAACAAGCTCCATACTAGAACATGCTCTCCTATGAACAAGCTCCATACTAGATCACCCTCTCCTGTGAACAAGCTCAACACTAGAACATCCTCTCCTGTGAACAAGCTCAATACTAGATTATCCTCTCCTGTGAACAAGCTCAATACTAGATCATCCTCTCCTGTGAACAAGCTCAATACTAGAACATCCTCTCCTGTGAACAAGCTCACTGTGAGATATTTTCTAAGGAAAAAAGGACGTAGAAGGTTTGTACCACGCCTCCAAATAATACCGGCTCATCTCCCTTAGGTAATGTAAGCTTACAATAAAATATTTGGGAGCAAGTGTCCCCATATTGAACCTCCCCACCTTCCGACAACATCTTATATTCGAAAGCTTATTTTTAAAAACCTAATAATAAATTTCAGGAAGCGTATAAATAATGAATTGTGTCATCTCTAGGTACAGCATACGTACACGCGAAGAAGGGAAAGGGGTTTGAAGTTTGCTTTGTGTGTGTGCAAATGCAGGGAGTGAGGGAGTGAATAAGACCAAACTATAGTAGGCATTTGGGGGTGAGAGGAAGAGGAGGCATCAGTGTCCCCCCCCAAAAAAAAAAAAGTACGTCATGCACCAGTAGTGGAAGGGAGATAAAAGATTTCCTTTATATAAAAAAATAATAAATGGATGATCCATAAGTAACTAGTTAGCATCGTTTTTTTAATTATAAAACATTCAATCAGTAAAACAAAATAATGAAAACAGGAAAGAATTAAACACACAAATTACCAACTAAAAGAAATCAATATATTTTTATTATGTATATTTTATTACTTTTTATATATTTTAAGAAAAACTTGACCCATCACACCCCTTTCTCTGTCTCTCTTATCAGTCTGCAGCCTAGAACCAGTTAGCTGGCTGGCTTACTGTCAGATTAGACTTAGACAAATTGGGAAGATCCAACGGATCCATGTTAATTTACAAATATTTGTGTAAACCGGGTGACTTAATCTGGCATGCGCTGTATTAATACAAAGCAGTTGTCACTCTTAATGACCATTCTTAACGTATACCTGAACAATTTAGACAATTTCGTGTCTCTGGTAAATTTATTTTGAAAGTTTCTAATAATTCTGACGATAACTACGACCAAAAATAATAAATCAATAGATTTAAGCTGTTTAAATTATAAAAGAAAAGAAAAGGGGAGACAAACATGCAGTCGTGCCCAATCTCTTCCTGACAGTAATTTTATTCATTTAGTTTTTCTCGTGCGGCTTCACCATTATCTCGAGTGCACATGCGCACTTCGATTAAATTAACACTGGGATCACTGTGTGCGATGCAGTACAGCGCAAACCATGACATGTGTTTATTTCAAACTCGTTGTCTCCACACGGCTTAAAATAGTTTGCTCATAACTGACTAATTAAAAAGCAGTACAAAAATTAAATGAATAACGGACAAAACAAATTTTCACTCATTGTCAAAACATCTTACTGTATGCACCATATTCTGAGTCATTATTCAAAGTCGTTGTATTCAACATATATGTTTGTATGTGTTTTAGTTTGGATTGAGGTCAAAGTAATTACTAAGTAGCGCAATATAAATTAAGAAATTATTTCGATGTAACTTTGTCAAAAACTTCAAGACGTCTGGTGCTTTCAAGAAATTCAAAACGGAGATACCTTGGTACTGATACTCTGAGTTCGGCACAACCGAGGAAATGTCAAAGGCCACTGCGGGCCCTCACGAATGCTGACTGATAAGCTGAGTGTACTCCATGGCACAGCCAGTTAGTGGTTGGTGGCGCGCTTTCGTCACTTGAGTAATCCCCCCTCCTCGGGTTTCTTTGCTGCATCCGCAACGTTCAGAAGGCAATAAGCAATATTATTTCACTTACATTTCCCTCATTTAGTCCACACCTCCTCCCACTTTGCCACGCTCTTCAAACTGAAAGACATAAGATTTCCCCTTTCAGCGTTTGCGTTTTGATACATCGTTTCAATGTTTGCCGCGGTACTACGGCCAAGATCCAATTTCGCGCTTCAACTTACATCACGTGACTATTGAGGACAATTTGACCAATCCACTGACTTACAGTAATAAGCTCAGAGGCATGATTTCACTGATATCTTTGTCAATACAAAGTAGCGCTAAAACTGTGTTTTCTAAATGGAAAAAAAAAGTTTTTATAATTATGCTCAGCACGAACTGATACAAATGAAGAGAGTATTAATTTTGCAGCATACACATATGTAACAGATCACCACTGTTAGACATATAAGTTAAGCATAGCCAACAGTGACTTTTATGTTTAAGCCTGGACGTGTTTTAAAACAAAACCAACCAAACCAAAAACAACCAAAAGACGCTGATTTCGGACACAGCCTGATTCACGCCCAGTTGACTGAGTTAGTCAGTTTACAACTGTCGTTTAGTTGGAAGACTGTTCTGCATGAAATGTTTCAGTAAATTACAATTTAATACAAATGTAACTAAAAGGGTTCTCATTCAGACAGACATTGATCGTTGTAGATTTGTGTGCGTGTCAGCATCGCCGTACAGCCTTTATTGTCATGTCACACGGCCTTTATTGTCATGTCACATACAACCAAGATTTTCTGACTGAAGTTTGACATACATATATAGATTGCTGGTTTATGCGTTTGTTCAGAGATCTCAGAGATGGGCTGGTTGACTATTGTTTGTTGTTGAGAAATCCCAAAGTGTGACACACTGAGTGGATTCGTTAACTACTTTTTATTCTTAAGACATTTCATAGTGTGACATACTGAGGTGGTTTCTTGAAATGATTATACTGAGTCATCTCAATTATTTTCTTGGTTCAACGGCACAAGACGTAATAACGACATATTCTTCTGTATTTTAAATTAAGTTTAAACTAACTTTCGTTTAAAAAAAAGAGGTCACAGATTTGTTCATTTTCATTCTGCCTGTGTAAAGTGTGTCCGGTTGCTATTTTAGTGAGGTACTAGTCCCAAAGTAAAGTATCGGACTTGTTAGATGTAACATTTACTGAATGATGTTACACGAGGATGGTAGTTATACTAAATATTTCTTTTATAATATTTAAAAAACGGATAGAGATTTTAAATTTTTCGCAAAACATTACTTTTATCAGAGTTATATAAACTTTATTCAAAGCATTGCTATTCTTGAATGAAGGCCATCAGTAAAGGCGTGGTAAAATAGATTCAGTTAAAGGAATTGAAAAGGCAATAATGTATTAGGACAATACTACTAAGTTCCTTCCTCAGTTCTAGGATATGACTACTATGTACAAATACTAAAATATTTAATTTATTTTAAAAATGAAATCTTTTGAAATAGGTACAGTATTTACACAGCCGACCAGATGATTTTTTTTTGTTGTTTATGAGAAATGTTATTTAGACGTGAATGAATAATTCGATGAAAGTTAAACGGCCAAAGTGATTTACATAATAAATTATACTCCATGAATTAAATAATATAACAGTGTACGCAAATAGAAATGATCAGAAATGTATTATTTAGCGCATGTAGATAGGCTAGTAAAATACACATCGTGCTAAACTACTGAGAGGACAAAATGTATTATTTAGCGTATGTAGATAGGCTAGTAAAATACACATCGTGCTAAACTACTGAGATGACAAAATGGTTATTTATATAATAACTAAAATATTCTGTCAAAAATGATAAATGGTTGTTTTAAAAAAATCAATTGACATAGCCTGTCGTCTATATAGTCTGACATTTATTATGAGTGTTGCACGAGAAAGTATAAAATAATAAACAAATAATAAACTGCTATTAGTTAAGTGGACCAGAGTGAGAGAGCGAGAGAATGAGAGCGAGAAAGAGAGCGAGAGAGTATTGAGAACGACGGTCGTCCACTTGTAGCAGTCGTTGTCCTGACAGTTGACGGTTGTGGCAGACAGCAGAAACCATTAGACGTGTGGCTCCCAAACTTTCTCGGTTCACGGCGTCCTTAGTGATTTCTGACTTTTTCCTCACGGTGCCCAAAATCAGAAAACATCTACCACTTACGTGTATCCCGCACACTTTGGAAAACACTGCAACAAGCCATGGAAAGCAAGTTAATTCATCTGACTGTGGCAGTTAATGCTGGTCAATAAGAACTTGCTGGCTCTTGATCTAGATAAAATCTGAACAATAATGAAAAAAAACAATATCTTCGATCCTCCGGGTTATGCGATCCTGAATGACCAATCATGGGCTTCCTGGTCCACTGAACGCCAATTTTGTTCGGCAGGATTTAGTTGTCTGCCTTTGCCTGCCAAGGAGAGGCGTAAAACCCAGATCATTTGGTTTATTCAGCATGACACTTATTATACTTTCGTAATGGATGTTATCTATATTCTATTCAGGTGCACAGTTCATGTGCTGATGACGTAACCTTATGCGACCTTGAACAGTCTTTCATGAGATGTTTGTTTTCGTTCCCGGAGACAGCCTGAGCTTTAGACAGACCTTCGCGATGCATAGCTATAACCCGGTTATTTGTGAACATAAGACGGACCTGACTACCAGAAGAGTTCCACAGTTCCACACAGTAGTATGGGAGCTAAATGCTTTCACGGAATCGAGACCAGAGCTCAGGGCTTAAATAGCTTAAATGCTATCACTGAATCGAGGCTATAATTATTGATTTAGATCAGAGAGACTAATTATCGCGATATTAAAGAACTAGATATTACGGATCGAATCATACAGTGGTTTAATCTGTATATTATCGCAATTTTGCTGTCCATTATCTTATTTAGTTTGAAATAAATATTCATTGTTAATACACTGGACTGTATTAAGCGCTCTTGTTGCAGTTTTCGGAAAATAAGTTGTGCATGATGGTGTGTATGTGTTGTATGTATGGTTTGTGTGTGTGTGTGTGTGTGTGTGTGGTTTTTTTGTGTGTTTTGTGTGTGTGTGGGTTTTTTGTGTGTTGTGTGTGTGTGTGTGTGTGTGTGTGTGTGTGTGTGTGTGTGTGTGTGTGTGTGTGGTGTCTTGACAGTCTATTCGTGTGGTTGACTTTGGCACGTCCTCAACGTCTACTAATTTTGGTAAAAATATCGACAGAAGCCCAAGGAAAACAAATAATTATTATTTTTTGAAAGTACTCTCTTGTCTTAACCAATTGCATCATTTAACCCTTCGTTGGCTTAAATAGAATTACATTAATTAAATAGAGCATAATAAATTAGTCAACGTTGACAGAAATACAATTAACACATACGTGAGCAAGCCATGACATAGAAATCATAATAAGTGAGCAATCAATGACATAGAAATACATAATAATAAGTGAGCAAGCACTGACATAGAAGTACATGTACAGCATCATAGGTGAGTAAGCATAACATATCCTACAACCGTGAGCTATTAACATAAATAAGAAGAAAAAGTTAATTAAAAGGCGGAACCTCCCTTCCCCCCCAAAAAAAAAAAAAAAAAAAAAAAGGTGAATAGCCTGATAAATACGACCAAAACTGAACTTACGATCGCCTTAGGACATTAAAAAGAGAACTTTTCTTTTACTTCAAAATAATGTAATGACGTCATCTCTAATTATTTTGCGTTTCCCAAAGAAAGTGTTCAAGAAACAATGAAGAAGAAAGAATACGTGAATTCTGAAGAATAAATTAACTTGGCAGAATAAATGAACTTGACAGAATAAATGAACTTGATAGAATAAATGAACTCAGTTGAAAAGCAGCTCGGATAGGCCTAAGTGCCAATTGTTCCTACATCGCATTTCAAAAGAAAACGAAGATGATTGTCCAGTGCACATGAACTTCCAAAACGTCATTCAGTGCTAAAAAGAAATTAACAATATCCTAACCCCGATTGCGCCACCACCACCATCACCACCATCACCAAACCAAATAGCAACACTATGTAATGCATTCTTGCTTGGCAAAGTTGTGGTTTCCTTTCCAGCGTGCCGCCCGGATGTGTGCACTTTGACCTGGTAGACGTGACTGACCAATGATCTCTCAGTAACTATTTATAAAGCTGGTACAATTCGTCATATAAGTAATTATGTTGTGATGCATTACGCAATGACGTATACTTTTTACTAAGAGGATGTCTTTTTCTTATAATACTTTTTACCGGGCTGCAGAAATACATATATTAAGTGGTGCCGCCTACACGCTTGCCCCAGAATTCCCTGCCCCCCTCCACCTCCTTCCATGCACATATGCTCTCTTTCCCTGCACTATATATTGATGACGAAGAAAAGAATTCCACATTCTTGGCTTTCGATAATTTCTCTTGCTATTCAAAAGATACATTTACAGAATAAACGAAACGTTGGACTACATATCATACAACAAAAATCTCGGGTGTGCAGCATTGAGAAAACATTATTCCGAATTAAATCACTATCGAAGCAAAAGTAGTCATAAACAAAGCATAAATATAAGTTTTTTTTATTTTTAAAAGACAAAGTAATTTCATGTTAATTTTAAAGTAACTCTCTCTCTCTCTCTCTCTCTCTCTCTCTCTCTCTCTCTCTCTCTCTCTCTCTCTCTCTCTCTCTCTCTCTCCCTCTCACAGACAGATGCACGCACACAGACATTAAAATGACAAATCACTCATGCATTTGTAACCAGATAAACAATTTAAATTGCTATATTAGTAATGATGAGAGTGGCAATTGTAATGCAGTATTTGTTAACTCGACTACAACGGCCAGCATTTCCTAAATCTTGTTATTTTAACCCCTTTAGTGCTGATGCCAGCCGACGTCAGTAGTGACATTTGTGCACTCTACCTAACGGCAGGCGGACGGAGCTAAATTTGATCCGTGCCATGGTTTCCTGGGTTCACCTCTCCTGGGAATAGTTCGATTTTGACCTAATTTGAGTCTTTAATATTCGACGTATGTTATAATTAATTTTAGCTTGTAATATACTAAATCAAACTAGTTACAAAAATATCGGCCGGCCGTAAAGCAACAATTACAGAAGTAGTCGTCAGTAGTAAAACGGCACTGAAAAGCTCACGTCTAGAAATCAAACGTCTAATTGTAAAACTGTTCTGAGAAGTTCACATCTAGAATTCAAACGTCAGTTGTCAAACTGTACTTAAAAATTCACCTCTAGAAACCAAACGTCAGTTGTCAAACTATACTTAAAAATTCACATCTAGAATTCAAATGTCAGTTGTCAAACTGTACTTAAAAACTCACATCTAGAATTCAAATGTCAGTTGTCAAACTACTTAAAAACTCACTTCTAGAATTCAAATGTCAGTTGACAAACTGTATTTAAAATTCACCTCTAGAAACCAAACGTCAATTGTCATACTGTACTTAAAAATTAACCTCTAGAAACAAAACGCTAGTTGTCAAACTGTACTCAGAAGTACATGTCTAGAGTCCGAACCGCAGTTTCGCACTCTGAATCTTTTACAAAATTGCAAATGGCGATAGAACAAACCACTTTAGAAATTAAAAGCACTTTAAGAAAACAAAATTCTCTCTGCAGAATACAACGTACACGTGTAAGAATTATGCGGCCAGGACTAGAAAACTACTTCAAACTCGCACAGACTCCACCCTCCGCCACAACGCACCCTGTTCGACATATTCTATGCCATCGGAAACCTGTGGCGCGAACAACTCTCAAAAGTTCCTGTCTTTGTGGATAGTCACTTCTAAAATTAGAATAAAATGTACTTGAAGTCAGCCAAGTTGCCTTGCCTGAAAAATTCTCCGCTGCACACACAAATACAATTTGTTTATTTTTCCTGACAACCAAACCAAGTACCGTAGTTTATTTTTCCTGACAAATAAGTACAATTTGTTTGTTACTCTCCCGACAATCTAACCGAGTATAATTCGTTTATTGAGGGTGAAAACTGGCTTGTATTACTACGATCCTACTGGCGATTTAAAATATAGTTTTCATTGCCTTGGATGTCTTTTCTCTTTCTTTGTCTGTGGTCTCTTTTCTTACTCATACTGAATTTGTTCTTTCTCACTTTCTCGATTGCGTTCTCTTTTTGTTCTCTCTCGATTGCGTTCTTTTTCTGTTCTCTCTCGATTGCGTTCTCTTTTTGTTCTCTCTCGATTGCGTTCTTTTTCTGTTCTCTCTCGATTGTGTTCTCTTTTTGTTCTCTCTCGATTGCGTTCTTTTTCTGTTCTCTCTCGATTGTGTTCTCTTTTTGTTCTCTCTCGATTGCGTTCTTTTTCTGTTCTCTCTCGATTGCGTTCTCTTTTTGTTCTCTCTCGATTGTGTTCTCTTTTTGTTCTCTCTCGATTGCGTTCTTTTTCTGTTCTCTCTCGATTGTGTTCTTTTTCTGTTCTCTCTCGACTGTGTTCTTTTTCTGTTCTCTCTCGATTGTGTTCTCTTTTTGTTCTCTCTCGATTGCGTTCTCTTTTTGTTCTCTCTCGATTGCGTTCTTTTTCTGTTCTCTCTCGATTGTGTTCTTTTTCTGTTCTCTCTCGACTGTGTTCTTTTTCTGTTCTCTCTCGACTGTGTTCTTTTTCTGTTCTCTCTCGATTGTGTTCTCTTTTTGTTCTCTCTCGATTGCGTTCTTTTTCTGTTCTCTCTCGATTGTGTTCTCTTTCTGTTCTCTCTCGACTGTGTTCTTTTTGTGTACTCTCTCTGTCCTTTCTCATTTTCTCAATTGTTCCGTTTCTGTTCTCTCTCTCGATTCTTTTCTCTTCCTATTCTCTACCGACTCTGATTTCTTTCTGTTCTCTCTCTGTTCTTTCTCACTCTTTCGTTTCGGTTCTCCCCCTCCTCCTCTGTTCTTTCTCATTCACCCCTATTTTCTCCCTCTTCTCTGAACTCTTAGTGTGATCTTTCTCTGCCCATTTTCCCTCTCGTTTACACGTAGCTATATTTAAATTTGTGATTACAGCGAAAGCTTGAGTAATTTTAATCTGACGAATGTTATTTCACCTGAAATTCGATACACTACTCGACCTTTGACTTGTTACAGCAATAACGTGACCTAAATTTCATGGAGCTATTACTCACGTTGGCTGAGTAATTCGGAAGCTGCATGGAGTAAGTTTCCGATGACGTCAGCTGGACAGAGGCGTTCGAGTCAAAGGGCAACAACTGAGAAATAACGTCACGCAATTTAATTCTAGAACGGAAGCATTTAGCGTCAAATTTATTTTTATATCCAGGCCACAAGCAAGCTTCATAATTTTGTTCATTTGCTTCAGTATAGAATGCTTAGGGCTGTCCGCAATTGAGGCCTCACGTTCTGTATGCATTTATGAGCCCCACTCCCACCCCCTTTTTTCTTTAAAGCTTCTGCGCTGTATTTTACACATGCGAGTACTATGTGTGTAGAGACCCTAATATTGATTTTGTCACTAGAATAATTTAAACAAACAGACAAGTTTTATCTATGTTCATTTGCCTTTCAGTGTGCTAAAAAAATGTCAGGTAGTTCCAACGTATGTACTGTAATGTACTCGTGACTATTATGTTTTCAGTACTCTGCTTTAGATCTTAAACTTACTCGGCGAGGAGTGGGGATTTAGGGGGAGGAAAGGACCCAACCTATTGTTTCATATGTTGAAGCTTCTCATCACCGACACTATGCAAGCAAAGAACAGTACCACACCGAAAACGTCAAAGTGTAAATTATTTCTGCGCAAACACACCGAAAACATAAAAGTGTCAATTATTTCAGCGCAAACACACCGAAAACGTCAAAGTGTCAATTATTTCAGAGCAAACACCGAAAACGTCAAAGTGTCAATTATTTCAGAGCAAACACCGAAAACGTCAAAGTGTCAATTATTTCAGCGCAAACACCCCGAAAACGTCAAAGTCTAAATTATTTCAGCGCAAACAGCGATAAAGACAATATGTATAAGTGAGCATTCCTCAGTGTACAAAGCCAACACTTAAACAGTGAGTGTTCCCCAGTGTACAAAGCCAACACTTAAACAGTGAGTGTTCCCCAGTGTACAAAGCCAACCCCTCAAACAGTGAGTATTCGTTAGTAAAAAAAATAAAATAGTCAAGCAGTTTTCCTTAGTGTACAAAACCAATCAAACAGTGACTATTGCACAATATACAAAACCAAAGAAACAGTGAATATTACACAATGTTCAGAACCATCCTGCAGCTGATCAGAGACAGACACTTAACTCTTTAGCCCCATACTATAGTGAAGATGGAATGTACTTAAAATACGTTGTACACAAGTACATTATAAATATTTGTAATTACATTATTAGTATTTGTAAGCATTTGTAAGACAATTATAAGTATTTGTAAGTACATTATGTGACGTGGAACCAAAACATTCCGGGTAGTACTCTCAATTCCATTTCCATAGAGAGTGTTTACAGTTAACGTTATGTGATCAGTAAAAACCATTGTTATTTTCTCAATTTCGTCTCCATAGAGAGTGTTTAATGTTAACAGTCGAAACCGCTATGATATTTGAATACTAATTTCACCGTAAAATTGAATTATCTTTCCTGGCTTATTATTATTATTATTATTATGATATTTGAATACTAATATCACCGTAATTATTAAAATTGAATTATCTTTCCTGGCTTCAAATCACAAACAGAAGTTCGCACAACTTGTCGAAATCGAGACCAGTACGAGAGAAACAAGACATGTATCACATGACCATTGACGTCACTTAAATGAAAATCAAGGCTGACATCTTGCAATTCATTAACCGTTGATAAACTACAGAGGCAGACAAAGTCACTACATTTAATATATGTCGACAATTTAGAAGTCAAAGTCACTGCATTTAATATATGCCGACAATTTAGAAGACAAAAAGCACCAAAGAAATATGGCGACAATTTAGAAAACAAAAAGCACCAAAGATACATGGCGACAATATTAAAAATATTATACGCAATATTTGCTTGCCTTTTATAAATTAATAAACCGCTCATTGTCAGTTGTTTTAAAAGTAGCGAATGGCTTCTTTCTTTCTTTCTTTAGAACACACAAAAAGTGGTTTTAAAAGTTTTATTGTTATTTAATTATTTTCTTATTAAATACAAGCATAGAGATAAAACAACAAATAAACAAAAGAAAATAAACAATAAACAAACATAGATATTCGAATCAATCAATATTTCAGGAATACTAAGAATGAATGAACATGTTCCAATTTCTCTTTCATATCAATTAACGGTTCAACAACCACATCTTACGCTGATAGGCAGGTTTGTGGCACCCAATACAAATACATACAAATAATTCTAGTAAAAGATCCACAACTGGCATATCACCACAACACACCCACAAAAGACACCACCGAATGACACATAACTACAACACACCCACAAACGACCCGTACGTAAATAAAAGACACGTTTTAATAGACGCCTAAAAAATAACGATAGATACAAAATAACCACAAAGTCCGTGTCCATATACCAATTTCTTTCACGATTGCTCATTCAAAGGGAACTCACTAATCACAAAATGAACAGTAGCACTAAGCGCAGATATGAAAATATATCACTTACTAGGACAAACATTTCGAAAGCCATTTGCAGTGAAAATAAATTGTTTTAAAAATTATATCTTAATTAATATTTCCTCTGCCAGTCTGCTATAGCTTTTGTATCAACATAGTTCATTAGTTTCTGATCTGATTGACTTCATTACCTATTATTATCATTAGTTTTCATTATCTGTTACTATTTGTAGACTTAATTATCTGTTATTATTAATAGTTTTCACTATCAGTGTTCCTATTGGTAGTCTTCATTATCTATTACTATTTGTAGTCATCATTATGTGTTACAATTGGTAGTCTTCATTATCACTTGCTACTATTAATATTTAACGAATGCAATGAACATAAATCATGTTAAGACTGTGAAAAAGTTAGTTACGAAATTCCCCAACTCCGACTAATTTGTAAGGGTGAGATAATTCATTGACCATCTGATTGCCTACTGTTTAAACAGAGAAAATCTAGAGGTCAGGTTGTGATTATTACAAAGACTGAGAGGATCTAGGGGCCATCTGATAATTATTGCAAAGACAGAGAGAATTTAGAGGCCACATTATAATGACTGCAACGAAAGAGACTCTAAAGGTCACCTAATGACTGCTTCAAAGGAAGAGAATCTAGAGGCCACCTCATGACTATTTCGAAGAAAGAGAATTTAAATGCCAACTGATGACTACTTCAAAGGAAGAGAATCTAGAGCCCACATGCTGATGGCGACTGCAGAGAAAGAATCTGAAGATTACTGCAAAGACGGAGAGAATCAGAAGCTACCCAACAAGTGTTGCATACAGTGATAATCTAGAGGCCACATGATGTTTAGTGCACAGACAAATAATATAAGAAGCCACCGAACTGATTACTGCAAAAGGGAGAGAATCTAAGATCACCTGACTCACTACTACAAACATGAAAAAGAGAGGGAAAGAAAGATTTAGGTGTTTCCTGGCCGACTGCAAAGGCAGAAACAATCAAAGGATCACTCAATATCCAAGGCTTCACAGATTCATTATATGCACATCCTTTTTGTAAAGACGGGGGTGAGGTGGGGTGATGGAGGGGGTGTAGAAATCACCCTCAGGAAAACGGAGAAAATAGTTTACTACTTGTTGCATTGGTTTACTCTAAAGTACTGGTTCCCAACCTTATGGCCAACAGCATATTCAAAGTTTCAGAACAGTTTGGCGGGCGCCATCAATTTTTCAAAACATTTTTGTACTGGACATAAATAATACGCAAATCATCATATTTAATAAAACATAATATATCTATCTATACCATTCAAGCGAGTTTTTACTATGTGAATTTGTTGGATTAGGAATGTATCTGGAAGATGAATTAAGTTGCTTTTACAAAATAGATATCATAAGCAGGTAGTTTTCATCGTATTTATTTTTAAAAGTACAATATTGTCGAACTAGTGCAGATACATATTTATTATTGTTACTTTACCATACAAGTAGTTATGGTTAATTAAAATATTCTGTCATATTTTACTTGTATCTGGATTTCAACAAGTAAACACAAATATGAAAAAGTTAAGCACAATTTTAATTGTTACATATATCCAGTTTCTGTAAACATACAAATATGAATAATATTCATAAGAAATCAACGGAACTGAACAGAGAAAATGTGTTATTAATTCAAGTGCTTTAATAAATCAGTATGATTTTTGGCACTGCATTTCATTAGTCATTTTTAAGAGAATAAAATGATTTTCCCGTTAGTAAGCAATCATCAAGATGTCCATCTGTAAGTCACGATCTGTACTTTGACTTTATTAAGCTCATCGTAAAAAAATAGATAAATTGAATCGAAATAAAATTTATTGTATACGCTATACATTCCAAAAATTATCATCTGTTGTGGTCGATCTGAGAATATGATTCTTAAGGTCCAAAATCTCGAGTTCCACTTCTGACTTGAATTGATGTAGCCATTTTTGTTACCTCTAGTTGGCAAGTGAAATATCTTTTCAAACTGCAACTGGAGTCTATGAATGTAGTGAAGAGTTAAAATCAAAGCCACATACCATTTCTTTATACTTGGAAAATGTACAAGAGACGTCGTTAACATGTCTTTCAAAACATCAGTTTTGCTTTGAATGATTTTACAAAACCTAAAATGAGTGACTTCAGGCTGGATGGAACAACTTACATTTGCTGCAACTTTTTCACCTGGTGTTTGGGCACCGAGTGTGGAACCACTGCTCTATAGAATCAGGTGTACGTTAGCACTGTGATTAGCATGGCTTTTGTGTCGTACACACAATGAATAATTACGAACGCTTCAAACACACGCACACTGACCATGATTCCAATTGTAGAACATCACACAACACATACTGACTATGTCGCATCCACCCTTATAAAAGTACACATACACACGCACATATACTCTTGTTCATTACTTTTTACAATAACATCACACACACACAAACATATAAGTTGCTGTTCATTACTTATCACAATAATATCACACACAGATATATGTATACTGCTGTTCATTACTTATTATAATAACATCACAGCACACACCACACGCACACACATATATACACACAATACTGTTAATTACTTATTTATCACAATAACCACACACACTTATACTGTTGCTCATTACTTTTTACAATAACATCACACACAATGAATGCTGCATATTACCCAGTACAAAAACACATCACACATACAAATGCACTGCTATTTATTACCTAATACCAAAACACATGACACACACACATATATAAATACTGTTGTTCATTGCATTTTACAAAAAACATTTGACACACATATACTGCTCACGACCTTTTACAATAGCAGTGACAATTAATCAAAAACATATCTTATAAACACAGACAATGCCAATGGCCTCCTGTACAAAAACATTTCACGTCCATATGAATACATACAGCCCATGGCTCTTTTTATTAAAAACAAAAACACATCACATACACACGCTATCCATGGTTTTAATACACACGCTATCCATGGTTTTAAAACACACATACACACGCTATCCATGGTTTTAATACACACATACACACGCTATCCATGGTTTTAATATACACAACATACACACGTTATCCATGGTTTTAATATACACATACACACGCTATCCATGGTTTTAATATACACATACACACGCTATCCATGGTTTTAATATACACATACACACTCTATCCATGGTTTTAATACCCACATACCCACACACATAAACACGCACATACACTACAAACACACACTCACTATAGAAACATACATACATACACAACATACACATACTAAAGAAACATATACAGTTATACACACACTACACTGCAGAAACATACACACACACTACACTGCAGAAACATACATACACACTACAGAAACATACACGCTACACTGCAGAAACATACATTCACACCACATACACACACTACAAAAGCATACACACACACACTACAGAAACATATATACACACCACAGAAACCTACACACTGCAGAAACATACATAAACACTACAGAAACATACACACGCGCTACAAAAATATACACACACATTACAGAAACATACACACACTACAGAAACATACATAGACCGCTATTGCAAAAGCACAATCTCATTGTCCATGCTCCTGTTATCAAAACAAATAACAGAAACTCAAGCGCACAAACACAAACCACAAAGCTTAGATGTATAATTAAATGCAAACACAGTGCCTTGATTCATCACAAAAAGCATAATGCAGACTGAAAATAGAGTGTAAACCAGACAGAAAAATAAACACTGACTGAAGGAAAAGAAAAAGACAAGACAAACAAACTACAGAGAGAGAAAAATCGGGGGGGGGGGGGGGTAGAGAAAGAGCAAAAGAGAAAATCGTGCAATTGATAAGGATTTCGACCTACATTAAGAGAGACGAGACAAACAATGCCTCGTAAGTGTACATTATTTTGAGACAAACAGAACAAATTGTACACCTGATGTAGTAGTGACAAGCACAACAAATTGTACACCTGAAGTAGTAGTGACAAGCACAACAAATTGTACACCTGATGTAGTAGTGACAAGCACGACAAATTGTACACCTGAAGTAGTAGTGACAAGCACAACAAATTGTACACCTGATGTAGTAGTGACAAGCACGACAAATTGTACACCTGATGTAGTAGTAACAAACCAACAAGTACACAGCATTCGACAATTTGCATGGAAAACATTCCCGTTTAATAGTTGTGAAAAAAAGCAAAAACAAATAAATGATTAATTAATTTAACTTTCCAAAGTAATTTTTAAATAGAACTTTTGTATCATACATTTGGTACTAGAACGCAAAATGCCTTAGAGTTGAACTGTTGTTGTACAGGGGGGAAAAATGAAAAACTCGAGATACGACCACGAGTTGTGGCTTAGAATAAATTCACAACGATTGGATTAACGTTAAATGTCATAACTTTCAGCTGTCTGAGTTAGATTTACGTGTACACTGAACATGAGTATGGGTGTGCGGCTTATGTAGCCAAGCAAAATGTATCCCAACTGTAATAACTTCTGACCCACTCACCTATCAGTAACAAATGGCTACGTGCTTACCCCAGAGTGAATACCTATTTACACACAATAAACGGAAACACAGGTATTACAATAATGATTAATGAGGAATACTACAAGAAAGATTAGTTTAAAATATAAATCAAACATGAAAATCTAGAATTGTACAAGATAAAAGCATTAATTTTGTTTTCACTATAAGACTTAGGGCCTGTCGTAAGCATACTTTTCTTTTCAAGTCTGAAGTAGTGATGACATCACCACACTCTAGTCGAAATTTGTAGGCTCTCTTTCCAATGAACTGATCCATTTTCCCAGTTGATGTTCTGTTCGGTTACCAAAAATGAGGAGTAACTCATATCTACTGAACTATTTTCCAGCTAACTCAAGAACTGAGCGAGATGGTGTCGTGCTGCGCCTTTACAAAAAATGGGAAGTAACTCTTAAACAACACTATCATGCATTGACCCATTGTTAAGTGTTAATTTTCATTTCGACGCAGTTAAGAAACTTGAATGAACCCTTGATGACAGTCCTAATTTAAAAGAGCAACAACTGGATATGACTGCAGAAACCATTTGACTAGTGGACTAAGTAGAGCGAATACCTGAACAATTGTTCACGCTACTGGCGGTGAGACACTGCAGCAAGTCTGCAATGAGTGATTCTGTTGGGTAGGTAAGTAGATAATTAAATTAATGAAATAAATAAATTAAAAACAACTTCACAGAACTACGCTTAACCATCTGAAGCACCAGCAAATCTGCAATGAGTGATTCTGTCCTGTAAGTAAGTGGGTAATTAAATTATTGAAATAAATAAATTGAAAGCAACCTGACAGATCTAAGCTTATCCAGCTGAAACGCCAGCGAGTCGGTGATGGAGCATGTGTGGGTCAGTGTTATGCAGGACCCACAGTTAGCTACCCGTGGGGGGTATCTGCTTAATGTAACTCGTCCATCACTGACAAACACACTGGTAAAAAAAGTCTCACTAGTCGATCGACTTCTACAGCAGAATTTGCAGTCGGAACAATCAATGTTATGACATCACATTGCTTCAGCATAATTTTTTGCATCAATCTATTGCGCCAGTTGGTGTTACGACCTCACACTGCTTCCGTGCTAACCTTTCGTTCAATCCATAGCGCCAATCGATGACGTCATGATTTAACGCCGTCGGTTCTGATCGTCTGCTTGGCCAATGTAAAAGCAACAACAACAAAAAAACGCAAACAAATAAAATATATGTTTATTTTTGTTTTTTTTTAAAGGGAAGAAAGTTATAGTTTGAGGAGACAACCCGCAGAATCAACGAACATTGGCAGTGGGTGTTGAATAGAAATACGTCAATAAATAAAGCTCTGCATTTATAGTGGCTACAGACCAGCAGACTTCCTAACTTCTTTTATACACCAGAGACATGAGAGAACATCAGAATCGAGATTCAAATTCATATCAATTAGCTTCCATTTTTTTATTCCCCCCCTCTCTCTCTCATTCTCCCTCCCACCGTCTTGGGAGTGGAATGACAGTTCGTATCAAAAATAAAGATGTCTTTATAAATATTACCTAATTTTGATTATTTTTTTTTAAAAAGGTTACGTGTTTGATTCTTCAGTTACGTTGTCTGGTGGTGACCAAAACCTTTTGGATTCAACAAAATTACAAAAATTAAACAATCAGATTTAAAAACAAATCACTGATATAGCAATTATATTTGTTATCATTTGGAATTTTTTTTTAAAGTAGAAGAAACAGACAACCCACACAACATAAATAAACGCATACATATTCCTGCACAAATATAAAGACATGTATTTTTATAAAGAAAATACTTTGAAGTTTGCATAATTTTGATTTTATGCGGAATTACGTACATGAATATTGTAGAGAAATAAAACAAAATGTAACGAGACTAGAAACAAATCAGAATATCTGCCCGATTTCGTTTTAAAGTGGCAATCAGCTTGGAAAAACGAGGTTGGGGGGGGGGGGGGAACCCATGCAATTTTCTTCCTCTCTCTAGCATTTAACTTTTGACACGCATATTACACAAGCTTATACCAGCTCACATCACAGAACACGCTAACGCTGTAAAAGACTGCATACAAAACTCGTCAAAAGTTATATCACCCATAAAATAAAAAAAAGACTGCATACAAAACTCGTCAAAAACAATGCCACCATGTTCTCGTCAGCTAGATCGTCAATGATAAAAGAAAGGACGGCCACACAAAAAGTAATACTAACTGTATGTCCAGATCATGGAGATAAGCATTCTTTCATATATCTACACCCGATCGCCATTATCATTTTAGTTATTCTCGTACTTGGGGAGTCCTTGAATGTGACGTCAGATGCAAGATTTTCATATGCTTTCAAATTTATAAACGCAGCCAATAAGCACAGATCGAATGTCCAACCAGTCTGTCACAAATTTGCTTCATCTACATTCATAAGACTAGTGCTGGCTAGCTCGTCTTGCGGTGACTCGAACACAGGGGTCAGTCGCATTTTCTGATCTTTCCTTGTGAAATAGGTCACGTGTCCTCGTCGTTTCTTGCTCAAGCGATACTTTGGGACGCCCCGACGTCCAGCAGGTGGCGGTGCAAACGCTAGCGGGTGGCGTAATTCTTGAACAGACTCGTGACTTCCGTGACTGTCGGAAGGAGGAACCTGTTCATCCAGAGATGGGTCTGGAGAAAGTTCCGCCTCTTGTTGTCCGTCGAACGACACGGACAGCGCCAAAGACGACGATGGTGACCTTGCCACACTTCTGCTGCTCTTTTTGACCTTTGTCCGAATTTTCTCTATGAAGGTCTTTCGTGTGTTAGGGGTATTAAGTGTACCCTCTGTTGTCAGAGTTCTTGCAGGCCGGAACATATACGTCGACACTTGGTTGGCCGTCACTAGACCGGCACTGTCCATTGTTGCAGCGCCAGACACACCGTCTTCTAAGCAGCAGCAGCAGTAGCGATATTCGCACAGCAGTCTGTTAATATACATTCTGAGAGCAGTATTCTGTCTCCCGATGAGAAAGACGACGAAAACGATGGTAAGAATGAAGAGGATGAAAACAGACACAGCAGCTACAACAGTGACCGTAGAAGACGTAAACATGTGGGCATGCGCAGTCATACTGGTCGTAAATATCGTCACGCAGTTGGAAGGCCACGAAGGCGAGAGAGACATAACGGACAGAGAATACACCGAGGAAGAAGAGAATAACGACGAGGAGGAGTCTGCCAGCGAAGCCAGATAACACGAGTCGACATGTCCGTTCTCAATGCATATGACGTAGCGTGTTTTGGGTTGTAGACCCTCCACCATAGGGGTTCTGGAATTTTTCCGATGAAGCATTACGCAAGAGACCTCTCCTGAAGATGGAGGCGACATGAGCAGGGAATTCGGGGACAACGTGTGGGCGGAGTCATTTCTTCGCCAAAACACCACGGTGTAATTTAGATCCAAATTTTCATCACCTGATGACGACACCAACGACATCACGCCTGAGCCCCTTGACGTCTTGGCGCTGTGACTGTTCATGTCAGCGGCCATGACGTCAATCTTGAGCGTGACTTGCGATGATGTCACAGACTGAGGAGTTACATGGATGAGTTGCTCACACCGAGAACCTGCCCACTGGCCTCCGCAAACACACCGCGCATGCGTCGTGTGATTGTCACCTGAGGGAAGAGTCTGGCAAGGGTTGCCGTTGAGACATTGCAGCTGTTCGCACCCGACTGCAACCACTGAAAGCAAATATATATATACTTTATATAATTACTCCAAAAGGATCCTTTGTGAAAAAGTGTATTAACCTCTCTCTCTCTCTCTCTCTCTCTCTCTCTCTCTCTCTCTCTCTCTCTCTCTCTCACACACACACACACACACACACACACACTTCCCCCCCCCCCCATTCTAAAACCGGTATTTGATATCTTATCCTTCCTCAATGTCCACATAAGAAAACGATACTCACGCAGTAGACTTCTTATTCTAACAAAAGCTCCAAGAGTTTGAAAATATTTACACTCAAACTACACCACAACAAAAACTTTACACACACGAAAACAAAAGATAAAGTAATGAAAGAAAATATTAGCACCACACGCAGAATACAAGTGTAAACAAATCAAGGAGTTTACGGAAAGAGACGTAAATAAAATGGATATTTGAATAAATAGTTACACTTGTCATACAGAGCTATATTTTCCGCAGGAAAACGATATTTATAATTATTGAGAGCCCTAGTGAACGTGACATTGTTCTCTTTGTCTCTCAGCTCAACAGGCAAAGCATTCCGGCAGAAGGACTGCTAAGCGAAGGACTGTTCGATGGTTACTTTGTTTAACACCAAAACTGCAATCTGATGCACCCAAATTAAAATTGAATTATATATTTATTATAATTAATTTTTATTCTTGACCTATTTCTAAAGAGACCGAATTGCGTATCACAATTTCTTATAATCGGATTAAAGATTTAAAAGACCTGAGCTATTCTTGTTAGGTTTGAAGCCTGCGTGTATCGGTCAGCTGGTCAGGCGTGTAATTACGTAATGTGAGTCACAAGCTACGTAAACTGCACGTGACATGCGATGGGAGAGTGTAGAACTTGTGCGTCGGTTAAATCTCAAAAGAAGAAAAGGTCATTAACTTTTAAAAGAGAAGTCCTGGAACTGTGGTAAAGGCGATGAACAAGTTTTAAAATTATAAGGATTTAGTCTAGACACTGAGATAAAAACAAAAAAAAAAAAACATTTCTTATGATTTCGACAGAAACGAAAGATAATGTTTTAAAATGTCATTGGTATCGAGGTCTTTATTCTTCAAATGGCTTGACAAATAGCTAGTTTAAAAGGGACAGGAAATTGCCTTATGAAAGAAGAATTTATGTTGCCAATCAGAGCCGGCAATAGTGACGTCAGAATATGGCCTAGTTTGGGGATACATTTTGTGTAGGACTATTCATAGAAATCCACAGATATGGGTTGAAATGGGCAACAGGTAATTGTTGAAACTCTGCATCATGGTTATTACAAGAAGTTGGCAGTTCAGATAACAGGTTGCTGTGAAATGAATCTTCTATACTTTAGTCTGTTGCAGAAAATAAAATTTGCGAACTGACCCGGTGGACTTACTGTAGAGAATGTAGATAAGCGATGAAGATGATTTTTTTGCCATTAATTTATCTGTTGTGAAGAACAACTGTTTACAGATGGTGTACTCTCAGTGATGCATAGACTCTACAAGTTGGATTTTGCTAATGTTGGCTGCTGATAACTAATCCATGGATGGTCAAGCTAATGTTGTTAATGTTGACTGCTGGATAATTCATGTGTGGAGGGTCAAACTAATGTATTGATTGTTTGATAACTAATTTGTGGAGGGTCAAACTAATGTTGTTAATGTTGACTGCTGGATAATTAATCTGTGGAATGGTCTAAGTAATGTTGCTAATGTTGACTGCTTGATAAGTTATCAGTGGATGGGCAAACTAATGTTGCTAATGTTGACTGGTTGATAACTGATCTGTGGATGATCAAAGTACTGCTGCTAATGGTGACCTCTTGATAACTTATCTGTAGATAGTGAAACGAATGTTGCTGAAGCTGGCTGCTTGATAAGTAACCTATGGATGTTGGCTGCTTGATAGCTAACATGTCGATGGTCAAACTAATGTTGACTGATTGATAAGTTATCTGTGGATGGTCAAACTAATGTTGACTGATTGATAAGTTATTTGTGGATGGTCAAACTAATGTTGACTGATTGATAAGTTATCTGTGGATGGTCAAACTAATGTTGCTAATGTTGGCTGCTTGATAGCTAAACTGTGGATGGACAAACTAATGTTTCTATAGCAGGAAGCACAAGTCCACTTCGCCAGTCGATTGATATTGATGGGGGATGCGTTAGACAACTCTAGATGTACGTACTCAGCAGTTGGGGATTTTGCACAGTAGGCAGACGTGTTATCACATGTAACTGATTGGCTGAGGTCTGTAATGATGCTTGTATTACTTTTTGAAATGTCAGCTGGTGGGAACAACATGCATGTAAACGTTATCCACTCAAATCTCTGTAAATGTCACTACATTGATATTAGGGATGAACTCTATATCATGCATGTAAACGTTATCCACTCAAATCTCTGTAAATGTCACTACATTGATATTAGGGATGAACTCTATATCGTGCAGGCATGTTGCGTGTGATTTTCCGTCGTGACGTAAGTGACGTTATCATACACTGCCTGCGACTAAATAATTATTTAACTTTCATCTACCCCCACTACTAAACAACTTATTTATGATTTAAAAAATAATGAAATATAGCATTAACAGAAAACCAACCAAAAACGGCTTTGCGTTATATGATCCTAAAGTGGTGTAAAGTGTTGAACTTGGTGGTTGCGAATGAACAGATATTTAAGGGCAATGTCTGGGGTTTTTTTTCTAATGTCCCACAACGATTTAGTAACCTCCCCATTGTCTCATATATTTAGTTAGGCCTACAATTTAGAGTTATAATTAGCGAGTTAAGAACGTCTTATCGTGCTTGCTTTGTTAACTTTGGTAAAATATCATTCGTAAGTAAAAATAAAAAATACTTAACGTTTGACCTTAAAAAATAGAACACCACGTGACCTGGGCAAAAGCATCGAACACAGGAAGAGTTCATTTCACCTTTAACCTTAATGATTCACCGTACAGAGAAAAGGGATTATTTCACGTTTAACCTTAATGATTCACCGTACAGAGAAAAGGGATTATTTCGCGTTTGACCTTGGTTATAAGAAAAAGAAAGGAAGGAAAAAGGATCTTACACAGAAAAAAATGACATTACATGTTTCAATTTGGTTAAACATCGTATACAGAAAAATGACGCTTTATCTTTGATTTTGGCAAAACATCATAAAACAAAGGAAAATAACATTAACGTTTTACCTTGGTAAGAAATGAAATCGTCAAAAATAAAAAAAGATATTTAATGTTTTAACTTGGTAAGAAATAAAATGGCAAAAAGAAAAAGCATATTTGAACTTGGTAAAACAAAAGGGGAAAAAGCAATTCCATGCATGGAAAATAAATTAAAAATTATATATCCAATGACCTTGGTAAACAGCAAAATAACATCGTCTGATCTTAGTAAAATTGTGTAGTGTGTGTGTTTGTGTGTGTGTTATTCCAAATTCTCTTTTTGAAATGCTTGGTATAGCATAGTTATTTTATATTTAGTTCAAAAGCTGAATAGTATCGTTACCTGTGCGCCACGTGAAGATCACGAGACAGAGAAGTGCCACGTGACCTTTCCTCGTGTCCATGCGTCATTCACCACCGACACGTCACTCACCATTGACACGTCATTATCCAGTATGACGCCTCAAAGCGGTATCTCTGGGGTCATCTTCTCTATGAAATACAATATGTGGATTTCCAAGATAGATATTGTACATAATATAATCAATACATTCACATGCGAGTGTTTATATACAAATATACACATTGACACACATTTTCACGCGAGTGTTTATATACAAATATACACACTGACACACATTCTCACGCGAGTGTTTATATACAAATATACACATTGACGCACGCATCAATCACACTCATCACGCATCCGCATCATCTACACAATCAGCATCATAACAAAAAAGGTTTATTTTTCGAGATCATTCCTAAAATATGTGGCCCTAAATCGTTTAGCAGAATGACAACAAAACTGAAATGTGTGACCCTAAATCAATTAGGAGAATGACAATAAAACTGAAATGTGTGACCCTAAATCAATTAGGAGAATGACAATAAAACTGAAATGTGTGACCCTAAATCATTTAGAAGAATGACAATAAAACTGAAATGTGTGACCCTACTAAATCTTTTAGAAAAATGACAATAAAAACTGAACTGCTGATACAAACGTAAAGCATATGTGATGCTGGCATGAAGCGCTTTTGTATTTGTTTCTTTCTCGCTTGCTTTCTTTCCTCTCTCATTCCCTAAGCTGCCTTTCTTACTCTTCCTTCCTTCTCTTTCTTAAAATACTGATCGTTTTTTTAAAAATTTTATATAGAGGAAGAAGTATCTAGTAGACCCCAGAGTAGCAAAATAATGTAATCACAACTGATTACTTCACAAACAAAAACTGATCTTGTATTCTTATACACACATTTTGGCTGACAAGAGTTTCGCATATTGTACTCAACAATGCTCTATTTTGCAGATATGTTTGCCTCCATAGAAAGAATTTGAAACTAAGAGCAATTATAAACAAAATATTAAAGTAAAAAGAAAATATGTCACACACACACACACACACACACACACTCACTCACTCACTCACTCACTCACACTCACACACAGTCATTCATTCATTGTTATTCCTTCTGTCTCCCACCATGAGTTTCCCTATAAATCCAGTACGCATAAGTATGTGACGTTGGTATTTGAACAGGTTTGCTGTTCCTTCCAGATACCGTGGGCCGTGGCGGGACCAGAAGGGCAGCAGACTGACTGCTCGGGAGTTGGCAGGTCAAACAGGAAAACTGCCAGAGAAAGAGCGGGGCTATCTCTTTGAGCCAGAAGCTGATTCTTCCGATATTTGAACCGACCGCCATTTTCGACCCACTTCTTTTCTACTGCGTGTGAGCTCTGCTGTTTGTGTGTGTGTATGTGTGTGTGTGTGTGTGTGTGTGTGTGTGTGTATGAATTTGAGTGTATATGCTTATGACTGTGTGTGCGCGTTTTGTTGCGGAATTTAAAAAAAAAATCGTTTAGGGGAACAGTGAATGCGCCCAGCGTGAGCTGTAGTTTGAGGAAGCACTTGAGCGAGTGTGGAAATACAAGGCGTTGTCTCCTTGTTCTACAAGTTCTGGATGTCTGTGACTTCATGATGTGGAAGCAGTTTGGATGGACGTACTCAGGAAGGCGGAAGAAATAAGAGTTGAAGGTGACTTCGTGAAATTAATGCTACACTAATGAACATACTGAAACAGTCATTAACGAAACATATTTCAAATATAACGGAACTAAACTATGTGGCATCATCAGTGCGTGTGTGTGAGAGTGTGTCTGTGTGTGTTTGAGAGAGAGAAACAGGAGCAGAGTCGAGAGAAAATGTATATGCAAACAACCTGAAAACCGTTAAAACAGGTGAATAATGGAAATTATCGTTAAGGTACGCCAGAGACATTCAGACAGACAGACAGACACACACACACACACAGAGGGAAGAGACGGGTGAAAAGTACAAAGAACTTATGAAATAATTGAAATTTTTAGGTAAATATGCGTGCGTCTTTTCTTTTAGTAGGGGTTTTGGGGATTTTAATGGATTTTTCCATATCTCAAACTCAGGCTAGAATGATGACGACGACGACGATGATGATGATGATGAAATTAGGATGATAGGAGCTTCCGGCAATCAGCCAGAGTGGTGATGATAAATGGTGTCCCTGCTGTCCATTGCGCTCATGTCTGGCTGGTAGAGGCATCCATTAGCCCGGTAGTCCGTGGGCTAATGTAGTGGTGGTTGTTGTTGTAGAGGAGAGGGTGGGGTATCTTACAAAGCCTAGGAAAGTAGCACACCAGGTCTGTATCAAGTCCGGGATGTTCAATCTCTACCTATGTCACTGTTGTTGACGACGTTGCTATTCAACACTACCTACAGAGTCACACCTCGTGCAAGGGGACGAAATCAGCGGAAGCCGCAAAAGCCCTATCATCTGCCACCCAGACCTTTCTGCTAGTGTGTGTGGGAAATGCAGTGTTAACTGCTCTTCATCCTCTCATCGTCAGAATCGCTTTGGCGAAGAGCGACATCGTACAAAGTAGATCGTACGACAAATGGAGTCCACGTCGTCTGATTTGCTAATAGTGCTAAAACAGCTTTCAAAATAACAACAAAAATTATTAATGGAGGTAAAGTGTCAGGTATCATCAGTTCCGTGTACAGCACGCGCGCGGTTTGTGTGTGTGTGTGTGTGTGTGTGTGTGTTCTATCATGAGGAAAAGAGACAAAGGGTTAATGAAGAGGCCTGCAGTGTGTGTGTGTGTGTGTGTGTGTGTGTGTGTGTGTGTGTGTGTGTGTGTGTGTGTTCTATCATGAGGAAAAGAGACAAAGGGTTAAAGAGGCCTGCAGTGGGAAAAAAAATTGCTCTTTCAGGCTAAGACTCTCGATAGCTCACATTCCCTTCTCGACCGTTCAATTAGAATGTTTTGTATTTTAATTGTTTTGTTGTTATTTCCTCTGTGGTTATTTTCTACTGAACGCTCAACAAGCAGGAAGAAAGTTTAAAAGTTCGCAAACCACATCCCTTGTTGATACTCAATTTAACTGTAATTCTTTTTCTATCTAATCCTATCTTAAAACTTCACATCCAGTATCCTTTGTTGACGCAGTTGACTACAACGTTTTGGCTCGGCATGATGGAAGATGCTTGAACACGAATGACTTAGGTGTAAACAGTCTCAGCATGGAGACCGATGGCTGCAACCAAACAAGGCTTTGACCTGTGACATGCACTCCCTTTGTGTCTGCGACTAACAATAAAGAGGTCAGGCAGTCTGAAGGGGGAAAACTGTTAAGTAACCTTTTATGTTACTTGGTTATCTATGCGCAGCCAGTTGATTAAGGGTCATGAAGCTAAGAATAACAACCTCATCACTGTGTTGCCTTGAATACGAAGTAAATAAAGGCAGAATATGCAAGAACTGGAGTCTGTGTGTAAGTGAGTGTGTGCGCGCGTGCACGTATGTGTGTGTGTGTGTGTGTGTGTGTGTGTGTGTGTGTGTGTTTCAATGTGAAATCTCAATGCTCGGAGAGGATTTTGCAGTCTGGCGCTTATAGAGAACAGTGGAACGAGAGAGAAAAAGCACTTAGCACATTTTTTCATTTTTGCTCTCTTTCACCCACCGTTGTGTCTCTATCGCGCTCATATTTCTCTATCTGCATCTCTCTCTCTCTTCATGTTTCATCTCTTGATTTTCACTATGTGACAAAGTAAATTTGCCTTTCCCTATTTCTAAATTTAACTGTTATATACATTTTTAAATGTCAAGGTGACACGAAGTAGGGCAATGCTTGTGCTGATATTTTTAAGTGTCAAAGTTCGAAGTAAACAACTCAGGTAAAAAAACGTGCTAGACTTGCTGATACAATCTAAACTGGTTTTAGGCGGATGAGTAGTTACTTTTTTTTTTATTATCAAATGGTTAAGATTTACAAGAACGAGACCAGCTGAGATCAAAAGTTTACCTGCTGTAAAGAATTCAATTGACTAATCATTTTGAATTTGATGTGGCAAGAAGTCCAGAAGAATGGTAGGTGGCCATTAGCTTAATGGTGAGTTAGCTGACCGATTGAGAGAAAGTGCTGCTGTTGGTGAAGATTTGCGCTGGTGTTTGCTCGGTGTTGACTTGGTTTTTGTTGAATTTTTTTGGTATTTCTATTTAATTTTTTTTAAAGGTTATTTTCTTTGTACCATAGGCACTAGGCCAGCGGTTTGAACCGACTGACCTTTGTGCCCATGGGATAGTGTTGTGTATGGGCGAATTCCCGCCATTGGGATGCCGGTTTGGTGGGGCTTGAAATTTGAAATGTTCGAGAAGAATTAAAGTTGATTACCTTTGTGTTTCTGAATGTAGAGTTGTGGGCTGGTGATGTAAATATAATCCAGTTTTCTGCGCATTGTACTACGCGAATCGTGAACTGGTCCAATGTTGCAGAATATGTGAAATGTATTTTTCTTGTAGTGCGTCGAGTTGATGTTTGGCGTGTGAAAGTAAAAAAATCCAGTTCATTCCAGAGTCACGCCAGTGTATTTTGTTGCTTGTACCACGGGGCACTAGAACAGCAGGTTTGAGACCTATAAGTCTTTGTGCCCGTGAGGTCTGCCGATCTCGCTGTGTGAAGTCCGTAGTGCGAGTTGTGGTTGTCGATATTTCCGTCCTGTGACTGACCATAATGTTGGTTGACCATCTCGCCGTGTGATTTGTTACAGTCAGATTGAGCGCGCGCAGATTTTGGTGAAATCCGCCATCGGAAGCCGGTCTGGCGAATTATAATCTGTGTTTGTAGCTTTTTGATCTACTTAATGAGGTATCCAGTGCCATAATGTATTAAACCCACTCCTATTATCCAAATCACTTACAAACACCAAATTTTAATATTTAGGACGGTACAGATATGTTTGCACATTTGTTTAATTAAGCCAAAATCACACTTCCCAAACGAATCAATGACTCACTCTACCCCCAACCATTCCTTTCGACGCTAAAAAAATTCAATAATTGAATAGAAATAAAAATAAGGTGGACATAATCATTTTTTCTATTTTCACCATAATAGCGTAACAGGCATTCCACACGCAACTGAGCAAAGAGTTACTTTAAATAGGTTTTGCTCTTGTTGGTTCAGCTTCTAAATATATTTTACTCATCTTTTGTCTGTGCAGTGCGGTTTTCTGATCGCGTTTGAACAATTTCTCATGATTCTCTCCTAAGTGGACAGATTCCAGACAAAGATCTTCTAGTAATTCAGAACCTGCCACAAACTCAAATCTGTAGAGTGATGTCTCAAATGCTCCAGATAAAATTCTCGAAAACCAGGAGACAAAAATAAGACCACCTTTGGAACAAGAAGCGTCCAAAGTGTCCGTACTGCATACTACTTATTTTTCTTAAATTAACCGTCACTTAACAGCATTTACTCACCCAAAGCTTTTACAATTTCCACTAATAAATTCCTATAATCATATGGTAGTTGTTTTTTTTATAATGACAAAAATTCTGTGGTGTGTGCAACATAAGTTAGACGTGTACTTTCTTGATCGTCACTTGTATATTTTGTCCGTGTGTGGCAAACCATTATGATGACGTCACTTGTATATTTTGTCCCTGTGTGGCAAACCATTATGATGACGTCACTTGTATATTTTGTCCCTGTGTGGCAAACCATTATGATGACGTCAAATTAATATCACTGGAGATGTTTATCTCCAGAAGTGTGAAACAACAGGGGGAATCACATGGAGGAAATATTTTTTTTTTTAAATGAGAAACATTCATTTTGGATGTTCATGAAGGATTATTTGTACATGTACAGCGCTTTATATGGAATTGGACATTCTATGAACATTACATGGAACTGGACATTCTATGAACATTATATTTACAAATTAAAAAATATCGTCTTCAAGATCTGCCACCGAAGGAACGAAGATGAACGGTTTTTATTTCATATTACATGTATTCTATTCAGAATTACTTTCGCGCCCCATTCTGAGAACTAGCTAGCTAGACAGCATACCATTCTGAGAGCTAGCTAGCTAGACAGCACCCCATTCTGAGAGCTAGCTAGCTAGACCGCCCCATTCTGAGAGCTTGCTAGCTAGACAGCGCCCCATTCTGAGAGCTAGCTAGCTAGACAGCGCCCCATTCTGAGAGCTAGCTAGCTAGACAGCGCCCCATTCTGAGAGCTAGCTAGCTAGACAGCACACCAAAACACAAAACTACAGCATGCACACAGATATTTGCGCTAATGATCAAAGACTTCTTATAAACAAGCTGCGACAAATTAGCCTAATAACCAACGACACTCCGGGCGATAATTTCGTCTGATAACGAACGATCATTCTTGGGACAGAGACGATACATTAATATTTGATACTGAAAGAACTACCACTTTTCTAAATATATACTACCTGTAGGTCTACATTTCTACGGTTCATATAACAAGTAATCCAAGCTGTGTGTGTGTTTGCAAATGACTGTAAAATAAATAATGTCGTACATTCTAGGATGTACTGCGCACAAAATCATAGCGTCTAGCGGGAGGTATTGCCAATGTCTGCACAACTCCGAAAACCTGCTAGTTACAAAGTACTCTGAAAACCACACAGTCTCACCAAATAAGCCTTTTCTAATATATTTATTTTAATTAAAAGTGCTGATAATGGTAGTTTTAGAATAGGTGTCTTTTCTAATCTTAAGCGGCGGTAAGCCATGTCGACACCTGCAAAGACGAAAGTATGAGATCCAGTGATTGTCGCTCCGGCGTTTGGGTCCTAACATGGGCACTGTGAGAATTCCTGTGCTCGCCGGAATTAGAGGCCCGGACTAGGAATGACAACACAAAACTTGCTGACCTGAAGAGCGACAGCTAGTGCTGAGTTAATTTAAACGTCTAGGCACAGGCACACAAAGACTTTAGTGTCGTGTGCAACATGCACTGCTTACGTATGCCGTCGTACGCCTAAGCATGAAGGAAACATATGACTATGTGTGTGTGTGCTTGTGCGTGTTTAAGTACGCGTGTGTGTTAAGTGAATTACAAATAGTGAAGACAAAATACCTTTTGTATGTGTATTGTGTGTTGATTACAAAGAGTTAAGACAAAATACGTTTTGTATGTGTAACGTGTATTGATTACAAAGAGTTAAGACAAAATACGTTTAGTATGTGTAACGTGTATTGATTACAAAGAGTTAAGGCAAAATACGTTGTGTGTGCGCGCACATTTAGTATGTACTGGATTACAAATGTTTAAGATGAAATGTGTGTGTGTGTGTGTGTGTGTGTGTGTGTGTGTGTGTGTGTGTGTGTGTGTGTGTGTGTAAAATCTCTTTGATCAGGCCATCACGTCAGCCATTTATTTCTCTGGCTCTGAGCTGTTTTCTCTAAATGAGTCCGAGTGCCCGTACTTTTGACCTTTGACCTTTAGATAAGACGTGTCTACGAACTGTATAACGGATTTGTAATCTTGTCATAACTCTATGTAATCTACATCAAAATTGCTTTAAATGGACTTATTCTTGGCATACAACCCATCGTGACCTGTGACCTCATGCTGACGTATAAGCAAGGTGAATGATAAGCCCATAACGTGGTCACTGACATTTTAGTCAATGCGTCCCCAACCGGATCTAACTGACGTATTCTAAAAAGAACTAAGAACACCCACTGAGAAGCGAAATGTGAAAATAGTTAAAGCGACTGTAATATTTGCTAAATTTGTACATTAATGAAATATTAATGATGCAGTAATAATGAGAAGTATGTTTTAGCAATATAATAAGTTGTGTGTAGTCATGCAGAGTAAAAGCGTGTTTAGTGACTAAATATGTAAGTTAATAGTGCAATAGGATATGTAACTTGTAATTATGCAGTGTGTAAAAAAGATATTTAACAATATTGACTAGAGTATAAGATGCATATCAGAGTTGTGTAAAATGTTGCATACTGTATGTAGTGTAATAAGATGTGTAATAATCTACTGTAATACATTGCAATTATGGAGTGTAAAAAGATGTTGTCTAATAATAACGTACTGTAATATGTGTGCAATAATTGCACTGTAAAAACCTGTAGCTGTATAGCAGAAAGCATGTGTAATTGCTCAGTGTAGTATGTAATTATGCTGTATAAGTATAATTGTGCAAAACAACATGAATACGTATCTATACACTGCACATGTAATAATGCAGTTAAAGACTAATATTAAATGACTGTAGTGTGGAATATAGTTATGCAAAGTATATATAAACTTGTACTGTAGATGTAATTAAGTAGTGAAAGACTTAAGTTGTGTAATATTTGTAAGAGTCTTGCCGCATAACAGTGGTTCTATTATTGTGACAGATTTGTACAACAGCTTAATAAGTCCTCTTCGTTAACATCAATGGCGTTCAGTGTATATCGGGACCCTAAAATACGCTTTCCTTTTCAGTCTAGAGTAAGTAAAGTAATTAGAATATTATACAATCTAGTACCCTAACTGTAATAATCAGTTGTAAGTAATACAAAAAGTTGTAATATCTCTGTGGTTTCTGCAGTAGTGGTCATATCGACACCTTAATAAGACTGTAAAATCTCTATGGTTCCTAAAGTTGTGAAAATAAACCAAGTCCTTAATAAGACTGTAAAATTTCTATGGTTCCTAAAGTTGTCAAATAAACCAAGACCTTAAAAACTGCAACATCTCTATGGTTGCTACATATGACGTATCAGATCAAGGCTGTAATAAAGCTGGTTCCTACATTTGTTCTATCAGATCTAAACCTTAAAAAAAAACTGTTATATCTCTATGGTTCCCACAGTTTTCATATCAGATCGATACCTTAATAAAAGGTGTAACATATCTTTGGTCGTCATAGAAACAGAGATATTAATTTTAAAATATGTAATATATCCTTTGGTCTCGATAGTTGTCATATCAGACCGAGACCTTAACAAAACTGCAATGTCTCTATGGTTCTTACACTTATCATATGAGATTATTTCTTTAACAAATCTTTCATGAATCCGACATCGTCGTCGTCAATTTAGGGGTGATAGGGGCTTCCGGCTTCCGCTGATTTCGCCCCCTGGCACGAGGTGTGCCGCTATAGGAGAGTTGAGTATGATGAAAGCCAGGGTAGAAGTTCGAAGAAAGGACAGTTTTAGAATGATGATGAAGGATGGCCTTTCGTTGCAATCATGTCTGACCGATAGAGACATCCATTAACCCGGTAGTCCGTAGGCCAACATAGTGGTGTAGCAGTAGTCGTGTCTTTCAGAGCCCGGGCTGGTAGAACGCCAAATCTGTACCTAGCGTGTAAGCAAGCCAGCGATATTCACCTCTTTACCTTCTCACTGGTGATGTTGTTGTCGTTGTCGCTGATGTTGTGTCCCCGGTGTCCGTTGGGATTGACATAGGCGGGCGCTGGCGGCCAGTATAGATGGTCGAGCAGGAGCTGGATCACGTCCGCAATGGGATGATTGAAATATCACCACTGGGGATACTGCTGCTCATTGTGCTGCCATTTTTGTTGTCGCTGTCGTTGTTGATGGTGGTTATTTCTTCGGCGTTGTTGGAGCCATTTGTGTGGCTGTTGTTGTTGTTGTTGCTGTACTCGTACATTCTGTGGTGGGCGCTGTCTTTGTGTTCACACTGTTCTGTTGTTGTTGTCTGGCCTTCTGTTGTTGTTATTGCCGTTGTCAGTGTTGCTCTCGGTGGCGTCTTTCTGGCAAGGGTGAGAGCAGAGGGGCCTAGCAAAATCCTCCAATGAGGTATCGACTTCGGTCTCGATCTGCTTGTCTGATTTCTTTGTGATATCCGTTTCTCTCTGCATTAGTTTTTTTTTTCCATTTCGATCTTGCTCGTCTGGGTGTTGGCAATTTTTATTGGCTTCTTTTTATCCTCCTGATTTGTTGAGGTTGTTGTCAGGATTTTTTTTGCCTTCAGTTATAGTAAATTGTGTCTGGGTTTTCTTCTCTCTGCAGATTCAGTTTGTGTAGTCCGCGCAAAGGCCTTAATTTGTTGTCTTGTTGTCTGCAAAGAGCTGACTTTCAATTTCGGTGGTAGTTTCCAGACAATCTGTGTTTTGGATTCCGTCTCTCTAGTTCGGGGGCAGTTGTCTGAGTATATCCTGCTGTGGTTTCTGGCTTTCTTGACATTGAGAGATGGTTTTGGAGAATCTGATATTGTGACATGCATGTTCTACATCTCGATTCAGTTATACACTTAGGTCTTCCCCTTCCAGATTTCTGAAAAGAGTCCAGATTAGGTCCGATAATGATTTGCCAAGTTTTGGATTGTCCGACTTAATTATGTAGTCGAGAGGCGTTAAATCGTTTTCGTGTATGGATCCGTCATATTGAGATCGACTTTTTTGTGTAGTCTTCAATATTGTATTTTCTTTCATATTGGTCTTGAATATTTTTGTGTAGTCTTCAATATTCTATTTTCCTTCATATTGGTCTTGAATGTTTTTGTGTAGTCTTCAATATTCTATTTTCCTTCATCCTCCCACCCTGTCAAGGGCCTGGGAGTAGCCGCATGATGCAAACCATCCTGATTTTTCTCCAACCTAAAAAGGACTTGAGAATAGAGTTGGCTGCAGTGGCTGCTGCCCATGTGTTTTGTCTGTCATCCTTAATCGTGAACAAATGGTGGGTAGCAAAGAATAATAATACGCTATCAGTCATGCAAATACGAGGGTAACAAAATGAAGCAAAGAAAACACTAAATCAGAAGTCTTAAAAGAGAAAAAATATCAGGAAAGACAACAATAGTACTTAGGAGTTTGAAACGTGTAAGAACTCTGTGCTTAAACATTAGCTATAATGACCTTGACCAAGGAATTCAATCTGAAGAGTGACACACAGAAGAAAAAAGTAAAAAAATTATAATAAAAGACGGTCATTTATCAAGTTAGCTAGCTAGGTTGACAAAATGATAAATATACAGGCAGTTAGAGAGTTTATGAAAGTGACAGAAAGACTGAACGATAAACAGACAGACGGATGGAAAGTCAGACTGAAAGTAATATGGACAGATGCACAAATAGAGAGACATTCTCATGCAGAGAGTTAGATGGATAGAAAGATACACAGATAATTTGTACCTATGCAGTGCAGAACATACGCACGCTCGCATGCACGCACGCACGCACGCACGCACGCACACACACACACACACACAACACAGAATTTGAAACTGTTTACGTGGAGACGATCACTTTACACCAAATTGCACCCACCAACAAGCACAACATATGTCTGCTTCTGGCTCGCACGGGTCTCATTAAAAATTTACTAGACGTGCGTTCGCCGGCAACTGGTATAATGGCCGGCTCAGGCATTCTTGCAAAATATCGGACATCAGAAAAGTATTCGACGTGCTGAGGTCACACCGGACATAAGCCCATTATTGTAATTAGTAGAGTGTCCACAAATATTGATTGGCAGAGCTACAACTTCATCCTAGTCACGAAACAACGGACACAGCCTACGAGTAATTTATTTTGATGATGCCTAAAATGCGCCAGACAGCCGGAAGGACTGAAAGAAACTGTCCGGGACTAGCAGAGAAAGACACAAGAAGGGATTTCTGGCACGGAAACTACTACAGCTGACTAACAACAAAATTATTACTACGGCAGTTTAAACAGTCACATTCGACCAACAACAAAATTATTACTACGGCAGTTTAAACAGTCACATTCGACCAACAACAAAATTATTACTACGGCAGTTTAATCAGTCACATTCGACCAACAACAAAATTATTACTACTGCAGTTTAAAAAGTCACATTCGACCAACAACAAAATTATTACTACTGCAGTTTAAAAAGTCACATTCGACCAACAACAAAATTATTACTACTGCAGTTTAAAAAGTTACATTCGACCAACAACAAAATTATTACTAATGCAGCTTAAATGGTCACACAGTTAACCAACAAAATTATATCTAATTACTTTTGATTAAAACGACAGCATCCAATAAATAAAACTGAACAACACGAATTTTTAAAAAAACAGCATAAAATGAAACGTAAAAAACAAACAAATTAAAAGAATTTTTTTTTAAATCTCACACGCAAACTCACACAAACCCAAGTAGAGGTTATGTTTGCGACTGATATGCCTACATACAGAGGCCTAATGAGGCCTTCTTGGTTTAATTATGAGCGTATCATTTTTCATTCCGAAACCCCCCCCCCCCAATTAATCTCTACTACATATACAATTACACCCAGTGCCTTGAAAAGATCCTTTCTACATATCCGACATCAAAACTCCTCATGCAAATCAAATCCAGTTTCTTCACCTTGAAATAAGTAATTCATGTCCAACGAAATACGTAAAGCACAGACTGGGGCTTCCTTCCTTGTCATTCCAGTTTTAGGAATTTCGTCTGTACTGGGTACTCGATACTTGTTAATGTTTAGTACTAGACACGTTTTAATATTTTGTCCGAGAAATATTTTAATGCCTTGTACTAGATAAGTTTTAATATTTTGTGCGAGATACTCTTTAATGCTTTGTACTAGTCACGTTTTAATGCTTTGTACTAGTCACGTTTTAATGCTTTGTACTAGACACTTTTTAATGCTTTGTACTAGACGTTTTAATGCTTTGTACTAGTCACGTTTTAATGCTTTGTACTAGACGTTTTAAAATTGTGAGACACGTTTAAAGCTTTGTACAAGACGCGTTTAATATTTTGTGCGAGACACGTTTTAATACTTTGTACTGGACATAAATTATGTACATTTGTTTATCTTGGTGCTACAGTAAGCTGGTGTTTTCTCGTCTGCTGTGTGAGTTTATAAATGCTTGTTTGTTTCTTATCCTTGAGAATGAACGTATGCTTGTTTGTATGTGTCCTTGTCAGTGTGTACGAGGGTGTTAACTTGTTTGTATGTGTCCTTGTCAGTGTGTACGAGGGTGTTAACTTGTTTGTATGTGTCCTTGTCAGTGTGTACGAGGGTGTTAACTTGTTTGTATGTGTCCTTGTCAGTGTGTACGAGGGTGTTAACTTGTTTGTATGTGTCCTTGTCAGTGTGTACGAGGGTGTTAACTTGTTTGTATGTGTCCTTGTCAGTGTGTACGAGGGTGTTAACTTGTTTGTATGTGTCCTTGTCAGTGTATACGAGGGTGTTAACTTGTTTGTATGTGTCCTTGTCAGTGTATACGAGGGTGTTAACTTGTTTGTTTGTGTCCTTGTCAGTGTATACGAGGGTGTTAACTTGTTTGTTTGTGTGTGTCCTTGTCAGTGTATACGAGGGTGTTAACTTGTTTGTTTGTGTCCTTGTCAGTGTATACGAGGGTGTTAACTTGTTTGTGAGTTTATGCCTGTTTGCTTGTTCGTTTGGCTATGCGAGTTTATTCATGCTTGTTGATTAGAATATCCTTCAGTTTATAATTGCTTCCTTGTGTGTTCATTTGAGTGTTTGTTTATGTGTACTTTGCGAGTTGATAGATGCTTGTTGGTGGTGTGACCTAGTGATTTTATGCAAGCTTCCTTGTATGTGTGTATGCTAGACACGCATGTTGGTTTGTCTGAGTGTGTGTGATTTGTTTCACTTTCTATGTGCCCACTTACGTGTATGGCAGTGTGAGTGTGTTTGTGTGAGTTTATGCCAGCTTGCATTTTTATGATAACCAGTTGAGTGTAGTGTATTTTTTTTCCTCAAGCTATCAGGTTTCACTTAGTTTTTAAAAGTTGTGATCTTTTAAAGCGAGTTTCAATCGTCTATGAATACTAATTGAATAACTTTTATTGTTATATATTCCTATTTGTAGTTTATCTAGTTTTATTCTTACTTAAGTTTAATATCCGATATTAAATCAATAGGAAGAGAGATTTAAAACAATTATTGTTCGTTTTTCCGCTAAGATTGAGAGCGTCGAGAGGCGGAAGTCTGCGCAATAGATCGAAGCCAGAATAGCTGTAGCGTAATCGCCCCTTGCTAAGCCCTGTCCTCGGGACTGACTTGTCAAATAATCTATCTGCCACATTGTATTGTACTCTGAACATTCTAAATGTTTCTTTATTGTACTCTAGCCACATGTTGCTTTATTGTACTTTGGCTCTACATGTTGCTTTATTGTACTATGTACATCTATGCGTTGCTTTATTGTACTCTAGCTACATGTTGCTTTATTGTACTATGTACATCTATGCGTTGCTTTATTGTACTCTAGCTACATGTTGCTTTATTGTGCTCTGTACATCTACATGTTGCTTTATTGTACTCTGAACGTGTATAAATATTTAGAGTACAATAAAGCAACATATAATCTTCAGAGTACCTTAAAGCAACATATATACATATTCAGAGTACAATAAAGCAACATATAGATATTCTGAGTTACAATAGAGTAACACACTGAACATTTACACGACGCTTTGCTGTACACTGAACATCTACATGCTGCTTTATTCTACACTAAATATATTCCTTATATTTTTGTTTGTTCTACACTGAACATCTACATGCTGCTTTATTCTACACTAAATATATTCCTTATATTTTTGTTTGTTCTACACTGAACATCTACATGCTGCTTTATTCTACACTAAATATATTCCTTATATTTTTGTTTGTTCTACACTGAACATCTACATGCTGCTTTATTCTATACTAAATATATTCCTTATATTTTTGTTTGTTCTACACTGAAAATGCACATGTAATTTTATTGTACCCTTTATGTACGAATGTATGTATGTATATATAAGCTACTTTGGTCACGCTATTATTATGCATTATGCTTTGCTGTAATACTGTTATTGCTACTTTGATCACACTATTATTATGCATTATGCTTTGCTGTAATACTGTTAATGCTACTATGGTCACGCTATTATTATGCATTATGCTTTGCTGTAATACTGTTATTGCTACTTTGATCATACTATTATTATGCATTATGCTTTGCTGTAATACTCTTAATGCTGCTTTATTTTAAGCTGTTAATGTGTATGTCGTCGTGTTGCATACTGAAAAGTGAATGCCGTTGTTGTATTATACATTCCTTTGGCACATTTACAACATTCTGCATAGCCACACAGTGGAAACGAAACCTGCATTTTTGTTGGATATTAGACGGTACGCGTTTATTTATATTATTTTTAAATTTTAAACCGGTAATGTTTGCTGTTTGACTGGACATTTGAGTAAAATAGTTATTTTATTAGTCACCGGAACTGTCCTAATTTACTTATATTTGAAGATATATGTATTACTGAGTTAGTTTCTTGTAAAATACTTATTAATTCGTTTGGGGATTTTGTTATATGCTTGCTATTTTGTTAATCGCTTGCTCTAGGTGTTAATTTGTTATTACTTGAATTGTTATCACCTGTTAATTAATTACGACGGTTTGAGAAAATATTGCCTATCACTGGATGTGTGTTTAGAACCAGGATACCTTTTCTATGATGAATAGTTTTAAAAGAACGTACATAGACAATCATTATTTACTAGTTCTTCAGTGAAAGGAAACACTGGACTCTATGTAGTCAGTGAGAGGTCCAGATTTTACAGGTTTTAGCAACTTTAATCTCAAGTTCCCTGCTCTCGGCTAACTTCTATCACCTCTTCTCTCCATTTCACTGCTCCCAGCCCACCACTGTCATCTTTTCTCCATCTCACTGCTCCCAGCCCACCACTGTCATCTTTTCTCCATCTCTCTGCTCCCAGCCCACCATTGTCATCTTTTCTCCATCTCACTGCTCCCTGACCACCTATGTCATCTTTTTTCCATCTCACTGCTCCCTGACCACCATTGTCATCTTTACTCTCCATTCACTGTTCCCATCCTACCTCTACCACTTTTACTCCCCATCTCACTGCTCCTTACTTAATCCGCACATTCACTCTTCAACGTACTGCTCCTAATGTAAAGAGGCACTTCAAGTCCCACAGTTGTAACTAGATGCAACAACAGTCCCAATGCTCTCAACCTAATGAGCAAATTCAGTCCCACAGTTGTAACTAGATGCAACAATAGTCCCAATGCTCTCAACCTAATGAGCAAATTCAGTCCCACTGCTGTGACCAAGGAGCAACCTGACCAGCGTAGCTTCGAATGCTGGCCCCATTGCAAAACATTAAACCCACCACCACCGCCACCACCCGTCCGTTTTCCCAAAAGCTCTTTCTCTCTCTGCTCCCAAGAGAATCAGCTTGCCAAAAGCCCTGCAAAAACTTGATCATGAGTATATGTTTCAAATTTCAAGTACAATTCGTTTTTAAAGGAACAAATATTGGCCCCTCGGGGGGGGGGGGGGCTGCAGGGCAGTAGTTACGCCACTGAACCCGTCCATTCCAAGCCGTACATGTCCTCCACAACTTAAAAACTAGAAGCCGATGGCAGTCTTTGCTTGACGTTTCAGCCCAGTGTTAATGACAGTGATTAGCTCTACTAAGTAGTCTTCGTCATGCCAAATTAAAAAATAATACATTTTAAATAATTTTTGTTTTCTTCAGCAATTGTGATTCTCGTCGGGGTACTCCTATTAGGCTTGCCACCACTATCTGTACTCACTTTTAGGTCTAGCATCTGCTGCACTGTAGACGTTAAAACCACATTACCGGCATTGGACCTATTCATTGCTGCTGGACTTTCTACAGAGCTGGACAGAAGTCAGAGGTGTGTCCGAATGTATGTGTGTGCTTGTGTATGTGTGCATTTATTTGTATACATTACAACACACTTTGCCATGGTGTAGTGACGAGAGAGAGAGAGAGAAGGGGTGAGGGTGCTGGAAACACGCATTAACCCAAAACATGTACACTAACCTTGTAAGTAGGCGGGCAACGACTGAGTTCTATCCAGCATCAACAGCGATCGTGATCTACGCACGGGAAGTAACTCGGTGATAACACTTTCCTTCGCCGAAAACCGTTCGATCCTCACTTTGGAAACCCAAGTCGTTTGATCGCTAGCGTCGAAAGTGGAGGCGCTCGCCAGTACAAAATATAGGTCACACTGTTCGTTTACGTTCCTTCTTTGCTTCCAGTCTATTTCTCATCTATTCGTACTTCGTTCACTAAACGGCCTATCGAAGTATCAATGCGCCGATACGCGACAGGGTTGATCAGCGCACAGCATATGGCTTCGTGCCTGTTTACTAAACTCACCACACTCGGCAATCCCAGAAACCCTTGCGGTCCAGGTGCGTGCTAGTGTGTCATCTATTCAGTACTGTGTGTTTGCTGATAACGTGGAAATGAAGTTGTTACTGTTGTGTTTTAATCGCTGAAAGGTTACGGAGAAATCCCTGTTTAGATTAAATTTTTCATGAAAGTAAAATATCTGTTCCTGAGTTCAAGCGGAACTACCCTGGTGTTCTCTGGTATACCACAGACATATCGAGTCAGTGCACACAATTTTTTTTTACGCTCCCTCGGGGTTCGTGTTGGTTTAGCCGTATAAGCGCAAACAGAAACGGGAATTGTCTTCACTCTGACTTCACCTGTCCGGCGTGTTTTTCCCAGCTGCACTATTTCCGGGTTTATGGCTTTGTCCAGTATTTCAGGACAATATATTGCTTGATAACAGTTGTGCTCTTTCTGTCAGCGTAACCAGTGATAGGTTATGCTGTCCGTAATGTTTGCAGAATCAATAACACACTGTGTCTGGAGGTGCGTGACTTTAACATATGTCTAGTGCAACAAGACTGCAGGCACATTCACATACACGTATGTGTGTGTGTGTGTGTGTGTGTGTGTGTGTGTGTGTGTGTCTGTGGCGAGAGAGCGCGCGCTCTCCAACGTCAAAGCCCACACGACCATTTCGTTTGGAGTGGATAAAAACATATCAACTCTCTCTATCGTGTTTACGTGTGTTTGTGTGTGTTTGTGTGTGTGTGTGTATGTGTGTGTGTGTGTGCGCGCGCGCACGCGCATGTGTGTGGTTAGATTATACAGATAAATATACTTTCAAAGAGATATCAAACTACGATAGTCAGCAGAGGAAAGCGCAAATATAAGCAATCAAACACACTGACATATGCACATATAAAACATAAACTTGTTAATATATATATGGTTTGGGGTGGCAAATAAATAGACAGATAATCAATTAGTTAGTTTTTACATAACCAAGGGCTGTTGGAACTTAAAAGAGTAAGCAATCATTGACTCTCTAAAACAAAGTAAGCAATCATTGACTCTCTAAAACAATGTAAGCAATCATTAACTCTCTAAAACAAAATAAGCAATCATTGACTCTCTACAACAAAGTAAGCAATCAGTGACTCTCTACCTCAAAGTAAGCAATCAGTGACTCTCTAAGCAAAGTAAGCAATCAGTGACTGTACAACGAAAGTAAGCAATCATTGATTCTCTACCTCAAAGTAAGCAATCATTAACTATCTACAACAAAGTAAGCAATCATTGACTCTCTACAACAAAGTAAGCAGTCATTGACTCTCTACAGTCTACAACAAAGTAAGCAGTCATTGACTCTCTACAGTCTACAACAAAGTAAGCAATCATCAACTCTGTACAACAAAGTAAGCAGTCATTGACTCTCTACAACAAAGTAAGCAATCATCAACTCTCTACAACAAAGTAAGCAATCATGGACTCTGTACAACGAAAGTAAGTAATCATAAACTCTCTACAACAAAGTAATCATTGACTCTATAACAAACGTAACCAATCACTGACTGTCGTATATAAGCAAGCAAGTCTGCAGTGACTTAACACTAAAAAAATAAGACTTTTTATCTATACCATTGGTATGTAAAAGTAATTTCAAAACCACGTTTACTGTAAAACACCAAGGAGTAATTTGCTATCATTTGGCGAATTTGTTCTATCTTCTGACACGGCTAAATCCGAACGACACTGACGACCTCCAAGGCAAAGTTTTTCCGGACCTTGTCATAAGCACATATCAATACTTAATTTGAGGTTACTTTACTCAAAACTGTCGTCTTATACCTTTCGTTGGAGTTTGTTGCATTGACTGGGAAAAGACGTGCAATTAGAAATGAAATAGCAATGTTATAATGTCAATGACTGACTACAGGAAAACGGGGTGGGGGGTGGACGAAAATGCGCAGTGACTATGTACAGATGAAAGTATACAACTTGTTGGACTTGAGGGACTGCTTAGATTTTAGACCACAACAACTCTGTACAGATGAAAGTACATACTTGAAAGACTGTCTAGATTTATAGAAAGCTGTACATACTTGAAAGACTGTCTAGATTTATAGAACAACGCTGTACAGACTTGAAAGACTGTCTAGATTTATAGAACAACGTTGTACAGACTTGAAAGACTGTCTAGATTTATAGAACGCTGTACATACTTGAAAGACTGTTTAGATTTATAGAATAACGTTGTACAGACTTGAAAGACTGTCTAGATTTATAGAACAACGCTGTAAAGACGAATGTCACAACATTTTTTGACTTGAGAAGCTGTTTAGATTCTATGAAAACGAAAGCACAATATTTATAGGTGTGTCAAGAAAGTAAATTGTGCATTTTGGGGCATATTTTTAACCCATACTTCAGTCCTTCTCATATTCAGGGATTCCGAAATCTGTCTGTCTGTCTGTCATCTATCTATCTATCTATCTATCTATCTATCTATCTATCTATCTATCTATCTATCTATCTATCTATCTGTCTGTCTGTCTGTCTGTATGTATGTATGTATATATATATCTTAATCTTGCCGACCGTTGAGACACCACTGATGACCTGACAACCAGCTTCCTCCATTCCATTTCTTCTCTGGTTCGTAAACCTCTTTTAATCCTCTTTCCCCCCATAATTTATTATAATTTATGTATTTTTGTTTTATTTATGCTAGTTACGTCTTTAGACATTCTCCAAAGTTAAAGAGAGAATAAAATAAATAAATAAATAAATGTTAAAAGTGGACCAAAGAAATATTGAAATAAGTTTTCAAAGTTGAGATGTTATTGAAGACAAAAAGCAATTTGACTTCTTTCCGCTCAAGATCTTTATGAAATAAATACATCTATTTGAATTTGTACATCAGGGTTTTCTTTCTCCACCCCACCTCCACCCACTCCCCTTTCTTTTTACTGGGAAAAGCAATATACAGTGATATACAGGAATAGGCACTAGACAGAGAGATACAGGGCCATAAAAAAGGGATACACAGGCTAAATCAGAAATCATCATGGGGACTTCTGATTCTGGGGCCTTAGCTAGTTCAAGGTCAGGTTAGCCGACATTCACTGGTATCATGGATCGATTTTTGTTGTTGATGAATGTTTTGTGTACAAACTGCACGTAATAAAATTCATTATAGATATAAGTTCATCCGACTGATGTAGAATAACCGATAATTTCAGTTGTGTATACTAAGACATAAATAAATCCATCATTATTGATAGGAGCTAAGAGATTGTAAAAGGAAAACGTGTACTTCCTGTATTGTATAATTCAAACTTATTAGAACATAAAAATAAAAATAATATGCCGTCCCATGAATCACAATAAAACAAAGATATATTTAGTAATGCTCTTTCATGTAGTCCTCGGTAGTATAGTGGTTAGTATCCCCGCCTGTCACGCGGGAGACCGGGGTTCAATTCCCCGCCGGGGAGGTATTTTTTTTTTTTTAATTTTAATTTTTAATATATAAGGTTAGTATACTTTGTAATTTGTTATGTTTCTTTCGCAAAGTGGAGTGTTCTAGAATCTTCATGTGCGCTACTCAACAAACTAAATGTTCAAAATAATCTTTGTGAATTCTGGAGACCATGCTAATGCCTCAGTTTTCACCATATTGGCTCTCGAACAGAATTCATAGGAATCAAACTTACAGCAACATATTTACTGATAAGTTCGATGATAATGTTGGATACACACACTAATGTGATCTGGTAGAGTATAGTGCTCACTGCAATCTGAAGCAGATCAAAAGCATCAAAGGAAAAATAGCACACTCTTTTCTGCAAAAGTCAAATTAAGGCAGCGCTAACTCTCAGGCATATTTCATCTCTAAACTCCTTTCATTGTTAAACACATTCTCAATGTACAAATCCTGCAACAATATTTAGTAGCCCAATACACACAACCAGCATAAGAAATATAATATTGATCAAAATTAACAAGAATAATGTACAATGTAATCAGTTTAGTGAATATAGAAATACTGGTTCGATTACATAAGTATTCTCCAATTCAAATCACAGATCAATAGCATGCATATACGAAATATTTCGAAGTCCATTCTTTCTTTATCAGTCATTAACTTACCGTAAGCTAACGATCACCTTACGACCTGACTAGACATATGTCAAAATCAAAGTGATTAGAATATAGACTTTCATCAACAAAGTAACTTTTGACCCATCTTCATTGGACAAATTTGTTATGAACAAGTGTGAGACTATTAGTCAGAAAAACTAATCCTGTTGGAACTGGTTTGGATTGCATCAGCAATTTCTAGAATATTCTCCACCTGAGTTGTTTACTCCAACTCTTGACACTTAAAAAAATATCATCATGAGCAGTGCTTGTGGTCGGGTCACTTTGACGTTTAACAATTTATATAACAAGTAAGTTTAGAAACAGGGATAGGCAAATTTACTCCAACACACAGATCTACAGTAGTTGCAACAATATTTATGATAACACACACACGCTCACAATCTACAGAAGTAGCAATATTTCTGAAAAAACAATGTTCACACACGCTCACAATCTACAGAAATAGCAATATTTCTCAACAAACACAGTTTCAGTGGTAGTAATAACAGTTCCCATTACAACCGCGCGCGCACACACACACACACACACACACACACATACACACACACACATACACGGACGCACGCACACGCACACACATGCACGCACATCCTCCTTCCAAAAGCACACAGTTTTTGTTATCATTACATATTTTATTTGTTTCATAAGAGATTAGTGGTCCCTGAAAGATCAGAAAATGCAATTACATATTGATCACTATATAGGGTAAAAACAAAACCAACAACAACAAAACCCTTACTCTCTTGGAACACTGTATTGTAATAACATTCCCAGCATTTGAAAGGAAGGTATATCATATTACTCGACATATCATTTCTCCAGCACTAGAAATGGAGACTCATGGGTACATCATATTTAAATACATTTCCATTTTCCCAGCGTTTGAAATGGAGAAACATCGGTACATCATTTTAAGACAATTTTTCAAGCGTTTGAAATGGAGCAACATCGGTACATCATTTTAAGTCAATTTTTCTAGCGTTTGAAATGGAGAAACATCGGTACATCATTTTAAGATATTTTCTTTCCAGCGTTTGAAATGGAGAAACATCGGTACATCATTTTAAGATATTTTTTTCCAGCATTTGTAATGGAGAAACATAGGTACATCATTTTAATACATTTTTTTTCCAGCGTTTGAAATGGAGAAACATTATATTACGATACCTTAATTTCCCGTGTAATTGCCATTGAACTCAGTGGTTGTTGCAGGCCAGTGAGAAGTCACAATTTCTGCAGTAGTTATAACTGAAGAATTAAGTGCAATCTTCTGCATTTCTTGGTTAAGGAGGTAACGGTGTAGGGTGAGAAGTCATAAGCACATATATATACCTTAGCCTTATTACGTTCCATGGTTTTGACTACACAAAGTCCCATATCTCTAGCTTTGGTCACATAGTATGCCCCATGGTTTTGACTACACAATGTCCCATATCTCTAGCTTTGGTCACATAGTATGCCCCATGGTTTTGACAACATACAGTCCCATATCTCCAGCTTTGGTCACATAGTATGCCCCATGGTTTTGACTACACAAAGTCCCATATCTATATCTTTGGTCACATAGTATGCCCCATGACTTTGACTACACAAAGTCCCATATCTCTGGCTTTGATCACATAGTATGTCCCATGGCTTTGAGTACACAATGTCCCATATCTCTAGTTTTGATCACATAGTATGCCCCATGGCTTTGACTACACAAAGTCCCATATCTCTGGCTTTGATCACATAATATGCCCCATGGCTTTGACCACATTATCATCCCTGCCTTCATTCTTATATCACCAAGACATTCAAGTCGCAGACATAGTAAACTCACTGTTCTCCAAAATAGCACGCCAACTGGGAATTGAAACAATCGCCCTATTCCCGGCACCAGCACTCGTTGCTTGCTTATTGCTACATACATCGTACTTTATACAAATATTATCTCCCTTTCCTCGATCCCCATTTTTCTTTCCCACGTCCTTCCCTCTCTCCATCCACTTTTTTCTCTTCCTGTCTCCCACTCCCTCTGTTTCATTTTTCTCCTTCTCTCAGTCTGCCCCTCTCTATTTCTACTCTTTCTTCTCCCTATCCCTTCTGTCTCTATCTCTTCCTTCTACCGTCCATTCTTACTCTCTCTCCCATTCTCCGTCTTTCCTGTCTTATCTACCCACCTTTCCACTTTTCTCATCGTCTCCCTCCACCCCCATCATCTCGTTCTCCTCTCACTCAATCTTCTTTTCTCCCCTTCTACACGCATTCTCTCCCTTTCTCTTTCTCCCCTAATTTCTTCTTTCTCTTCTTTCTCTTTAGCCCTTCTTCTCACTTTTTCCTTCATTCCTTTTGCTTACAAAAATACATACCTTTGCCTCAGGTTCTCGCCCTCTCATTTTCATCTCTCTTTATATCATCATATCTATCCCTTCTTCCCGTTGTCTTTCTCTACCCCTCCTCTGTAAATCTCTCTCCCACACTTCTGTACTCATTAAAGGGCATTGTTGCAAAAGGCCCGCTACCTTTGTGCTACAGTACTCGACCGCAAGCTGGGTCTCTCGTGGCAAAAATACATAAAAATTCCCTTGACAGTTTTTCATAATAGTTTTTTGCCACTCTAAATTTCTTCCCTCCTCGAACAATCTTTAAGTCACGATGACCCGCATAAGCATGCCTGATTTTAAGCCATAAAGTCACGATGACCCGCATAAGTCATGATTAGTTTTAAGCCATAAAGTCACGATGACTCGCATAAGCATGCTTGATTTTAAGCCATAAAGTCACGATGACCCGCATAAGTATGCCTGATTTTAAGCCATAAAGTCACGATGACTCGTATAAGTCATGATTAGTTTTAAGTATGAACCTCACAAATGTTCAAATCTAAATTTTCAAATTTTAAATCTCACTTTGACTGTACTGAAACTCTCGTTAAACAATGGCCTTCACCCGACCAAGTCTGACACACCCTTAAATGTGGACTCACCATTTTAGCGTGACGCTGAAGAGGGAAAGTGCTCGAGACATAATAGCATATGCTTAGACCGCCTTGCTTTAGAGGTTCGAGACCAAAATTGTTTTTTAGTGGCGGCACTAAGAACACATTTTTTCCCCCTTTTTTTATTTTTCTTTTACTTAGTTCCCATTTGCACCATTACTTATTAATATTAGATTCCTACCATCCCCGAGGGAAGCCAGACGGAAACCAGCTCGCTGTTCGTGCTCCATGGCGCTATCACTACCAGCAGAGAAAGTGCTAAATTTCTTGGTACAAACCACAGCATCAATTCGAAGAAGCAAATAGTTTTTCTCCAAAACCTCAAGAAAGTGGAAGTGTCAACAAAATGGCGGGTTTGGGTAAATGAGATAATCGCTCCATCACTATCTTCGCTACATACACAAGAGCACACACACACACACACACACACACACACACACACACACACACACACACACACACACACACACACACATGCACGCACGCACATTGCAGTTCAGCAGACATAATATTATTAATGAAAGAAAAGAATTTCTGCCCCATCCCACCCAATTATCCATTTAACTCGATCTAACTATATAATGCGTAAAACAAAATATCCAACCTGATTCAAATGAACAATTAAGGAGCAATTTTAATTTTGAGACAATACAATGTAAACTTTGAAGAACATATATTGCAAGTCTCGCGTTTCTAAAGGACGGGGTAGTATACCATTACAAGAAACATCTCTACAGGATAAAAGTGAAAACTCTATCACAGGGTTTCAGTTATTATCTCAAGCTTAAATGCATAAATTAAATGCAGACATCTACGTGCCAGTTACAGAACTAACAGCTCGTAGATTGCGGCTCAGTCATCAGGAAATACAAGGCTTTTGTCCTGGTGGCACTGGAGATTAAAATAGTCTCTGCCGCCGCTGTAGCGCACGTCAGCTATAGTTACTATAGATACGTAGCGGCTGTTTATGTTGCTTGACAACCGATAGTTATTTTTTTTATGCCAGGTCTGGAAATAAGGACTCAGCCCGCTTGAGAATGTGTTCTTTCTTCCCGTAACTCTTACAATTCAATCTCGCTTCCTTTCAGTCAGAGCACACTACATCGCAAATATACAGCTAGTTAAAACAGAATGTTGTTACATCACGTCACGACAGGTGCTACAGTCATCTCAGCACACATTCAGCAAGTTGAAACAAAATGTTGCTACATCATGTCACGACTCACGACACGTGCTACAGTCATCTCAGCACACATTCAGCTAGCTGAAACAAAATGTTGCTACATCATGTCACGACACGTGCTACAGTCATCTCAGCACACATTCAGCTAGCTGAAACAAAATGTTGCTACATCATGTCACGACGCGTGCTACGAACAGCTCAGCAGTTGAATACGCAAAAGAGCAGTCAACCTTCCCATCACCATCACCTCCATAAACACGGTGTCATCATCACCATCACAACAATAAGCACGTTGCCAGTCATCACCATCACAGTTATTAATATGGTGCAGTCATCACTATTACAACAATAAACATGCTGCCAATCACGTTTGCATATAATGCACACAAATGAAACAACACGAAAGCGAGTTATTTATATATACCTGATGTTCTAATGAGAACCTATTCACGACACAGAAAGTCAAGTAAATACAACATTCTTTCTTTAAGAAAAAGAAAAAGGAAACAGAGAGAAGAACTTCAGTAATTCAAATCACATTAGTTCTCTTATTTAATTTGTTTGCAATAAATGTCCAAAGATTAAGATTTTTAAAAAAATGAAGATTTGCCTACGTTTGAAGAGTAAAGTAGTTTTTCAGTCACTTTACTTGTATCACTTACGTCTTACGGTATCTCACGCAGCGACTCACGAAGAGCGTGAATTGGGGAAAACACATTGGGTTCGCTTCGTTTCCAAGAGAACGGTTGATTTGTTCATTTTTTTTATCCGTGAAGTTTTAAGTTTTACCGTGTGAGAAAGAAAAATTGGAAGGTTGAAGGATGTTACAATTGACAATGTGTGGAGACCTGTCACAATGGTCCAATGTGCAGAGTCTAGTTACTATAGTCCAATATATGGAGATCGGTCACAACAATATAATATGTGGAGTCTGGTCACAATAATTCATTTTATGGAGATCGGTCACAACAATATAATCTATGTGGTCTAGTCACAATAGTAAGATGTCTGGAGTCTGGTGAGAATAGTCCAATATATTGAGACTTGACACAACAACCCAATGTGTGAGGAACTGTCACAACAGTCCAGTGTTTGGAAACTGTTAACAACCCAATATCTGATGATCTGTCACAACAGTCCAGTGTATGGAGACTGATTACAACAACCCAATGTTTGAGGACCGGGCACAACAGTCCATAGTATGGAGACAAAGCTGGTCACTGCAGTCCAGTGCACCAATCGCCAATCAAAAACTTCCTTTCTATGATGCATGCCACTTGTGAACATGTTCTAACATACGGAAAAGTACTGACTTTTAAAAAAATGGGGCTTTGCCGCTGTTCTCTATCGCCTTGTAGTGCCCTTACCCCCCTCCCCCCAAAAAAAAGTCTACAACATTGATGTACATGTATTACGCAGCAAGCGCGCGCACCCCCTCTTGCAGCAGTCTGAGAGTGCAGCCAAGTTCACGTGTATGTTCGCAATACTGTATTCTCTCCCTTCTCTCTGCCCCACCCCCTCCCTTGCAATCCATATTCAGTTGACTAAACAAGAGGTCTCGCTTCAATTCATTCTTTCTTCTTCATTGGATGATGGCGACGCGTCTGCTTGGATCTGTCAGTTACAGTTTATGCCATTTCTCTAAAAACATTTAATTTGGAAAAAATCATTCACTCCACATGCTGATTAGTAGAGATAATCGAGATCGAACCACGCAGTCTAAAATAGAGTTCGCTAACTTCACTCTGCACCAATGTGGCATCGGAAATCAGGCTGGTAGACAATTTCATTCCTCTCAATTCACAGCTTCGGCAAATTTCATTTTGATCCTTAAAGGGTTAGTATTGTTTCCAAATATTTTGCCTGAAAATTTTAAAACAAAAATTATTATTTCGATAAAACTTAGCCGTTCTGTGGATGAACGATAAATGTACTTTGTGAATTAGCCGTTCTAAGGATGAACGATAAATGTACTTTGTGAATTATAATGTATTTTCCTTTACGGACTTTTGCAGAACACAATGATTCGGGCGTCTTCGGAAACGCATAACGTTGTGACGTCAAGGGAGTGAAAACAAAAGACGTGACAAACAGCATGGCTAGTAAAGACGAAAGTGTAAGCGATAATGAATCATCGGAGATGTCTCAATCTATTATCAAAAGGGATCAGCTTCTTATCAATTCGAGTCAGATGAAAAAGAAAGAGAAAGCGGATCAGGATACATTCAGACGCATTAACAATATGGATTTGTAAGTCAATTTCCTTAGAAGCAGACGCATGATTTATCTAGTCTAGCAACAATCACGATTGACTCTCAGATTAATAATATTTGAACGCTTAACAAAAAGATTTATTACGTGCAATGTAGATTAAGATCGATTAGTCTGCGGAATAACTGCTAACTGTCCCTTTTATAATTTTTTTTTTTAAAAGCAAGGCTTGGATTATTAGTTTGGTCATATTTCTATGACGTGCTTATTTTCAATATGATATAGTCATAGTGTATAGTGTATACATTGAAATTTTGTGGTGAGGTATAAATAAATATTAATAATAATAAAACTAGAACTTAATATAAAAAAATATACAAATAAAGCAGCCAATATGCACAAATTATATTTTAAAAGTAAATAATTATGAAAATAATAAAATTTACAACAAATAAAAAATAAATTAATTAATTAAGTATTATGCATAACTTTTAATTACAAAAATTATTGCAATGTAATTTTTTTATATGTATATAAATTAAGCATTACCTTCTTTTTATTCACTTTGGAGAAAATTTGATTGGGTTTAGTCAAAACCAATATCTAAAGCGTTTATATTTTAGTAAAATCTCCCTGTTTAAGATCGCAAATCAGAAAATATGGAAATAACCTGTCCTACTAGATAACTAGATAGTGTTAGTTCTACAGACTTACGCTATTAAAAAAATCTTCCTCAATCTTATCCAAGAGCAAGCATCATATTGGGGCATAATTGTAGCCCCTTCACTGGACAAGGGGCACAACACAGTCACCTACTTCAGATAGGTTTGGCTTTAGCCAACTGCCAAACACTATCACACAACATATACTTTATCCTTATGATTCAATATCACCGCTCGTACAACAGGCAGCCTTTTACTTAGTTCTTCCCAATTAATATCTAACACTACACATTACATTTATATCTTAATTGTCTGTCCTAGTCAATTAATATCTAATACTACACATTACATTTATATCTTAATTGTCTGTCCTAGTCAATTAATATTTAATACTACGCATTACATTTATATCTTAATTGTCAGTCCTAGTCAATTAATATCTAATACTACACATTAAATTTATATCTTAATTGTCTGTCCTAGTCAATTTGTGTAGTATTCTATGAATGTTAGAGTAACGGGACATAACGATGGGGCTCGTTAATTCGCTATTCTCATGTATCCTTTTATTTCTACTGTGTTCAGTAACTTTGACGATTGATTGTAGTTTAATTGTAAGTGAGACTTTGTATGTTGCCACATAGTTTGGGCACTCCAAACCATACGCTAACTAACGTATGAAAACGACCCACACACCAGGCCACATATCTAAAATTATGATTTAGACTGCTGTATAGTATGTGGTAATGGCTGTACAGATTTGTAAAATTTATTTTTTGTATAAATATTTAATACATACTTATTAATGTACATGTGTTTATGTTTTGACGTACATTGTATATATTTTATATGCATTTTATACACAGTACATAATTATAAATTTAAATACATACGGTGAAAGGGGAGATTTGAGGGAAATATGGTGTACAGTCCTGTACAATCGACAAGTGCGAATTTATCCGACTATGCTGAATAATTCATCAATTATGTATACGTGAAGCGATGATGATTGGAGTGACATGTATCAAAGACTCCCTCTACTTGCATAAACATTTTTAATATTTTAAACTTGAATACATATTAAATGAAAGTAAGACAAGGCTGCTAATTTTCGCCTATTCTCTTCAACATCTTCCTTGAAAGAATCAAGACAGATGTTCTGGAAGACCATGAGGAACTTATGCTTTTGTCAATGACATCGATGGTCTTGCAGGAAATGAAGAAGAGATAGCTCAGTCGGTGGATAGGATAGCTACTGCTTTTGGTATGGAAATTAGTGCAGAGAAGACCAAATTGATGATCAACAACACCAGTAGCATTGGCAATGACATTATGGTTGGTGATCAGAAACTGGAAATAGTTAATAAATTCAGGAGCCATCGTGATAGATAGATAGATAGATAGATAGATAGATAGATAGATAGATAGATAGATAGATAGATAGATAGATAGATAGATAGATAGATAGATAGATAGATAGATAGACAGACAGATAGATAGATTAAAGAAAAGACCACAACTGCTTAGTAATTATTACACATGCTGCAGATGAATTTTTGAAATGAGCTATTAATATTAAATGTAGTTTTAAAAAAAGAAAGAAAATATACTGATTAAATGTTTGTGCAATTTGAAATGAACTAATACAGATTGTGATATTAATATTTTTGCTATGGATCATTTCAGTGTAAACTGAGAGACCTTCTTAATTGTCTTGATTAACGGCATATGAAACAAATCAATGAGTAATTAAAATATTTTGTTTTATATAGTATGTTTTTCTTAATGAGCTTGCAATATCTGAAAAAATTTAACACAGATATGAAATTAAGAAATATATCAAATAGTTATAAGATAATGACCACCCACATAAAGTTTTAAAAAAAATATTGTCTAATATCACAAAGATGAGAAAAGTAAATGTGACGCCTAATGAAAATTTATTACTACCTACCTCAAATTGCTTCCTGGTGAATAATTATCATATGTATAAATAGTTTAGTATTCGTGTTAAATATTTACAAATTGTCCTACGATTGTAAATGAAATTAGTGTGAAAGTATTGGAATTAACTATTACTTTACATTTAGTATTACTAATATTATATTGAGTACCATATACTTGATGGTTCTATTTCTAATAAAAGTAATAAAACCTGTTTCCAAAATGAGTGAAATGAATGTAATAAAAACTAATATATAATAACGTTAAGGATTATAGGACTGTAATCTTTTAAAAATTTGATAACTACGTTTTAAATGACAATGTGTTCTAGTTCGTCACATTGCTGCTGGACGAGCATTGAGGCAAACGAAACCGATTCTTTTGGACGAACCTTAAATTATCCCGGTGTATATCTCTACAGTTACCGGACAAAACTATGTATATCTCTACAGTTACCGGACAAAACTCTGTATATCTCTACAGTTACCGGACAAAACTATGTATAACTCTACAGTTACCGGACAAAACTATGTATATCTCTACAGTTGCCGGACAAAACTATGTATATCTCTACAGTTACCGGACAAAACTATGTATATCTCTACAGTTACCGGACAAAACTATGCATAGATCTACAATTACCGGACAAAACTATGAAAGAAATGTTTGATGACTAACGAGAGGAAGACAAATGATAAAATCGATGAGCAATACACTGATGAAAACAGGTGTGTACGTAAGAAAAAGACATCACAGCGATGGTGACACGCCACATGCGGAAGAGGATGTGATTCGAGGAAGAGAAAAGTTCAAGATTGAAACTTATCTACCAATATTGGATAAGTTATGTGATTGAAACTTACCTACCAATATTGGATAAGTTATGTGATTGAAACGTACCTACCAATATTGGATAAGTTATGTACAGAGCTTTGCCGTCGTGTGGAAGCGTATAACAAAGTTCATACCCTATTTGGATTCCTCTTTGAGTTCCCATCGAAGGCAGACGCCAAAATTATGGCCAATGAATACGACGTCTTGCAAAAGGAAAACTTCCAAGATACCTGAAAGATTTCACCACAAAATGAGGAAAGTAAATATTTAAAGTTTTGTTGATTTATTAAAATTAAATTTTAAAATAATTTTGTTTATTGTTTTGTATTATTGTTTAATAATATTTAATATTTTTTTTAATTTAATAACACAATATGTTAATTTGTTTAATAACATTAAAAAATGTTAATGTTCATTTTGTGTAATAAAATTGGTTTATTAAAATTGTTGGTTGGTAAAATTAAAATCGTATTAGGAGAATTTGCGAGGGGGTCCCGAAGTCCCGACTGCCTAGGAGTTTACACAGGGTTTAATCCGGCACTGCTTGTCTCAGATATTAACTCGAGCATTTAGTCTCTTACGTAGTCACTAATTTAAAAAACTGCTGTCGTAAATAAACCTTAGTCATATCCTGTCAGGTTACTGATAATGATAATGCACTCGGTCGGCTTGACTGCTGAACAACTCATGAGTAAGAAGGCTGTGAGTGCCCTTAAACCAACTTAATAAAACTTACGCTTGGGGAAAACCCAACACATTATAAGAGAATTGCAATCGTATTAAGTAATAATAATAATAATTTATGTTGATATTTTAGTTCTTTATATCCACTAGGATTTCTTCTACCATACTACTACTGGTACTGCTACTTCTCATACGAGCAAGAATATAAATGTAGAGTTGTATTAGGACTTTATATTCTCTCATGATCTTTACTTCTTCATCATCTATACTACTACTACTACTACTACTACTACTACTTCTGATGTTAATTATAGAGCTGTACTAGAAAATCATATTCTCTATGATCTTTACTACTATTGCCTCTATTATTACTACTACTGCTGCCTCTGCTACTACTACTACTACTATCACTACTATTGCTGCCTCTATTACTGCTGCCTCTGATACTACTACTACTATTACTACTACTACCTTCCTTACACTTTTACTTCTACAATGTTTAAGCTGCTCCCATTTAGTGTGTTAACACATGACATTGTTTTTATATGCTGTACGCGTGTATCGGGCTAATGAATATTGTTGCAGGTAATTGTAAGTTGAGACTTGAATGTAAGATATAATGGAGTTATAAAGCGATAAACTGGAAAACTTAGCGTTTGTCTCCTGATTATGTTTTTCAGAGACAAAGCATGCCTTTCACGTGCTATTTATTGTTTATTGTTTGTAAACCGCTACGACCGGCCCGGGTAAAGGTGGGATGTGGCATGTAAGTGTATGAACTACACTCTACTGATGTGTGGCAGCAAAAAATGCAACTACCTGAACAATTTCTTGAGTAGAGAAGTTGTTTGAAGGAGTGTAACATGGCGAAAAGAAGCGCCCAGTTTAACTCTTAAGTAGCAGAACATTGTTTTCTAACATGCGAGTGAAGCACGTGGAGCTGACATAATAACTACTGACAATAATTTGTGTCTTTATTGCAAAAGCGCGTGGATGGACTATTGAGACAACAGTTAAACAAGGTTATGTAAAACTGTTATCGCTTATCTCTAATAACTCCATTTCACTTCTCTGATAAGGCTATCCTGTGATTTGTATTGACATATTGATGAATTGTTTTCTAAATGGCCTCTATGCACTTCACAAATTTACCTCACCCAAATTTGAAATAATTAAATCCTTTAGTGAAAAAATAGAATAAACCCGTTTTCCAGGTGTAACGTAAAGCATCCCCAAAATTCTTCCCCACCTATCTCACAACGTTCTACATGACCCGATCTATTCTCGTGCGAAATCGGCGTTAAGCCGGACGTGACCCCATTTAATTTGAATAAGTTTCAAAACTGATCGAGCCGGTCACTGAACTCTCGACAATGTGGATGACGATAGTGTGTGTCGATTAAAATAATTCCCTAATGACGTTTGAACCTCCGACTTCACATTATCGTGCTAGCGAGTCCAACGTCTAAGCCCCCTCAAGTGAATTTTCAAGTGTCGTTTTAGGTTAAGTTTGGAATTTGTTTCTAGTGCTTAAAACAGGGATGCCTTATCCGTGCTTGAATGCTGGTGGAGTAGATAAAATCGTTCATTTTCCGCAAATTGGGAAATAAGTCACTGGAAACATTTATTTGTAATTCAGACACGGATAAAATAATACACTGCCCCTTCAGAGTGGGATTTGCTTGTACACATATACGTATTTATTTCATGAATACGACATAGTTAAATGAACAGACCGTTTAAGAGCGTTTAACTCAACAGTAGATGGGTTTATTTTGGAAACACTTGTTACTGAAATATTGCTGACCTGACTGTTACTTACAAATATTTTTATGGCTGCCGTCGTGTGAAAGCAGTTATTATCAGCTGAATATTTTTCTTGAAGATCCTTCACTACCACTTATCAGTTGAATACGTATTTTGAAGATCACTCTCTCCTCCTACACTACTGTTAAAGTGAAACTGGTAGAGGCGATTTTGTTAATGGCTCTTCTCCGACCTACCCACTGGACTGAGTGAACGCGGTTCTTCTTCGATTAGTGGAAATTGTATCGCGTCCACTCACAATCTTCACACATGACTTGCCATTTTGAAAGTGGTGCGGCGTCAGTGACGTCATTAGATTGACTTTAGGGTCAAAATGGCAAGGGAAAGGTATTTGATGGAATTTGGGGGCTTCATCGACATGAGCTTCATATATTTCATTCTTCATATATTTTCTGGTTTAAGATTAGGAGCACTTAAAGCACCACTAGCTGTAATTTTTTTTAAAATGGTGTTTCTTGTAAACGATAAGTTAATGGACGAAACTGCTTGGAATTATAATGGTGATTGATAAGTCAGCAAAATAGTACTGCTGGAAACTATAATGGTGACTGATAAGTCACTATAGGTATATAGCAGGAAACTCCTTGAAATATGAATGACTGCTTTTTCATTCTCAGTATTAAGTATAGAGTAAAAACTAAATAGTCACTCTGTAACTGCTAACAAGATTAAGGACAGGATTACAAGACTGTTAGTAATCCAACCTAATGATGTTGTAGAAATAAAAGACAGGAGTACAGGACTGATAGCAAACCTACCTATTGAAACTGTAGAGATTAATGACAGGATTACAGACTGATAGCAATCCTACCTATTGATGCTATAGAGATAAGAAAATTACTTTGAAGTGAACTATTTGGGTTTGGGTTGGGACATTACAGACAATTATACAGTATTAACAAACATAATTAATGAATACAATCTCACATATTTCTTGTGGAAGGTAAATTTGCTTTTCCCTATTTTTATACTTAATAATTATATATTGTTTACTAATATTGACGCGACCCAACCTTGGGCACTGCTTATGATGGTATTTTTTGTTAAGTGTCAGAGTTGGAGTAAACAACTCAGGTAAAGAATATGCTAGAACTTGTTCATGCAACCGAAACGAGTTCCAAGCAGATCAGTAGTTTTCCGGATTAATAGTTTCACACTTGTTTATAAAACATTCATTCAATAGGGATGGACGGAGAGTTACTTTGTTGAAGAAAGTCCTATATTCTTACTACTTTGATTTTGACATAACTCAAGTCCAGTCATAAAGGTGATTGTTAGCTTAGGGTAATTTAATTGTCTGATACAGAAAGAATGCACATCAAAATATTTCGTATATGCATGCTATTGATCTATGATTTGAATTGGAGAATGCTTATGTAATTGAACCATTATTTCTATATTCACTAAATTGATTACATTATACGTTATACGTGTTAATTTTGATCAATACTATATTTCTTATGCTGGTTGTATGTATCGGACTAATGAATATTGTTGCAGGATTTGTACATTGAGAATGTGTTTAATAATGAAAGGAGTTTAGAGATGAAATATGCCTAAAACGTAGCACTGCCCTTAATTTGACTTTTGCAAAGAGCGTGACTTTTTGTTTCATAACAATGTATCCACTTCAGACTACAGTGACTAATGTGCTCTACTGGATTCATAATTATGTGTATCCAGCATTGTTGTTAAACTTATCAATAAGCATGTTCCATGAATTCCATTTGGCGAAAATTGAGGCTCGAGAATCCACGAATTTCATTTTGAAACTTCCTCATGGTGTATTTGAGTAGTGCACATGAAAATTCTGGAACATTCCTTGTAGAGTGCCTTGATAAGCACATAAGAAGTTCTGGATGTTTCTTCAGGGTGTGCTTGTGAGCACATCAAAGATTCTGGAACAGTTGTGTAATGTGCCTAGAAGGTATGTTAGAACATCATGAAATGAAAAAGAAAGAGACGTGACTGTGAACAAGTGCTAGTGACAGCTGAAAACGTTGTGATCATTGACTATAATTATTTCTCTAAAACCCCACTCTTATTTCTATGATAAATTAAACCCATGGAATTGAATATATGTTAATTTAATATTTATATTTATTTATATTTATATATAATATGTTAATTATATTTATGTATCTCTTTTATTATTGTGTAAAGAATAAAGTTTTACTACACCCTTATAATCCGCCAAGTGAGAGACAGAGTAGGTCATGGTAGAATTATTAATAAATGTAAAGTAAGTTTCTCAATCACTTGTAATTAGCTATGCATTGTTAATTAATAAATAATAATAATGAGTAAAGGGTGCCCAGAGAGGTATCACATGAAATGGGTTGTCTCAGTCTGGTGATGAGTTCAAATTTTTCAATCTTCCAGGAAAGCTATTGAGTTTCATTGGAAGGATGGTCTTCTGATTCATAAACAGGAAGGGTACCCCTGAGCTATCAAGTGAGTGTGTTACATTTGGCTCATGACCCACCCAACTGCCAGGCATCTCAGTCCAAGCAAAACATTAGCGCATGTGGAACCTGAGTTTTATTGGCCAGGTATGATAGGGGACATCACTACTGTAATGTCATCATTACTGTCAGTCATGTGATATCTGTCAGTGAGTGAACAGGAAAATGGAACGCCCCATTCCATTAGAAAAAACCCAACTAATGACATTCCTTTTAGGACCATCATCAGGTTAAGGCCACAGATAAATTCCCACCATTACTGATTATGCTATGCGATATCCTGAAGCAGTTACTCTTAGTTCTTTCATTGTTGCAGCGGTAGCAAATGCACTGTTTACCATTTTCTCACATGTAGAATTTCCTGGAGAAATCTTGTCCAATTGGTGTATGTGGGGGGGGGGGGGGGGGGGAAAGGGGGAAGATTCACAAAGGGGTTACAGTTCTATTTTATACTTCTCTGTTCTTTTGAATCAGTTTGACACGAGCATGTAATAATTCACTTTAATTGGGAGACCAATGTTTAATTCCCCGCCGGGGAGATATAATAGAGAGCAATTAAAATCTACTATAGAACAGAGTGGATTTGAAAGATATCTGACACTAATTATATCAAACTGTTTTGAACCTCTAAAACGTTCAGTGTAACTGCTTTTAGGCTGCTGGAGAAAATCTAAAGACACAATTTTCACACCGGTAAGCAGTCCAGGCAGGTGAGAAAATCCATGGTTTGTTGAAATCAATCTCTTATGCTACAGGTCTCCAACCAAATCATCAGTGGACTTTGACAACACACAAACATACTGTTTAACTAGTTAACACACAGAACATACTGTTTAACTAGTTAACACACAGAACATACTGTTTAACTAGTTAACACACAGAACCATATCTGATGTCAACATATGTTTTCTCTAGCTGAGTCCCGAAATAGCTCTTCACTCCTTCTCACATGACAACATAGGATGGCAATCTGTAGAGAACTCTTAAGTCATCATACTTTCTAGGGTTCTAAGTTTATCGCACGAAACTGGTATAGGTCACTGTAGCAAAGTACAGGGCACTGTTTCCTGTGTTCATTTTACTTTAAGATTTGGCAGAACAAATGTCTCGTTTGTTCATGTTTGAGTTAATTTTGTTTCAAGATGAGGCAAAGCAAGTCTCCAGTTTATTTATTCCTGAGTTCATTTTGTTTCAAGCGGACGCAAAGCAATTCTCTTATTTGTTTATTCCTGAGCTAATTTTGTTTTAAAATGTGGCAAAGAAAGTCTCTTGTTTGTTTATTCCTGAGTTAATTCTTTTCAAGCTCAGGCAAAGTAAATCTCCTGTTTGTTTATTCCTGAGTTAATTTTATTTCAAAGCTGAGGCAGTACAAATCTCAGGTATTTTTTATTTGTTTGAATAGATACCCAGTCTAGTACAAACAAACAAACAAAGACACACTCACACGCAATGCAAGCACGCACACTCTCACACGCACACGCGCATGCGCGCTCACAAACATCACATCTATAGTAACCATAGATAGTCAGTATATTTATTATAAAGCAATCAGTCTCTTGATTTAAAGCTCTATTTCTACAAAGCGATCGTGTGAATGTAGCAGTTATTATGAAAAGAGTTTTCATATATCACATGTGTGATAATTCTTTCGATCTTCAATGTTTTTTATCTAGACGCAAAGAGTGGCAACCGAAATTTTCAAATTTATTTGCCCACGTTGATATACCATTTAGCTGTTGTTAGATGTAGATACCCATGTCTGACTGAATGTTAGTGTTACTATTGTGATTGATGCAAATTGGGTTACACATCTCTCGATCAAGTCATTGATGCAAAGTTTTAGAATTCGGGTTTTAATATTCAGTCTGATGAAAAGATGATTTCCATTTGAATTTGAATTGTTTAGCAAGTGTTACAAGTGTTACATGTGGCCATGAGTGATTACAATTCATTGTCAGCAAGGTACCTTTAAGTGTCAGTTATTGTGACCTAGTTTCCTCCTGATACATATACTCACTTTCACCATGACACCTTCAACCTACCAACACCATAAGATATATATTCTGACATTTTCACCACAACACTACTCCCTTGATACCGTCAGTTCGTCACCATGACACCTTCAACCTACCAACACCATAAGATTATATTCTGACACTTTCACCACAACACTACTCCCTTGATACCGTCAGTTCGACACCATGACACCTTTACCAAAACACCATCACCACAACGCTTTCAGCGTAACTCTACAGCCTGATGCCGCAACCACAATACTTCCACCATAACACAAGCAACTTGATACATCATCATCTAAATATATACTGCTTAATACCGTCCCATAACACAAACGCACAAAATAATTACTGACTGGATCAAGAAACTGTAGCTGAAAGCCCTTTAATTTGAAATGAGACCATTGTGTTAATATCCTTTTATCAGTAGCTACAATATTCCCCCCTCCCCCATAAAGAAAGAAAGAAAATGTTCGGTATATAAAGATAAAATTATACAAGAGTGATGTCGGTTAGAAAATTCATAAACTAAAGTGATAGACAGAGGGTATTCTAGAAATTCTCCTTGGTTTTTTAAAATTTTCTTTCCATTATACGTTAGGCTTTTTTTTTTTAAAGTCAGCACTGCGAGCCAGTTAGATTTATTCGGCTTTTCACTCCACCAGACCACTTTACATCTGGGCGCGATTGCAGCCGTGAGCAGACAGACTGTCGTCAGAGCTGTCGTCATCGACAGTGGCAAAATATGTGTGACAGGAAAAATATTAAATTTAATTTGAGGGTCTATTGCTGTTGCTCTCAGTAAGGCCCGAGGACAGATTATATAGTTGATGTGGTCGATAAGACATGAATTTGGCAATCACTTAAGTAAGGTCATATCACGATTGTGACCCACGATAGTCTGTCACAGTAGGCATGGTCACATGATTCAGACCATCTGTATTCAGTCATATTCTACTATAGTCAGATACAATAAAGCACTGTCAGACAATTATATGACTGACCGACTATAATGAGCTATATTAAGAAAGTCATATTATAATTCTGATCCAGTGTGGTCAGCTATATTAAGCATGGTCTAATCCATCTGAAATTATACTCTCCCATCAATCAAAATTGGAGTTATTACGAGTCGGTTAGAAGTAAACTCCCTCGTGGAATCAGTTAGATCTAAATGTGAAGCCTTAATAGATTAACCTGTTTAATCACCTGACTAACTTACAGTAACTAGATACTCCTAGATTCGCCGACAGCTGACTGCGTCAAATGCGGCAGGTCCATCTGTAAACTACTAATGCTGAACGTTGTGTAATGGACTAATTCTGCCAAATTTCAGATACCTCTCTCCAAGACTGGAAATGGACTATCTCAGCCATGTTTCAGATGCAAAAATTATCTCCTCAAGAGGCAATTTTGCTTTGAAAGATCAGCCAGCCATTTATTATATAAATTATATTATAACATGATTACTTTATGATTCTCATTGTAATTATTATACATGTTATATCTGTCTCTCATGTGCTTGAATCTATTGTGTCCCGCTCTACTTTTTATTTACTTCCCGTTAAAAATCAAACATCTGAGTTAAAAATAAATGTGAATTGTGTACACTGGCGCAAAGACTTCAGCAGGCTTCCGACATACTACCACCCACCTACCAGCTCTCCAAAGCTGTCACGGTAACCTGGGGACAACACTCTTTATGGAACTCTGGAAAGCAAGGTCCCTTTACAGCCTTAACTCGCGGCCAGTATGCTGGAAGCCCAACCTCAGAAAACCAGACATTATTTTGCGTTTGTATTTTACAATTCTTTGTTGAACTACAAAAATTTATCTAAAGTAACTCGGAATAGTTTTATCTTTCTTTCTTTAACTGCTTACTTTCTGTCCAGAATGATTTAGAACAGTTATAACCATTCTTTGTTTAACAATGTCCAGATTTCAATTAATAAAAAAAAAAATCTATACGACGTCAGGATTTCAATTAATAAAAAGTCTATACAACGTCAGGATCGCAATTAATAAAAAATCTATACAACGTCAGGATCGCAATTAATAAAAAATCTATACAACGTCAGGGCGTCGTGACCTCAATTAATAAAAAATCTATACAACGTCAGGATCGCAATTAATAAAAAATCTTTACAACGTCAGGGCGTCAATTAATAAAAAATCTATACAATGTCGGGGCGTCAATTAATAAAAAAAAAATCTACACAACGTCAGGGCGTCAATTAAAATATATTACGCTTGACAAAAAAAGTACTGCGTGGTGTAACGTGCCGACTGCCACGCCAGTTGTCAATTAATTAACTAAACCACCGCCACACTGCGGCAAACTGTTTTTGGCGGTGGTAGGTCTATAATAGAGAAACTAAAGTGCGGTCACGGGAGTCTGGCTAGAATTATGTTTGTTTGTTTTTCCCCTGGACAGAATGTCAGTAATGGAGATGTTTTTATGTCATGAAGATGCCAATAGCTGATGAAGTATTGATTTTAAACAAGCAATAGATGTGTATTTTCTTTGGGACCAAGACTTTGAGAGATTTTTGTTTTTACATTGCTTATTTTAAGCGTTCTTATAGACTATATAAATAGAATTACAATACAGAATGGTATGTTCAGAGAGACTTTTATTATAGTCAGATACAATAAAAATAAGAAAAGAACACATTATGGTCGATATAACTAATGTAACGTATTTAGTTAACGTTTACACATCACAATCTGTGTCTGTTGTGCCATTTTTTAAAAAACATAGTACTGTCGTATCAGTAGTTTAGATAAAATAGATATCAACTCAAGTTTACAAGGGACCTCGCAAATGACTAATAATGTAAAACAATGAAGGATTGGCTTTAGAATTATACAATCCTGAGATTTTAAAAATTGAATTTACAATGATACACTACCTGAGATTTGAAACAATGAAGGATTGAATTTAGAATGACACACAATGAAACCTGAGATTTGAAACAATTAAAGATTGGATTAAAATACTACAAGACCTGAGATTTGAAACTTTTGAAGAATGGAATGTTAAAGCGATGTATGACCTGAGATTTCAGCAGTGCAGATAGAAGGCAGATTTTAAAGCACTAAACTTTTTTCATCTCATGTCCCATGACACCCTACCCCTCCATACCATTTCATTTCAAAGATCAATTAAATTTAATACCTTCCTGAGGGACAGAGATGCCTTAAGTAATGATAAAGACACACTAATTACTAAATGAAAAGACCCATATAATTGATACATACGCACGAATGAATAATAAAGATATAATGATTGACACACCAATATGACTGACACAGGTATATGAATGACTGATATTGCTATAGTAATTTTTAAAGAGAAAATGGCTGACAGGTATATGAATGACTGATATTGCTATAGTAATATTTAAAGAGAAAATGGCTGACAGGTATATGAATGACTGATATTGCTATAGTAATATTTAAAGAGAAAATGGTTTACTGATACGAGTAACATAATGCCTGATGACATACATATATAATAATGACTGTCACGAACGACTAATACAGATACTATGATAGGAAAAACACAATAGAATACTAATAAAGACACTCTATATGTGTCATAAAGGCTTCTTAATAACTGATAAAGGCAGGTGGATTACTGATAACAATATCATGACTAATAAAGATAACACAATGATTTCTATAGATATCACAAAGGACTGTTAAAGATGCCTAAATGAATGAAACAAAATCAATAATGAATTATAAAAACACACGAATGAATGACACTCACTATAATGGCTTATAAACACACAATAAAGACCGAAAAAGAAACCTTAATGACTGAGAGAGCTACATTTTTAACGACTGATAAAAGCAAGACACTTGAATGCATTGATGCATTAATGATTCCTAAAGACAAATCACTTTAATATCATAAGAAAGCCCGTGAAATCACTTAAAGACCAAAGGATGAATGTTTTAAATGAGCACTGAAGTAATGATGTACATAGGAAATGTGATTATAACACAATGCACGACATAAGACATAGCCACTTTTCAAATCTCTTACCTGCTAAGTGAGATGGGGGGAGAAACAGAGAGAGAGAAGAATTAATAAGATAAAGAGGATAGAAATTACTTGGGAGGGTGCGCTTCACTTTTATTCATGTTTATTTTAAAATAACAAATTTCATTAGTCGCATATTTTACTATATGATGTCATAAATTTTATGATATGACAAAATAAATTTGATTTCGGAAAGTGCGATATTGTACAATGATTACGTAATAACAAACTTAAGAATGTACTGTAAAACTAGCCAACTGTCTCCCCTTCCCTCTTACCTATTAAATTTCAGTGCAAGTTAGCCATGAGTGCTGCACTTCCTGACTTGTAGAAATTACAGCTGGAGTGATCACGTGGTTCAGCCGTCATGCGCGCGCATACCATGGGGGGAAAAAAAAAAAAGAAGAGCAAGTTGCTGCAATTATGCCGTCTTTTGTACATCAGTCCCGAGGCAAAGGCCAGCAAAGGAGGTCATGCATATGTACTAGTGTTGTCGGCACTTGTTCAAACGAACTTTCAAAGTCACTTATGACAAGACAAGGTGAGATTTTATGTCTCAATTGGCTTTCTTTTTTCTTCAAAGAGAGTACATGTTTTCTTTGTGTGTGTGTGTCGGAAGAATTTGTTTATTTTCGTGTTTTGTTTTTTCTTACCAATTCTGATTTTCGGAGAAGAATCAGTTCACACTGACCATGAAAAGTATAATATTTATTTTTTAAAAGTATTTAAATTTCATGTTTTGTCATAAAGTAACAAAGTTGGTGCCAAAAGACACAACCATGAGTTGAATCCAGTTAGACTCTTTATGCTAGAGTATAAACAAATTATTCGACGAGATCTCAACGATGAAAATGTATGTGTGTATTGAATACGTGCTTACGCTTATTGTTAACTCATCGACTGTTGCCATCTCATTTTCATCAATAAACAGATATATACTTAGATATGAAGAATAGTGCATTCTTTGTACTCCTTCCTTCCTTCCTTTCTTCCTTCCTTCCTTCCTTCCTTTTTTTCTTTCTTTCTTTCTTTCTTTTCCCACAAATCAAAACACTGTACTGAATGACACTATAAGGAAATACATCCTGAATTTTGACCGATCTTTTCCGAGAATCACTTAGTGACGATCTCTTTGTCCTTGGTGGGTTACCTTGACAAATAGTTTGGACTATTCAATTAAACTTTATAAATATGTACTTCATTTATAATATTTTCATAAATTGTATTGAATGAGTTGTCAAACGAATTTAAATAAACAGACTGAGAAACAAAACCTTAACTTTACTAACTTCAGTCGATAAAAGCTTGCATTTGTACCAGCTGGTGAATTACCTCCAGAGCTCTCCAGGGCCGAGAACGTCCGAAGACGAAAGGCCCCATCAGACTGAAGAAGGGAGCTAACTCAGCTGAGGGGACCACCAGCTAAATACTCTGTGGCACTAAAGGACAAATATTAAACGTTTAATTATGTTTGTCTGCACAGTGTTTAGATTTGCTGTTTCAAATTTGATGAGATTTGTAAAACTGATCTTGTTTTGGTTGTTTTATATGACAAATGAAAAAGATATTGGTTTCTTGTTTTACTAGTGACTAATGCTTTAAGGCAATATAATAATAACAATTTTATTATTGTTATTGTTTTCTTGTTACTCCTCCTCTAGTATATTCTTAAATAATTAAAACATCAATTAAAAACTGTAAATAGATTTAAAAATAAAACTACAATCCATAACTTACCTTAAAGTGAAATTCCTATAAGAACGAAATTTTGTTACTAACGTTTGCATAGTCTCAGTATAATCAGCTCTGGAAGAAATTTAGCAAAGATTTCTATTACATAATAATGTACTAGTTCAAAGGCTAGAAGCTCCATTACCATCAGAGTTCTCTGACTATTGATATCAAGTCAGTTTTCCAAATTACTAATACTAAACTATATTATTATTTTTATTATTTTAGTGCTTTTTTCAATAGCAACAGAAATGTAAGTTCTCTGTTGACAGTGAGATTACCCAAAAGAGCACAAAACTGTGTCTACAGGCATTGAGCATAAGGGAAACCACCCAAAAAGAGCACATAACTGTGTATACTGGCATTGAGCATAAGGGAAACAAGTAAGCAATCTGAAAAAGAAATATTAGAAAGCGACTGAGTTTTCAAAATCACTTTAAATTTTTCAAAATGTGCTTTACGAACAGTACTAAGCAAATTAAATAGTCACGAAAGACATGCTCCTCGCAGGCCTGCGAGCTCCAGTGGAGCACGTCGGTTTTGGATCCGGGCAGTGTAGCACCGAGTGTTACAAGGTCAGAAACCCGTTGCACAGGAAGCCTGCGTTGCTGGCAAGTAAGGCGAACTGGGGATTTTGGCGCGTGCCACGCGCATGACCTCATATCGGTGACAACAACAGGAAACCGTTTACCACAGGCTTCTGCAAGCAGAGTGCGCTCATTTGAATCGCTGAAGAGACTTTTCACAGGCACGCGACACTTCCTTTGGCGCCCGAAATATCTTTTAATTTTCTCCTCTGGCGTTATTAGTGTCGACGACACTGGGATGTTCATGTGAAACGGCTGCTCGCGAGTTTATGAGAGGAAAACGTAAACATTAAGGCATCTTGTACGTAAGTGACAAACGTAAGAAAAATTACTTCTTCTCATGTTTACAATGAAGCCCTTAGCCTTCATGCATAATTTATTGGAATTTTTAATTGGGCAAACAAAACTGCATTTAATTATTCTCACCCTAAAAGAACTTGCATACTTTAATACAGTGTGCATTGTTTTGGAACTTGTAACTTCGTAATCGGGTCGCGAGAGCAATTATGTGTCATAGATGCAGGCAGGTTATGAGGTATGTGGTATGTTCTTTACTTATTGTGGTATGATTATTAAGTATTTGCCACTATGTTAATTAATATGATTTTGGGTTTTACTGGAATATATAACATTCAGAAATGAGAGGAAAGTATCCAACCATTTTATGAACATCTAATATCTCAGCATCATCAGATTTTGCAATTTATCCACTTATCTCGTGACCACACGTAAATTATCCATCTTACTTATATCATAACTGTAAACATTGTCAATCATCCAGCTGGCATTCAGTGGCATATGGCATATTTACTTCTTGTTCTTTACGATCACTTCTTTTCCCCACAGGAATTGCGTGGAAACTTTTCATCTTCTTGATGTTCTCAGTTTCTGTAGAGTTTTTGTGGGGCCTTCCTCCTTACTCTGTTATTCTAGGAGGGTAGTACTGTTCAAAAAAAAATTGTGGAAGATTTAGTGGTATATTTACTGTAATGTATCCAACATATATATTAATCACTATTGCATCCATTTAACTTACGTCTCCACTCACTCCTTCATCAATGTAATGTATCCAGTTGTCTTATATATAAAGTTCACTCATTAATCATTTATTTATATATTTGACTGAAATCGTTACTTTACTCCTTCATCACTGTAATGTATTCAGTTGTCTTATATTGTTGTCCACTCTATTTTTTGATCACTGTAATGCGTCCATTTGAAGTATAGCTCCACCCTACTTCTTAATAGTTTAATGTATATAATTTACTGTTATCTCCACCCTACTCCTTGATCATTTAATGTGTACATATACGGCTGCTTGGTATCTCTACCCTACTCCTTCATTATTTAATGTATCCAGTTGGTCTATCTACACTCCACTCCTTAATCATCGTAATGTATCCAGCTGATTTAGGTCCATATTTTAGACTCACTGTAAATTATGCATGTGACTTATAGTTGAATCTTGTTGTTAATCATTGTAATGTATCTAAATAATGCGAATTCACACTTTATTTATATTTAAGTTATATATTCAGCTAATTTGATTCTGCTCTCTAGTCCTTTCTTATTATAATATATCCTGATGACTTCATTGCAAAGCGCAATCATTGTAATGCTTCCAGCTGACTCCTGCGCAATCATTGTAATAAATCCTGCTGACTCACATCCACACTCCTATGACCCTATTGTCCTGTAGTTGTATCCTCATTATTTTACAATATTTGCAATGTGTCTAGTCGACTTAACCTACATTTTGATCCATTGACATTTATCCAGCTTGTAGTTGTATCCACACTATCTCTACAGCAATTGCAATGTATCTAGCCGACTTATAACCACACCTTGCTACTTTGTTACTGTAATTTATCCAGTTGACATACTTCACACTCTTACGCAATCGTAGATTATATAATTATTTTGACCTACATTCTTGTAAGTCTCTGTAATCGATCAAAAATGACGTAATCACTACAATCCATACTTTGTAATTTATTCAGCTGCTATATCTACTCTAAAATAAACATTTTATTTTTTATCCAGTAGCATAACATTATTTGAAAACACTACGTTATTTTTCTTCTATCCAGATGCATAAGATTATATCAAAACGCTATTTGTTATCTTTTTAAACATAACACTATTTTATATCTTAGTAACAAATCCACCTAACTGTTAACACAATGTAATGAATCATCTCATACCGACTCTGTTTCGTGAACTTTGTAATTTATCTCCTTGAATTAATGATCTAAGTCTGAATTGCCATCTTTTTTATTTAACTAGATGACTTAGTTTAAATCAAAAATCCTTTCCTAGGGAATCTTTGTAACGTACGTAAAAAAATCTTTGGATCAGCAATTAAAAAGTGTTTGCAGAATCTGAATTATGCTGCAGATAATCAGAGTGCTGGCCAATTAGGCGATCATTTATACTCGTGCAAGATGGAAGACGTCAACTCTGAATGTATATATATTTTTCTTTGCATTAAAACACATACTTAATCATTAATTGTTTCTCTCTCTCTCTCTCTCTCTCTCTCTCTCTCTCACTCACTCACTCACTCACTCACACACACACACACACACACACACACACACACACACACACACACACACACACACACGTGCGCGCGGGGTATCTATCTTTTTTCTTGTGTGATGGATTCATATCAGTGTAATCAGTTATACTCAGTCTGCGTTTTTCTTTGTCCTAAAGTTACTGTTGATTGCATTCGTTTATTCTTAATTAATGGCAGAGGTTTTTTTTTTCTTTCCTTATGTGTGATGCTGGCTTTAGCTGTAAGTGATCTCATTTATTCCCGCATTTTATCGCAAACAACACTAATTTTCTCATTGGATATTAAGTATCCATAAGCCGAACCTTGTGTTATCAGTTTTGTTTCCTTCAGTTTGACGTGAAGGAAACACACTCAGATCTTGAGAAGCATTCATTCTGGCGGCAAAATTAAATACAATTCCAAAGGGGTGTATGACTGTAGACGTGGCGTTGGCGTTGAACATTGTTCATTTATGGCTACAATCTTTTTCAAAGTCCATTCATTCCCCCTCCCATATATATATTCTTGTTAATTGGCTAACCACTTGTGACCACATCCTTGCTTTCTTGTCAATGGCATAAGCGTGTCGCTCTACATACGTCAACAAGTGCGGGCATTGTCTTACGAATGCCGGAGGTTCAAATGGGAAGGAAAGACAACTCTTGTCTGAAGTAAGGGCGCGTGCCGGAATACGTCAGAAAGGGGTCATTTCTTGTCCCGAGTTCGCGGGAGTTTTGATTATATGCAAAGGCGCGAGTTTGTCTTTTCTATAAAATCCCCTCCAATTAAAAGAAAAATCTTTATTGAAAATAAAGACAAGACAATTTGCATCTTTAATAATTCACATGATATACGTTTTTAAAATTCCGATTTGACTACACAAATGCTGCTTTATGGAGACACTTAACCACTACATTAGCGAGCAAGCTAATACTTCCTCACGACCTGATACTGTGACATTGACTGTATTGTATGACGTAATTTTTATATGACACCACTTATATGTTGTAATGTGTATGATATAATTTGCAAAATGTTATGTGAATGATACAATGTGTATGCCATAGTTGTGTGTGCTTTAAGTTACTGTGTTAATGATAGTTATAAAACAAAATACACTCTACCGAGAAAGACACAACACAACTGTGTTTTTTTTTTTTACTTTTTTACATAATAATGTGCTTAATCGAAATCAAACAATGTAGTCTTCTTTACACTTTATTCTGTCAGGAGGGTTGTAAATAGAGAGAACATTCATTTGTTGCATGTTCAATTTCACCATTACATTTATACTTACAAAATACGTCTGATTCTCTAATGTGAATTTTATTATGATGACAGATATAAAATTTATTATATTTTTTTTTTATTCTTGGTTTTTACCAGGGTATGTAATTTTTTTATTTTAAAGTTGCTAGTTTAACTATGGCTAAATATTTTACCATTAGATTTGTGAATATAGAATACATATTTAAATCCATATGTATATCAGTGCATAATTAAATCCATGTGTATATCAGTGCATATTTAAATCCATGTGTATATCAGTACATATTTAAATCCATATGTATATCAGTGCATATTTAAATCCATGTGCATATCAGTGCATATTTAAATCCATATGTATATCAGTGCATATTTAAATCCATATGTATATCAGTGCATATTTAAATCCATATGTATATCAGTACATATTTAAATCCATATGTATATCAGTACATATTTAAATCCATATGTATATCAGTACATATTTAAATCCATATGTATATCAGTACATATTTAAATCCATATGTATATCAGTACATATTTAAATCCATCTTGACCGTTGAACCGTTTGATTATACATTTACAGAGATGAAATAAAAATTTGCCTTCATGTCATATAATAAAGAGTGTACTGGTTATTATTGCACCAACTAAAATTTAAATATTAGGGCACTCGTGAGATAAAAATTAAAATAGCCCCCCCCCCCTCCTCTTTTCTTTTACTAACATTAATTATTCATCCATCGATATAATACTACGTCTTATCCTAACAGGTAGAGCCGCCAAACGCGAAAAGGACAACCACAACAACCAAAAAAGAGGTCCCTGCACAGGACGATCCGTAGATTGCACGGACATCATATTTACCTGCAGACTTCCGTACAGCAGATATCAGCAGAAGACTTATGAGAACTAGAAGAGACAACTTTGCGTCGCCAAGTTCATCTCCTCCCAGCGTGCACTTCACAGAAATGGACACCGCGAAAATCTCGGCAACACCTGTGCAAACAGAGACTCTTCTTAATACTAAGGCTGGCGACATTTCAGACTCAGGCACTGGCATCAGTGGGCTGATAGGACTGGTGTCTATGGACAGCAACACGTCTTCCATGAAAAGCCCGGTCAAGTTCACGATGTCTGCGGAAGAAGTGGACAATTTCCTTCAAATTAAAAACGATGAGTTTGCTCTGCTCGTTTTACCGGCAATGGTTTTCCTCGGCGTTCTGTTTATCATCGGTGAGAAAAGCAGTTATTCTTACATGTTCAGAGAGTTCTGTCTCAGTTCTTCTCCCTACCCTCACCTCCATTTTTTTTCTTTATTGTAATAGTTATACGGCAGTCTGAACATTGTTCTGTGGTTGGTGTGCTTTTTGCAATGACTTAAGTGAATAAGTATACTTTTTAAATTCCTTAATTTTGTTTTGTTCTGTGCGGTAACGGTTTTCTTTTTCAAAGTGAGGTGTATTTTATCTTGTTTATGTGCATTGCTTTATTTAATATGTAAAGTACTATAAGCATTAAAAAAATATTTTCATGTGTTTCTTAATAGACAACTTTAAAGTAAAACAAAGCGGAGATGAAGTGATGGATAGGTATAGAGATAACTGGACAGATATGTAAATTGTAGATAGAAAGATAAATAGACAAATATATAGACTGTAGATAGGTATAGAGATAACTAGACATATATAAATTGTAGAGACAGATATATAGACTGTAGATAGGTATAGAGATAACTAGACAGATATATAAACTGTAGATAGGTAGAGAGATAAATAGACAGATAGATATATAGACTGTAGATGGGTAGATAAATACAGGCAGACAGCTATATAGATGGGCAGATATATAGATAGCTGAGCAGGCGACAGATAGATAGATAGATGCATAAATACAATCGCACATATAGATAAAACTATGCAATAAAGCATTTACAAATTGCTCGTGTATATATATATATTTGTGTGTGTGTGTGTGTGTGTGTGTGTGTGTGTGTGTATGGCGAAAGGGTGTGGTTTTTTTTTTTTTTTTTTTTTTTTTGTTGTTTTTTTTTACCGAATGAGCTAATTAGCAAGACAGCAATTGCATTCACAGATTTTATTATACCAGCAGTCAATCTGAAATATGAAACACAGTAACACTATGTATCACATTTCAAATAAAGACCACATTGTAAAAATAGGTTGTTTCTTTGTTTGTTTTTTAGGTTTTTCTTTTTGCACTTAAAACCTTTATGAAACTTTTCTTCCAGGTGTGCTCGGAAACTCTTTAGTGCTCTACGTATATAACCGGAAGCTGCGCAAAGGGAGCATCCGGTGGTTTATTCAAGCACTCGCCTTGTTCGACCTATTCAGCTGCTTGGTAGCCATTCCAGGCGAAGTGTTTGATATGCTCAACAACTACACTTTTGGCGTCAACCCCATGTGCAAAATCCTTCGTACCGTCAATATGTTCTGCACGGTGGCCTCGGGGATGACATTAATGGTCGTGGCAGTAGAGCGGTACAAGAGGATTTGTACTCCCCTCAGAAAACAGATCACGCCGAAAGGGGCAAAGGTAAGTGCCATTCTCGTGCAAACGTGAGCTGGGGACCAGTCACACCGATGAATGTACGAAGAGATCATTATATTAGACTCGTTTGGTACGTTTGTCTAAGAGAGAAATTTACGCATGCGTGTAGGCCTAAGTATATCTATAAGTAAACGAAGACCTAGGAGTATGTGTGTAGGCCGAACAGTTTGTGTGTCGGCCTAAAAATGCGCGTGAGGTCTGTGTGTGTAGGTTGTACAGAGTGTGTGTATAGGCCGTACAGTATGTGTATCGGTCTAAGAGTACGCGTGTAGGTCTAAGAGTGTGTGTGTCGGCCTAAGAGTACGCGTGTAGGTCTAAGAGTATGTGTGTAGGCCGTTGAGTATGTGTGCCGGCCTAAGAGTACGCACGTAGGTCTAAGAGTATGTGTGTCGGCCTAAGAGTACGCATGTAGGTCTAAGAGTATGTGTGTAGGCCTAAGAGTACGCATGTAGGTCTAAGAGTGTGTGTAGGCCGAACAGTATGTGTATCGGCCTAAGAGTACACATGTAGGTCTAAGAGTATGTGTGTAGGCCTAAGAGTACGCATGTAGGTCTAAGAGTGTGTGTAGGCCGAACAGTATGTGTATCGGCCTAAGAGTACGCGTGTAGGTCTAAGAGTATGTGTGAAGGCCGTAGAGTATGCACGTAGGTCTAAGAGTATGCACGTAGGCCTATGCATACACACGACCGTGAGCATGGTTGCCTGGACGTGATCATTCATCTGCCTACCATAAACGATCTTTCACTGTATAATTCCTTCATTCAAATGTACATTGCAAACAATACATAACACCAGCAGACGTTGTCGACTTAAATGTATTTACTACACACAGTTTAATAGGTTAGAGAGTTCGAATGAAAAGACTATTTAAATCACAAAATATTAGTGCATCTCAGTGGGTGCCATGATACCACTATCATTGTCGCAACATGAAATCTTTCTTCCTCGGTTCTTGAAAGCCGTTTATTTGCTTTGCAGTGGCTGCGAGTGATTGAACTTGTTTTTAATTCGCCGCATTTCGTTCTTATGGTAATCTATCCGTCTATCCGTCTATCTATCCATCTATCTATCTATCTATCTATCTATCTATCTATCTATCTATCTATCTATCTATCTATCTATCTATCTATCTATCTATCTATCTATCTATCTATCTAATCACACACACATGCATAGGAATCGGATGCTTATGTTTGGTCTTTCTTTAAATATTTTTATAATTTCATAGTTGCAGTTTCATTGTTCTATTAAAGAATGCGAACTTAACAGATGTTTCAGACCGCAGTTAAAGTTCTCTATACTTATACCTTCGCTCTTTGCAACTCAAATATCAATTTGTGTTTTAATATATCTATATATACATATTTTTTTCAGATCATAATGGTATGTTGCGTCATCGCCTCCGCAGTGTGCGCGACCCCTGCAGCGTTAATCTACGGCAAGCAGACCACGCCCACGGACCACCCAGAGATAAATGGCGGCGACTGTTCCACCGCAGACGGTCTCATTGGCACCGTGTATCCACTCATGTTCAGTCTTTTCCAGTTCTTGCTGTTCGTCTTCGGCGCCCTGGGGCTGATTGTCCTGTACGTCCTCATTTGTCGCCGGATTCTCACCCACTCCGCACGCTTCAGACCCAACCTGGGCTTCAACTCGCTAACCCGGCGCACGTCGTACATATTCACCGGTTCCGAGTGCTCTTCTCCCACGACCGACGACGCGGGTTTTACCTTTAAGAGCGACACGAAAGAAGAAGCCAACAGTAACAGCAGCAATGGCAACAACAACAACAACGTCGACGACGACATGCTAACTAAACTGGGAGCCAATACTGGACTGGCTCCGGCAGAATTCGACGAACCAGCGAAGCCGCCGAGCCACCAGACCTACGATCGTAGCGTGTCTTACGAAGAAGACCGTACCTTAGTCACAGCCATGAGAAAGTCTGTCGATGCCGAGAGCGCTATACTGCCGAAAAGTCAGTCCTTCCTCAAAGTGCAGCTGCGCGGCGACCGGCGCAAGTCTGGGGACCCGCTGGGTGCTAAAGGACGCTACCGACGACAGTCCAGCGTCCGGACGAATGCTGACATCCGACGTTTCATCAATCGGTCGGAATCGGTGAACTCAGGCACTCGGCAGACAACTCTGATGTTGTTCTTGATCACGCTTGTTTACCTCCTCAGTTTTCTGCCTTATCTGGTGCTGATGATCCTGAAAGTTCTTGACCGTGATTCGCTGAGCGGTGGAGGTGGCAGTTGGGAAGTGGCACACAACATTTTGCTAAGATCCTACTTCATCAACAGTATGGCGAATCCAATTATTTACAGTTTTTGCTCCAGAAGATTCAGGGGCGAATGTTCGAAAGTTCTGCATTGCAAGTGCTGTAAAAAGTAGGACTAGACAGGTGTCCAGGAACGCAAACATTGGCGCCCATACGTGCAAAGACAGATACCCGGGCATGTAAATCAAATGCTGTAAATGTAATTCTATACGGCTGCTCGGGGCAATTTAGCTCTGTCGACGCAAAGCACAGAGACTGATAAAATGTGCATCCCTCCTGGTTTCCCTTCGTGAGTTGCTATGACCAAGGATTGTCATATCGGTTCCATTTGGCCAAAGATAGATTGTCCCGAAAAAGTTCCAGTTGGATGATGTTTTGTCTTTGATGGCTATCACAAAATGTTGTTCAGGTTGTAGCACTCGAGAGTATGAAAAAGAAACGAACGTCCCTTGAGTAAACCAACTGACCCTTTGCCTTTGCTTGACCCAAAGGCACAGAAAAACTGAAAGAAATGCAATTAAAAACTATCTATCTATCACTGCTCTGACTGTGAGATCGCTAGTGAGATATAGTAACTAAATACCAGTTAATGTTCATTGAATCTCACACATACACAAAATACTTTATGTGCCTAATTATTGTGCATATATCTCGTCAGAAATGTAAATGATCGTTTTTAATTCTGTTCTTAAAACTCCCTGATATTACAGTGTCTTAGTTTGAAAGAGTTTAGGATTATATTAGGGTGATCAATTTCAGGGTCCGCTTGTTGAGATAAGTATGGTAGCGACCTCGGCTTTGTTGGAGGTCGTGGTAGCAATGACGTCTTTGTTTGAAGGGAATGATTGTGACAGCAGTCATGTATTTGTTGGAAGGAAATGATTGTGGTAGCAATTATGTGTTGGTTGGAAGGAAATGATTGTGGCAGCGATTATATGATGTTTAGAAGGGAATGGTTGTGGTAGTAATCATGTGTTTGTTGGAAGGGAATGGTTGTGGTAGCGATTACTTGATTGTTGGAAAGGAATGACTGTGATGAAATCAATAGTATTCGTTAGTTGAATGCGAACTGTCGCAATGGCGATTGTACGCTTTGTCTCCGTCATTTATCCGTAAAGGCAAAATGGCTCTCCCGTTTATCTACTTTACACCACAGCATGGATTAAATTGACAGTTCGATGATGGAATCAATGTACTAAACCTGGATACCTGAACACCACTTGCCTATAAAATAATTACCATTTTCTAAATTATGAAACATTGCACTGAAATAATCGCAGATTCCACCGACAATAACCTGCACCAAAGAACATTAGTGTTCGAAAATAAGACATTATAAACTCAGAAAGAGGCTATAACTATTCATAGCACTGCCAACAATTTCAACCGAAGTTAAGAAACAAACATGTGCTGTAAAAAAAATAAAAATCTTCTCACACAGTCACCAAAGAAAAGTAAATGAATAAAAGAATGTGAAATGCAAGTTTAAAATAAAATAAAGAATGTATACTGGGAACAGACTAAACACTGGTAAGAACTAAAGAAAGGACGGAACCTTAATACTAACAGACTCACTACAGAATTCTTAGTAGACTGCCACATTTCACGAGCTGTATATGGCGGAAGTGACCTTTAACCCAATCGTCGTTCCATTCCGTACTTTACAAAATACTCAGAGCTTGCGTTCGAAAAATACTTTAATCCACCACAAATGCCGACTGCAAAATTCCCCACAAGAAACTACTTCGATAAATTACAAATAACTATATGTGAGAGTACGCACATAACGTAAAGGTATTTTGGAGTATTGTTTTGTCAGTTAATACTGTTGTTTTTCTTACAACTCGATACTTTTGGGAGAGCCATTGAGGTCTTTAAATAGCAATTTTCTTTTTCTTATTGCTTTCATATTAAAAAAAAATCGTTTTCTTTTCATCCCGATCTCATACTAGGTTTTCAATGACAGTTGTCGTACTTGACTCCGTGTCTTTGAAAGAATAAGCCCTGAAAGATAAATCAGTATTGTTAGCATTAAGTAATGTGCGTGTGCTATTTTTGTTCAGCATATGTACGGGTTATTTGTTAAATGGCAGAAATTTATTATCACTTTTTAAACTGTATCGGAGTAGAAATCAGTAATGCTCTGTGAGCCACATTCCAGTTACCATACATTTCTTTCTCTTCTCGAGACTGATATTTTATTTTTGTCTACTTTCATTTTTTTTTCTTTCTTTCTACTTTTTCCCTTCATCATCTCCAGTATTAGAATGTGTATTCCTTTCGAAATTGAACATACTGTTCTCGAACAACGGTTTGAAAGAAAAGATACTATTGTAGGGATGGAATCAGTAAACAGACTGAGTAGAAGACAGGGATGGAATCAGTAAGACTGAGTAGAAGACAGGGATTAAATTAGTAAACAGACTGAGTAGAAGACAGGGATTAAATTAGTAAATAGATTGAGTAGAAGACAGGGATGGAATCAATAAATCATAGATTATATAGAAGACAGGGATGGAATCAATAAATCATAGATTATATAGAAGACAGAAATTAAATCAGTAAATAGACCGAGAACAGTGGTAAGATCGGTAATCCCAGAATGTAAAGGATAGAGATGAGATCAATAAACATCGACTATTGTAAAAGAGAGGGGAGGGATCAGTAAGCATATACTCTATCAAAGATTTAGTCAGGGACACTAATATGCAATGACAAAAAAAATGGAGTCTTGAATCGTGTACTTAGAAACGTGGGTTCAACAAGTAAGTATTTTATGACAGATACTAATGAAGTCAACATCAGGTACTGCGAAACTAACAATGAATGAATCGCGAACTATGTAACAGACAAAAATGTAGGAAGGAAACACTTATTGCCGTTCAGGAATAGGTCCTGTAAAACTATATAACTGAGATGCAATCAGGCATTCTTCTGGTGCTATTTCTTAGGCGACAGGAAGAAAGAGCATACCCTTCAATTCTGTCAAGGTTGTGGTCAGCAAGACGCTCGCTATGTATCTGGCAGAGCTCGTTCAAGAATTGTTTACATTACAAAACAAATCTACGCATTTTGAATAATTATACTATAATAATACCAATGCGACTTAAGTGTAAAAGAAATGTCGCATATTTAATTTCCTAAAGAATTATCTTTTGACATCCGAACTTACTGAGTAAACCTTCTGAGAGTAACTAATAAAAAATAAACTTTTTCACGAACAAATTGCTACTGTCTGTACATACCTAAATTTTATTGATGATGTACAAACAATCCAAACAAAATGAATGCATACGCTTTAATTTATTCATTTTTTAAAAATGTAATTGAATTGTTGTGCTGTAATTTAAAAATAAATATGGCGACCGGTAGGATTTGTAGCATCTGAAAGAACTACATTTCTTACTTAAGAAGATATTATAAGGGAAAACGTTTGTGCATAATGCATCTCATTGTTACAGATATTGGTCTATAATTGTAATACCATTTTGAATTTCTATAATGCCATCTGGACGTTTTATAATACCATCTGGAATTTTTATAATGTCATCTGGACGTTTAAAAATATACTGTCTGGAATTTTTATAATGCCATCTGGACATTTTAAAATATACCATCTGGACAGAGTAATTCATATGCACGTTCCATTATATTTTCTGTTCACACACACCCTTCCCAAGTACCATTTTAATTTAGTTTAAATCAAATTAGACGCTTCTTATACTATCTTCATCTGGTACTAAATTCTTTCGAAAGTCAATGGATATTACATAAATAAAATCACTATCTAGCAGAAATAGTGAAGTGGCCAACAATAAAAATATATTTATAAAAGAACATACTCCAAATGCTACTTCTCAGCAGTATTTTATGTGCTCGGTGTTATATATATATATATGTGTGTGTGTGTTTATGTGTGTGCGTGTGTGTGAGAGAGTTAATGGCTTGAGGAGAAGAATTTGTAAAAATATCTCAAGAAACAAATTCTGCCTTTTGGTTCTGTAAGTGTACAATTGTGTTTGGTCTCAAGTTTTACATGTTTTGTGACCTAACAATATATTATATGCATAATTGTGTATACATTGAATATGCTAATTTATACTGTATTCTTCCTGATTGGCAGTGTGTGTGTATTTAGATGTGACATGGGGAGTTAAAGGTGTCATTTTATTTCATGTACATACAATTATTATCAATATTGCTTTATAACCACTCGTTTAGTTTTAGAAAAAAGATCTTTCTTTTCATTAAAAGATGAGGAGAGCGATTTTTATGTTTAAACATTACTCAGTCATCTGTGAGTTGTGATACTTTATTTTTTGTTTTAATATAAGCAAACTGATTTGATTAAACATGCTATTTGTAATGTTTCCCAAAGATTAATATTTTACTCTTTGCTTAGAACACTCTTAGTGTACAGGAAAAGAAATTTGATTAATATTTTACTCTTTGCCTAGAACACTCTTAGTGTACAGGAAAAGAAATTGAAATATCTTGAAGTACACAAATCTAGGATGGTTAATAATTCGTTCTATTATTGTTTAGCCGCAGTTCTCTAAACCTTTCTTCTAATGATAGATCATTATACCGCATAACTTACTCTGGTGGATAGTCGGGGGGGGGGGGGGATAGTTTTTACTCCTTTATAGAGTAGCCATTCATTCGGTCACGGCCCTCTACCAAACCTCTTGCTCTTTCTTGGCAGAATAATAGTGTCGTTCGACTTTACTTGGCAACAGTCATCATATATCGATTCTATAATCACACACACACACACATGCATACGCACGAGCGCACATACACATACATACTCCATGCACTCGCATTCATATCCCCCCACACACACTCACACGCACACACTTGAATGAATAAGTAGTACTCTGGAGGAAACAGAATTTGTCTTATACCGTTTCTATACATAGCAAATATTCCATTGTAAACCCCCTTCCCCTCCATAGTAGCACATACGCACGCATAATATTACTGATGAACTCTCAAGCGCACTCTCATTCGCACAATGCATACAGACGCAAACATGGATACATATATTACATATACACTCGCTTAAAGACGCACACACGTACTCATCACGTATACACCCAGATAAGGACGCAAACACATACTCATCACGTATACACCCGGATAAGGACGCATACACATACATATACTCATCACGTATACACCCAGATAAGGATGCAAACATACACTCATCATTTATACACCCGGATAAGGACGCATTCACCTACATATGCACGTTACATACAGATTTGTGAGTCGTGCCGAGTGTTCAGATTAAATTAATTTTTTAAATTTTAGAGAAAGTATATATATTTTTTTAAAAGATCTAATCAGAATGCGTTAAAAATCATTCCTACAGTTTTAAATATTTCTAAATATCAAACGTCACTGAATATATTTTAAGGCAAAATTGAAATGAAAGTCTATAATGATTATGGTGAAATAATTATTAATGAAACATGCACTATTATTAGATAGGTTTAAAATAACGAACAATGCAACACACATGGAATGTTCTTTAAAATAATGTTGTATAAATATACACTTAAGAAAATGTTTAAACATGATGAGCAACACCATATATATCCACTAAAGACGTGTACATTTAAGATAATTTTAAAAAATAGTTTATTGGCCGTCATGAGATCTCATACTCATGTGTGTTTGTCTTAACTAAAGAACACACTTAGAACCCTCCATTTTTAAATTTGCGGATAGTTGTTTTTTTTTCAAAATAAATTATTTACTTGTGCTATTACTTAAAAAAACTATTCTAACTATTAATTTTTATGTTTATACTTTAAAATTTGTTAAGTTTTCTTGATTTAAAAATATTTTGCGGATCGTTTTCTTTATTATTATTATTATTATTATTATTATCACTATCGTTACTGGTGGTGGTGAGAGCCAGACGTACATTTCTGGAAGGGTAAAGTTATAATCATATCTTACTTTTTACTTTTTAATCACTTCATGAAGAAGACTGCAAATATTTTGTGTCTTTCGTTTGTTTAAATAATGAATGAACTCAACACGTACAGAAGTGTGTCGATTATTGAATTTTATAGAAAATGTAAATAAAAAATGTATGCACCCTTGTAATGAATTTCTGTAGACATTTTGTTCTGTCTATGACTTTAATTGTCCACGGTCACGTATACAATAATACAATTCTTTCAAATATATACATCTATAGATACTATTTAAACTGTTAGTAATTAAAAATATATTTCTAATTTATTTTGCACATGTATACGCAGTAATATATGCACAAAATGAAACTGAGTATTAAATTTGAACTTTTGTTATTTTACTCGTTTATTTATTTTTTGTTGTTGTAAGCGTGAAATGTTTTGTCAAATGTATAGCGTTCTGTCATATTAGAGTAAGCCAAACGAATGCTCGTTGTCCATTAGAAATAATCTATAATCATATAAGTCTCCAATAAGAGATGACAGAAATAATTTATAATCATATCAGTCTTCAATAAGAGCTCAGAGATGACAGAAATATATGAAAAACGCGCTTTAGAAATTATCATCATCAGATCTTTTATCTGTCCTTGCTGAGAACTGCAAGAGATAGAAATATCTGAGAAACTACCTAATATAGCAGCATATTTTATTTACCAGTCTAAATGAAATCGCAGAACATAAACAAATAATTTTCTTGAGAAGCAAGAAATTGAATAGCCAAGATGTTTTTTTTTAAAAAGTTGTTCACATGTAAAACCAATAAACTTTTATGAACGTTTAGAGAAAAAAGCAACCTAATTAGAAACTAGTTTCGTTTTGTGTGGTTTAAATATAAAGACGTACTTGGATGTGAAATTCAGGAGGAGGGAAAGATGAGAAGACAAAAAAATTCCGACAACGAATGACATATCACACAACGTCTAGCCTTTCACTGTACATATAGTATTTAATCTAGCTCTAGCAAAGACTCCCTCTGTAAATGAAGTCACTATGACATGAATATGACGGGACAATAAATGGAGTCAATATTTATAACTTTAAAGGAATTTAGAAAAGAAAACCCAAGTTAGTGAACTAGAAACAAAACAAGATAGAATGTCCAGATGATCAGCTTAACACGTAGCTCATTGTCATCAGGATTAGAGAAGGATTTGAGTGTACAGTCTTATTATGTCAGCACGAGTAGTGTCTTTTAGAGTGCCTTTCTTTTGCGAGTTATCTTTCACTGACGGTCAAAATGAAACATGTCCCTCGGCTGTTTAAAAGCGTCGGCGTGTTGTTCTTCAGTTCAGATTTTACCCCCCCTCCCTCTCCTCCCCCTCTCCAAACGCGAAAGCGGCGGAAGCCGGAAGCGTTCCCCACATTCAATCAATCAAATCTTCAGTTCAGGTGAAAGAAGGCGTGGTTTGGCGTCCTTACGCTGACCAAGTAATGTGTAGAGTGGCGACTTGAACGGGCTTAACGACGTTTTTTTCTTGGCTAGTATCCCCCCCCCCCTTCCCTGCACTAGGTGCCAGACTGGAAAGAAAATAATACTTCTCCTTTTATGCATTGCTTACAATTGTAAGGTTAAGTGACGTCACTTGCACTCATTCAGACAATTTTATAGACAAGAGAAAAGTTGGACAAAACTCACTCACTCAGTCTCGTTCAGGAATCTTAACTAACATTTATGAATACAGATATATTTATATAAACGATAGGTGTATAAAATGTATAAATAAACTGGAAAAAGAAGGAAAAGATTAGTTTTGATAATTAACCAGAAAAAGCACGGTACTGATCTTTTACTGGCAATTACTTACTGAATTATAAAATCCAGGGTTCCCCACAAGTCCGCAAGCTTATAATTAATTTTTATTCAATCTGGGAGAGATACTATAGGAGCCAATCACTCACTATAGGAGGCGCTGAGTGTGGGTCCAAAAGGCAGTCTACTTTTAGATTTCTCTAACTCACCTATTTAAGCTTTCTCACATCTGTTGCTCAGATTTCTCCAACCCTGGGAGACACTTTTCATACCCAGTTCTCCTCGGTCTTCCTTGCTAATAATTATTTTAAATTGGATAACAAATTAAGAATTTAATAAATTTAACAAATTAACAAAATGATAATCCATATCAAAATACAAATACGGGTCACAGGACTACCTACTCTGTCTTTAGAGTTTGTACGGAATCGTAACACACAGTTCTGTTAAGAGATTACCAGCTGCCCACTTAGCTGTTTGTCTTCTCCTCAGTTATGGCAGCTCCCAACAGTTTGTCGTTGGTTGACCGGCAGACTGTTGCATAACACGTCACTTGAATAGTGTCGATTTGACCCCTCAACTCAATGGTCTAGGATGCCTAGTGTTCAGTTGATTGCTGGTTATGCCTCTCACACGGCAAGTCAAGTCATTTAATTCTTTATTTTATAATTATGATGCCTACCGCAAAGGCTGACGCATAGTACTACCTGCCTGTGGCGAGTGTCTTTCATTTGTTGTTGTTAATGTGGGGAACGCTTCCGGCTTCCGCCGCTTTCGCGTTTGGAGAGGGGGGGAGAGGGAGGGGGTGCCTTTCTGCTTCTGCGTGTGCCCGTTGAGAAAACATGTCTGGCCGGCAAAGGCGGGCTCCAGACCCGGTGGTCCGTGGGTTGAAGTCGATGTTATTGTTGTTCCTGGCGGTGGCGTTGATGTTGTTGCCGTTTCTGGTGTTATGGTGAGGGGGTGTGTGTCTTACAGAGCCCAGGCTAGTAACTCACCAGATCTATATCCAGTGTGTACATGTGCCCGGGTTGTTCGACTTCCCGGTCTCTTCACTGGTGGCGTCGTTGTTGTCGTGGCTGTCCCCGGTGTCCGTTGGGATGCTTGCATGTGGGCGCTGGCGTCGTCGTCGTTGTTGTTGTTGTCGTGGCTGTCCCCGGTGTCCGTTGGGATGCCTGAAGGTGGGCGCTGGCGGCCAGTACAGATGGTCGAGTAGCAGTTGGATTAAATCAGCCATTGGATGGTTAAAATAACCCCAAGAGGGGTAATGTTGTTCCTGGTACTGCCCCTGTTGTTGTTGTTGTCCGCGATGTTGTTGTCGAGGGCACTGTTGTTGCCTCCGAATATGTGGTGGCGGGCGCCGTCTTTTTTTCCTTTCGCCCTGTTTTGTTGTTGTTGGTGTTGGTGGAGTGGGCTGGCATTCTGATGTTGATGCTGTTGTAGTTGTCGCCGTTGTTGGTGGTCGAGGCGGCGTCGCTGGTATGGGGGAGAGGGGCACGGCCTCGAGTTCCCTTGAAACCTGGTCCAGTATGTTATCAAATTCGTTGGATTGTTGAGGTTCGTTCATGTGGACGTTTGTTGTCTTTCATTTACTTTATTACTTCCCTTTTGTATTTGTAGCTTGTCTCACCTGCCCCTTGTATGGTTGTAGTTTTAGTTCTACCTAAATGTCGACTGGCGCTTTTCAATGAATGTTCTTGTGCAGACATTGCTCGCTCTCTATAAGCTCTATGTGAACATACATGTCTGTCTGGTGACTTACAAGAGTCATTACTTAGTCTTTCATAATAAGAACGTTTGCTTTAAGCGTTTTACACTACCTAGTAAAATGAATGTTCAGAGATACATAATAAATATTAGCATTTACACTTATTATAACATGTATTGCAGCATTTAATTATTTACATGTATAGCAACATACAATAATGAACAAAGTCCTTCTTAGGTATGGCTGGATATTATCAGAAGTTTATTCCATTTTTTAAAATCAGGTTGCGACCCCACTATCTAATTTGACTCGTAAGATCCGCCCCTGAAAAAGTAGTATGGACAGACAACTCTGAATCTGCATTTAAAATGCTCAAGGACGTACTCACTACCTCACCCATCCTACATCTTTCCGATGTCACCCTACCATTTATTGAAGAAAAAAAAAATTAAAAAAAATAATAATAATAATTTTAAAAAAAAAAAAAAAAAAGGGATACACCCGAACAACAAGAGCTCAGAACGACAGACAGCCTTGACCGGCCAGGCATGAGGTAACGAGAAAGCCACCAAACAACTCTGCGGACAACTGTCCAATTGGAAACAATACATGAGAACTACTTTGACATAGCCAGTGGGCTAAACCACCCCCTCCCTTTTCCCCCACACCCCCCTCGCCCAGCGCGAAAGCGGCGGAAGCCGGAAGCGCCCCCTACACTCCATCCATACCATTTATTGTCCACGCAAATGCATCGCGAATAGGCATTGCATTAGTTTTCTTGCAGAAGCGCCCCGACAGAGAAATAAATCAGGTGTCAATAGTATATGTCAGCCGTAAACTTTCTGATTCTGAAAAGTGCTAACAACAACACGTCAGAGACTGAATGCTTGTCAGTGGTTTGGGCCATAGAGAAATTTCAACTCTATTTCTATGGTTACAAGTTCATGCTGCAAACAGACCAGCAATCGCTCATTTTTTTTATCAAGAGCTAAGCACTCAAAGCCACGCATCGTGCATGGTCACTCTTAATGCAGCAATGAAAAACGATTTTTATAGACTGCATTGCAGGAAAGGACAACAATGACGCTGATTTTCTCAGTAGGCATATGGCTGCTGAAAGAAACACAGATACACGCAGTCCTCAGTGTGCACCCAATCCAGTTACCCAGCTAAGGCCAGATGCTTTAGAATTCGTACTGCTGACCCACTGAACTTGTGCCAAAGTTTGCGGATAAACACTTAAGACGTGAAAGGTAAGATCTCACCATCATTCTAAGCAGACAGAAGGTCGTTCTCAGATCAATTTCTGTAATACTTCTTGGAGATGGGGGTAAGGAGCTGGAAACTGTCGGAAAGAAAATTAAATTTAGATAAGATTATATGTACAACGGAATGTTTTCTTTAAAACTGATATGATGAAATATTTCAAACAATAAGTATTTATGTTCTCTCTCTCTTTGAATTCTAGGAAAGACATTTCTCAAAAGAGATTTATAATGGCCTAATTCATTTTGTCAGTATAATTATAATATTTAAAGGACAATACAAAATATACCAAGGACAGAGGATAGTTTTATTTATTTATTTTGGGGGTTGCTAGATTTGTTCTGTGTGTGTTGTTTTTTCTCCTTGGATATGCGACTCTGTTTATTTTATAAAGTGGACATGACATATGTTGTACATTGTATTTTATTCAAGAATTATAATTGTTGTTTTAAAGTAGACTTGACAGTGGATTGTAATTATAATTGTTGTTTTAAAGTAGACTTGACAGAGTGGATTGTAATTATAATTGTTGTTTTAAAGTAGACTTGACAGTGGATTGTAATTATAATTGTTGTTTTAAAGTAGACTTGAAGAGTGGGTTGTAATTATAATTGTTGTTTATAAACAGACTTGACAGAGTGGATTGTAATTATAATTGTTGTTTATAAACAGACTTGACAGAGTGTAGATTGTAATATTTATTGTACAGATTAGAAAACATTTATTTAAAAAAATGTATTATTTTTTTTGTTGTTTTATGGGTTGAATTGTTTAGTACGCTTTACTGAGGTTTTGTTACTTGTGTAGGTAGTGAATACACTGCACTTTGACTACTGTACAAGCAGTGCTTATACAATATTACAAACCATTAAACATATTTGTTGAAAATTTTAATAGGCTAGAAAGTTAATGCTGCTTTCGGATTGGACACTCTATTCATGTATATGTCCGACCTATATATGAAGATCTGTCCAGACTATATTAAAATATAGAGCCTACTGTCTTATCAATAGAGCCTTTATTAAAACATTGTCCAATCCATAAAGCCAGCATTAAAAAAAAACTAACCAATCTACCATGCTACATTCAAAAACTGTCCAACCCAAAATGCATTAAAACTGTCCAACTCATAATGCCATCATTAAAACATTGTATAGTCCATTATTAGAGCTCATTATAACACTGTCCGACACATACAGCCTATAATTAAGCATTTTACGCCTCATGAAACCTATATAAAGTGTAGCATCTAACAAATAAAGTACTCTATTCAACTTATTCACTCTAACAATTGCAAGCTCAATGCAGGCTTCATAGAGTGGGTGGTGTTTTAATTTAGGATTTATAGGTTAGACACCGCATTTGATGTATTTCTTTGTGGTTCAGAGAGTGCTTTTGATGCAGGTTTTGTGTTGGACAGTGCTTTTGATGTAGGCATATGTGCTAGACAGTGCTTTTGAAGACTTTGTGCTGGACAATGCTTTTGATGTAATATTTATGTGATGGTGAATACTTTTGATGTAGACCTTGTGTGCTGGACAATGAATTTGAGATGTAGGTGTTATGTGGCGGACAATGCTTTAGATGTAGACTTTGTGTGCTGGTCAATATTTTTGATGTAGGCTTTGTGTGCTGGTCAATACTTTTGATGTAGACTTTGTGTGCTGGACAATGCTTTTGATGTAGACTTTGTGTGCTGGTCAATACTTTTGATGTAGACTTTGTGTGCTAGACAATGCTTTTGATATAGACTTTGTGAGCTGGTCAATACTTTTGATGTAGACTTTGTGTGCTGGACAGTAAATTTGATGTAGGTTTTATGTGACGGACCTGGACAGTACTTTTGATGTAGATTTTAAATGATGGACATTGCTTTTGCTGTTGCTTTCAACGTTCATTAGCTTCAGTCAGATGCAACGCACCAAAATCATGGACAGTGTATTGTAACATACAATGTTTCATATGAGTGGTGTGAAAACACACGAGCAATTAAATATCTAGATAAGACTTGTTGTTTTATTTACAGTAAGTAATATACTCCAGAGCTAATATATCAGAAACTGGTTGGAAAGTGAATCAGTTTGAACGAAGTTACTTACATACTTGAAACGGTGACTAAAATATATTTAAGTACGAAATGTGCAGGATTTATACATATACAAATATATATGTGTGTGTGTATGTGCGTTTGTGTGTGTATATTTGTGTGCTTGCGTGCGTGCGTGCGTGTGTGTGTGTGTGTGTGTGTGTGTGTGTGTGTGTGTGTGTGTGTGTGTGTGAAATATTAGATACAATGAAGCTGAACGAGGTAGATTATCTAAAAAGCGCTATAAAAGTTCCGTTTTCAACATTACAAGTATCCTCTTACGTGCTTCTAGAAGTGAGAAAGCTATTTTGAACTGCAAACTTCTCGAGAGGGCTGTGGAAGTACATACAGTGTGCACAAGACAGCAGTCTTTAATCTGTGGCTACGAACAGAACGATAACAGACCTTGAAACTCGTGTTACTGTGCTCTTGTTTTCATCAATAACTGACTTAAGATTTCTGTCCCTTTAGTCTCGCCTGACCTTGCTGAGCAGGAAAATACCTCTTAACTGTGCATAACTTTGAAGTGTTGCTAGTGTGCATGGTTATTCTGTCTTAGTACTCATTAAATATCCTTAAATCCTTTTCGACTGCTAAAATCGTTTACGTGATATAATCGAATTCCGAGTCTTGTTAAATCCAGCCTAATTGTTCCGGTTTTGTATAATTCTAATTTTTAGCTGATGTTATTGTCTCGAAATACACTTAACTGACTTTCCACTAAATAGTTTATGCGTAACCGTACTGGGGGACCTCGTTTATGCGTTAAAAGTAACTATGGATCATATGAATATCAAGTCATTAAAGCTATGCTTGATTTCAACCAGCTTTGAACGGCCTGGTTGGTTGATAACATAGTATCCTAGCAAATTTGTTTCTAGTTATAAGAGCTAAACGAAAACTTTCAACGAAGCAGAATGATTAGCTTTCTTTTCAGGGACACGACTAGTAAATGGATGTATTTTTCAGAAATACATTTTTACCATGAGGAATGAGAAAATGTATTTTCAGGAATGCACTTTCACCATGGTATAATGACAGAATGAGTTGTCTGAAACGTACGTTTACCGTGAGCAATGAGAGAATGTAGTTTGTGGATTGCACTGTTACCATGAGTAATGAGAGAATGTAATTTGGAGAATGCATTTCGAAAATGAGAAATTAAGGAAAATGCAGATATGCAGGATTCTCTCAAAACAAACAAGACAGTCAACGCGGACACTAGTGTTCGTGACTTTTTAGTCTCAGGTCTTTGTAGCTGATAGTACTTTTTAGTCTCAAGTCTTTGTAGCTGATAGTACTTTATCTGATTAATTATCTTTAGACTTAAGTGTTCCCGACTGGTAGTTTGTTCATGACTGTCTACACATACTATATATTCAGTAAATAACGTTGACTAGGTATTGGCAAAAACTATTATCTTAAAGAGGCCGCTCAAACAGTTATGTCCGCTCATGTGAGCTTGGCATATTACACCCCTCCCTCCTTATCACAAATCTTCACTCCGACTATCTCTCCCTTTCACAAGTGTCACCTGACTCCACACACACACACACACACACACACACACACACACACACACACACACACACACACACACACACACACACACACACACACACACACCGTCCCCAACACACTCACCTCAAACACCAGAAAATGAAAACAATGATGCCCAAGTTTTAATCGATTTTAGAACTGAGTAAAGATAAACACGTTTAATAGCATTATGCAAGAAAAAGACCGAATGAGTTAAAAATAGCTTAGCTTTCTGTACTGAATAAAGTTGACACATTTGATACAATTACACAGGAAATTAGCACACCATGTGATATTTCAATCAAGACATGCATTACAATTTGATGTTCTACTAACTGACTTAGAAACGGCAATAACAATAATATTTATAGGTAAACAAAAATAATAAACCATAATTCTTCCACAATTTTTTTCTGGGCCGTATTTCATGTTAATGTCCTCACTGCAAACGTTTACAGTATTGAACAGCGAATTGATGTCATGGTCATTTTTACTGTATAGCTTTAGATAGTCCATTTACAGTAAATAGTTGATAACCTGTCCTGTTTTCATTTTGAATCCTAATCCTGTTTTCTGGATCAAGTGACTGAGAGGATTTAAGGCAACGAAGAGCAGAAGTGGTGATAGGGAATCTCCTTGAAAAAATTCCACATTTTATTGGTATGTCTTCAATTCCTGTATTGTTGCATGCGTGTGTGGTTTTCCAGTTTGTCATTACTACTGCATATTGTTTTGTACTGATAGTGCTATCTTGTACACTTTGATTTCATCAAACCCATGAGTGTAGCACCGAGTCATAGACCTTTGGTATCAATCCATGCCATGGCAAGATTTGTTCTTCGTTTCTTTCTGCAAGTAAACATGGCCTTATCAATTGCCAATTGGTCTTTTGTTCCTCAAAGTTGTCTGGTCTAGCAGCCTTGTTGGTCCATCCCCATTGGATGAAATTGTTCTGAACAAGTGTGAGACTATTAGTCAGAAAAACTACATCCTATTGGAACTGGTTATGACTGCATCAGCAATTTCTAGCATATTCTTCACCTAAGTTGTTTACTCCAACTTTTGGCACTTAAAAATATCATAATAAGCAGTGCCCAAAGTCGGGTAACTTTGGCATTCAAATATTAATATAACAATTAAGTTTAGAAATGGGGATAGGCAAATGTACTCAACCACAATACCAAAAGACACAACGAAGTGGCAAAAATCATACATAGAAATCTATGTGAGAACTATGGAGTAAAAACCCCTCAAAGAACATGGATGCAACAACCAGAATCAGTCACCGAAACAGAAGTCAAAATACTGTGGGACTTCGAGGTAAGAACAGATCGAGTGATTCCTGCATGAAGACCAGGTATTGGATTTCTCAATAAGTCCAGCAGAACAGCAAAAATCATTGATGTCGTTGTTCCAAGCTATAGAAACATAAAAACAAAAGACAGAGAGAAATAAAAAAAAAACCCAGATCTTATACCAGAAATCCAGAGACTGTGGAATGTAAAAGCAGAAGTGATACCTATAGTGATAGAACCCTTAGGAAACATAACATCCGAGTTGGAAGGCTATCTGGATAAAGAATCTGGAAACTACAGACTTGCCCCACTACTAAAAGCAGCGCTCCTCAGGAGTGCCAACATCCTCCGTAAAATTTTGGATCTCCCAGAATCTTGGTTAAAGTTTGAGATCTTGGATCATAATCAGCCATCATCGTCGTCGTCGTCGTCGTCATCATCATCGTCGTCGTCGTCATGTAATAATAATAATAATATAACAACAACGACGATGATATAAATTACTAGCTGCAACAACTAAAACCAATCAATAGGTTAAACAATTACTCTTTGACAGCTAAGGTTGAAAGTACTCATATTATTTTATTTGTTTTCATTACATATACTGATTAAACTGATACCTTTGGTAGCAATTAATCGCAACATTTAAAGAGTGTATACTTGGCATAATAGAATTTAAAAACATAATAATACTGAAAAGCATATTACCGATTCCCTGTAAAGGAAAGACAATTGCAGTATATTGACAAGTTCGCTAATTCGTGCGCACTACGAAGTTCCGCTTTCGTTCTTTCGCTAATCATGCCTTCGCACCCGTTATCTGGCTTGTTGATCCACCTGCACGTGCAGGAGTTGTCAGAAGAAACTGTACAGTGAGCATGTGAATTATAATCAGTACAACAAGCAAAGAAATAAAATTATTGAAAAACAAAGTGATGGAGTGAAGCACACAAATAAGTAAGTTTTTTCAATAATTTACGAAAAATCGAAGTAGTAGTAGTAGTAGTGTCCAGTTATATTTTCTATGAGGAAAGTCATCAAAATCATCATCATCGTCTTCGTCGTCGTCGTCGTCGCGATCTTCATCATTATCAGTAATAAGTATATACTGTTTACAGATTCGATACAACTTGTAAGTGAAACCTCAGCTAATTCTGCTTTGTATTTTAACTAATAAAAATCGCCATGACAGTCAAGAATTAAGGATAAATTTCAAAAAGCGGAGGTAAACTGGTGCATTGTTTCGCAGTATTTCACTTGCTCTTCACTTGATATTATAATTCAGATCAATGGCGTATCTTTACTTGCTGTTTGTATATTACTATAAGCTTTCCTAAAAAATATCAGCGGTATATCTCTACTTACTGGTGTTATGTCACTACAAGCTTTCGACCAGGCTATCAAGGATATTTCACTACTTGCTGTTTGTATATTACTACAGTGACATATCTCTACTTATTTGTATATTACTACAAGATTTCGACAAGGTATTCATTGGCATATCTCTACTTGCTATTTGTATATTACTACAAACTTTCGTCACGGCTAACAGAGGTATATCTCTACTTGCTGCTTATATATTACTACAAGCTTTAGACAAGGTTATCAGCGGCACATCTCTTCTTGCTATTTGTATGTTAATACGAACTTACGATAAGGCCACCAGTTCCACGCCGTCCTACTTCAGAGATGTACATGCAGACCAGCCACAGTGACGACTGCAAGAGCACCTCGGTTGTCACCGGAAGCAGTGCCAATTCTTCGTCCTGAGAGAACGATATCTTGCAGGAAATGAACTGAAAGTTCCGTCAGCTTGCTGTGCCTGCAATCACTATTTCTTTTGGTGTGTGTGTGTGTGTGTGTGTGTGTGTGTGTGTGTGTGTGTGTGTATGTGTGTGTGTGTGTGTGTGTGTGTGTGTGTGTGTGTGTGTGTGTGTGTGTGTGTGTGTGTGTGTAGGGGGGGGAAGTGGGAGTGGGGATCCTATTGCCAATAGGTAATTTCGTTTTAAGTTCACAATGAAAATAAAATGTTTTTTGCATATTAGTTAATACGTGATAACGACTTATGTTTATATGTTTTAAGTTATTGGGGCTGAATGGCGCCAGGGAAAATTATATATGTATGTTCTGTAGGAAAAAAATTATATATATATATATATTAATTAGTTGGGAAGGTGTAGTGTATATGTTGTGGTGAATGCGAATGTGTGCCACACTCCCACCATGCAGCTTAGGTGTGAATACAATCACTAATCAATGTGAATAGTCGCACATGAATATAATCACTAATAATCAATGTGAATAGTCGCACATGAATATAATCACTAATCAATGTGAATAGTCGCACATGAATATAATCACTAATCAATGTGAATAGTCGCACATGAATATAATCACTAATCAATGTGAATAGTCGCACATGAATATAATCACTAATCAATGTGAATAGTCGCACATGAATATAATCACTAATCAATGTGAATAGTCGCACATGAATATAATCACTAATCAATGTGAATAGTCGCACATGAATATAATCACTAATCAATGTGAATATTCGATCCAAGAGATCGAGATTTAGCTACACAGCCTAGCCCCCCCCCCCCTCCAACCTAAGTCGCGCCAATGTAGACAGCTTATAGTCTAATGAAAGATCTGATGTGTTTCAAAATGTAACAAAATAAGTAACAGAAAGAGAGATTAAGACCACTGGTTGAGTTAGAGACATTAAAGCAAAAGCAATGTCTACAGACATGAACAATAGATAATCAAAGTTTTTTATATATATATATATATAATATTGAAACTTTTATGGCATTATCTACATCAATGGATTTTCAGTAAACGTTCTATAATGAAATCATCAAGATTTTGACATAAGCCGGGTCCTACAAGATTTGTATTGTTTTCCTTCATGCTTTATCTCTTCATAGTATTTATTAATTACGAGCATTAAACGAAAATGGTTTGTGGTTGTATGGTTAAAGTTATTTGTATAACTAAATCTTATTTACATTCTTGCCTCCCTGAAACTGGGAAGCTGGATATGATCGTGCTGTGCTTTGTCAGACGACACTAAATCGAGGCTCACTAGCAACTGATGCTTTTCAGTTTCAAGCGTAAACTCTGTCAGGTACTGGATATTCTTAGACTTCCTGCACAGTCTGCTATTTTGTGAATTGCTACCTAATGAACAATAGTCATTTCGAGGCAAAATAGACATTTCTAATTCTAAGTCTTTGTCTGAAGCATTTGCTTTTACTATTATGGTCGCTTCGACCACTATCACATAATTATCGGGAAAAGGGTGAAATTCATGGTTTCAATTTGCTGTAGTCTGGTATAGAGCTGGACTACCATGTCCATAACCGATATGGAATGTTTTAACGTTTAGGTTTTATTTATAAAGCCTGAATGCTTGTTTTGCCGTTGTCTCCACTCAGATCAGCCAATCAGCAAGTACAGAAATGTGACAGCCAGCAAGACAGACACAAAAGAAGTGGAAAATGTTGTAGACAAACGGCCTCACCGTACCAACAAATGAGTCAGGCACCGACGGCTGGCTTATCTGTTGGGATCGTTTGCTTGCCCTGAATGATGACGGCTGGTGCTTTTTGCACCCGGCACTGATATGACGACAATAACGAAAACGATCTATTTCGGTGCCGATGGTGGAATTTGCTTCTGAGAGGGCGCGCATACTTTCTTGCAGCATTTCGCAGCGATTCCCGCAAGAATGGTGCCGGCAGCTTGTGGAGTGAACAGAATGATGAAAGTCAGCATCTGGCACATGAGCCTTGCCATAAATGTGTAGCTGAAGAGAATGTCGACTCTCTCGCCAGGCATGCCCAGGAGACAGCTGGTGATGCCAAAGACAGCCAAATTTTGGACGAAACTGGTGATTGAGTCTTTGCACAGCGTCTTGCTGTAAATGTAGAGCTCTGGAGTATTTCTAGAAATTCTTGTAGTCCTGTCATTACCGAGTAAAACTTTTATATGGGATTTTCCTGTTAGAGATAAAAACATACAGCAGTATAAAGCAGATAATATGGTCATAATCATGAAAAACAGACATAAGCAGAAAGGACAAGTGTACCACATATTTCTTTTAAATATAATATAATATAATATAACAAACTATAACATAACAACATAGCATAATATAATATAACATAACATAGCGTAATATAATAGAACATAACATACTATAAATTAACATAACAACAAAGCATAATATAATTTAACATAACAAGGTGATATAATAAATATAATATAATATAATGAATATAATATAATTATAAAATAATTATTAAATAATATAATATTAACGTCATGTCTCGGATCATTTGAGTTTAACGTCTTTTAAGAACTGTAACACATCTATGAACAAGTAATTGAAAGAGGAAAGATACATAGATAAGAAAATACAGGTGAGACACACTAAAAAGTAACCAGACTCCGTTTCATTAAAGTATTCACAATGAAGCATACTTGTAACTTTTCTTTTTAAAATTATTTTTATTGGCAGACCAGGAGATTCTTAAGGTTTGTATCTATAGATGTTTTTCCAACTGTCTTCTTATCAGTTCATTGGGTTCTCCGTGGACAAAATGAAGGGGAGATAAGCCAGAATACAATAAATGGTATCTAATATAAGCGAGGAACAAAAAAGGAACATTAATATCGAAAGAAGTAAAGGAATAATTAAGGAATAAATGAAAGAAAAATAAAAGATGTAATAAATGGTGAATTTTTTTTTAATGAGGCAAGAATGAAGAAATAAAGGTAAAAAAAAATAAAAGAAATGAATTATAATAATAATAAAAAAAAGGAATAATTTAAAAAATAATACTAATGAAGTAAACTACTAAAAAATAAAAATGGAGAAGAGACAAACAAAAACTATTAATAAAGTTAAAATTAAGAAAAGTGAAGGATTAAATATTGGACTGAATAAAGGAATAAATAAAATATAAAATAAATGAAAATTTAAAATAAAGAAATATGAATGAAAAAAACACAGAGCAAAACATTAATTGAAGAACATATTAAAGAAATGAAGGAAGGATAGAGTGAAAAGTAAAAGGAAGACATAAACAAATAAATATTAATATATAAATGAAGAAGAGAATAAACAAAATTAAACGAAAGATAAAGTTCATAAATAAATGTAAAACATCCAGCGGACGGAAGAACTCTTTTAAACATGAACGAAATAAAGAATAATGCGAAAAGAAAGCTATAACAATTTTGTTTTAAATACTTAAATTTAACTAAGCTAGAGTGAATAAAATAAAATTACTGAAAACAACTTGCATAAAAGGCACAATATTTACAATCGAAAAACACGTCTTCTACACTACACTTGTCAGTGGTTTCGTAAGTTTGACAATAAGAAGCAGATCCAACATTTAATTGTACCTAATCTGTTACTCCTTTAGTAATCAGATTGTCACTATGACAACGAGAATTACGAGACAAGGGTTTTGAAGCAATTTTCTTCAAGTGCCCCATCTGTGTTTGAAGGCGTTCCACTCATGATTTTCTAATGTTTGATCATGTCAATCATTTGATATAATAAATTATACCGCGTCACACCCTTGCAACAGGCCCTCAAACTGTAAACTGAGATTCGCAGGCGGGTGTCACGTACAAATCCATTCAATGCTAACGTACGATTCATGATCGGGAATGTAATATTCAGCACGTAAGATTCGTGGAACAGTTGTGACGTGTTATCACTCAGTACTAAACGTATGATTCGTGATCAGTTGTGACGTGTTATCACTCAGTACTAAACGTATGATTCGTGATCAGTTGTGACGTGTTATCACTCAGTACTAAACGTATGATTCGTGATCAGTTGTGACGTGTTATCACTCAGTACTAAACGTATGATTCGTGATCAGTTGTGACGTGTTATCACTCAGTACTAAACGTATGATTCGTGATCAGTTGTGACGTGTTATCACTCAGTACTAAACGTATGATTCGTGATCAGTTGTGACGTACAATCATTCAATACCAAACGTACGATTTATGATCAGATGTGACATATTATCACTCACTACTAAACGTAAGATTCATAATCAGATGTGACGTGAAACTCCATCCAAAAGCATAAATCGTCACAAACTGCAGACTGTGAAGTACTCACAGGTATGCAGTCTATATCGACTGTAGAACCCTATCTAAAATTTATTAAACATGTTCATTTGTCATGCTTAATTTTCACTCAGTCCGAATGATTTGTTGTGTCAAAAGCATGACTCCATTCGCTATTCTTGATTCGTGACCAGCTGTGACATAAATGCATAATTCCAATGAATGTCGTTAATCCGTGATTGGCTGTGACGGTGACTCTATCTCCATTTAAATTCGTTAATCTGTGATTGGCTGTGACGGTAACTCTGACTCCATTCAAATTCGCTAATCTGTGATTGGTTGTGACTGTAAGGTTGATCCGTCATTGGCTGTTACAGTAACTCTAACTCCATTAAAAATGTTGAACACTTCTACATGGAAGCCGTCAGTACATTGTCAATCCGTTCAGAACTGTTCTAATTCACCCAGCAGAGACTCTGAGGAATTGCTGCAGGAAATGAATGATAAATTTGCTCTACATATTCTTCCTTCGATAATATTTATAGGAATTCTGTGTCCAATCGGTAAGTTAATATCTTGTTAGAAGGTACCCGCCAAAATTATTTTGCAGGTATGATGGAAAGGCTGGCAATAATGATAGACGGCAACTTTGTTACAATGCCCACGATCGTCTAGTCAAGTTACATAAGTAACAGTTTGTCATTGCGGAATGTATGTTAGGAGATACAGAAAATTCTAAAGGGCTAAATGTCTGCTGTTAATAAGGCGCCGTTTTGTGAGTATAATTAATTATTTTACAGGGTCTTTTCAGTGCTAATCATTCACCTGCTTTGGAGCCCACCTTACGCAAACTTCATGGAATTTAAATTCCCCACAAGTGATTACATAATTACGTAATTAACAAAACAGTTTCTAATAAGTGATTATATAATTACGTAATTAACAAAACAGTTTCTAATAAGTGATTACATAATTACGTAATTAACAAAACAGTTTCTAATAAGTGATTACATATATTCGCTCACCGTAATTAACAAAACAATTTCTGCTGCTCAGTATGAATATCATGACTATGCACATATTCACATCACAAACATGGCACAATGGAACTTTGCCCTTCGCCCACACCTAATGAGGACTTACCACTTTCAACACAGTACACCCATTCAAACAATTAATTAAGAAATTAATATAACATGTCACTTTACTCACTTACCTAGGTAATTCTGGTGAATATTGCAGCTATCTTTCATCAAAGGAAGTACAATATAATGCTTGTGATCCTATATTTTAAAGAATTTCTCATATAATACAGTCATAGTTGTTGATTCACGTAATTATTTTACCCACTAAATAGAAACTGGCTAGAAGGATTGATTAAATATTGTTGCAAAACAAATACAGTATGACTTAGGTCTTTGTATGCTATCCACAAACTTCGAAACAAAAAAGTTGGGAAATAGTAAGAAAACGGTTTCACTTGGAATGGGAAATAGATTGCAATTAGGCACACATATACACACACACACACACGCACACAGACACACACACACACACACACACACACACATACACACACACTCAGAGACAAATGACGGAAACAGTATTAAAATTTACAAGTTTAAAATCACTACTTTTATACTTGGAATAGTTTGAAATAGTGTTATTATTTAGTGATATATTATTAAATTTAAGACTAAGCACGCTTAATACTTTGAGATAGGGATAAGTAGTTATACTTTCAGTGTTAGATAAGCACGCTATGTAGTGTGAGATAGGGATAAGTAGTTATTATTCTTTCAGTGTTGGATAAGCACGCTATGTAGTGTGAGATAGGGATAAGTAGTTATTATTCTTTCAGTGTTGGATAAGCACGCTATGTAGTGTGAGATAGGAAGCGAACGGGATGTAGTGACTGGTTATATGATCTTGTACATGGCAGTATCAGGACTCAATGCGTCCTGTCTCCAAGGAATGGATTAAGCCGAGAACATTTTGTATTCAGTACAAGTTTATATAAAATTTTATTTAGTGTTGATTTTGAGTTAGTACAGGAATAAATGAGAGAACACTTTAGCCAGCCTTGACAGATGAGATAATAACTGCAAGATGGAAACTCTGTAACTGTCACGAGACATTTGTTCGGAACTTGTTACTTTTTAATTTATTAATTTATTTAATGGTCTTTTAAAGTGATGGCTGCTTATTAGATAAGTGAATGTATCATGTATGTGTGACATTGTTGTGAGTTGTTACTTGGAATATATTTTCTTATTAATTTCTTTGAACTATTTTTATGTAGACTGTATTGTTAAAACTGTCAAAGATCTTTGATTTCTGATCTAGTTTGCGAAAAAAAGAATTACGTCAGCAGTAATGGTACATTGAAAAAACACTAGCAGTATTTTTAAGATATAAAACCGGCTGAAGTAACATTTTCTGAAATCTTTATTATTTTCTTAACTATAAAAATAGTAAGAAATTCAATGATTTATTTGAATAAGAATTCAAATTTGATCAACATTAAAACTATGTATCATGAAAAGATTTGAATGCATCACAATGTTTAATACTGCCACACACACTTTTCAAACAAGATGGTGAATTTATACACTGAAATTAGGTGAATATAAATTTAATGAATAAAAACAGGCATTTAAATTCTGTCATGTGATATTTCATAAATGTGAAACATATGGAACAACTTAATAAGTCCAAAGATTACTTAAATCTTTACAGTAAAATAAGATTTAATGACGATGACTGTTGCATACTTCCAAAAGGTTTTATTTGTTAATTTTTTCATTGCAAGATTATCAGTTACTTTTCTTTCTGTTAATAGAACTGTACATTTATATTATATCTCTATTATATATTATATATAATTATATTATATATTATTCTGCAAATAATAAAATTGATGTACGTTTTTCTCTTGCTTATATCAAACTGAAATAATGTATTATCCTTATTCACTCTTTTTTCATGACTTCTGTTGACTGTCGGTTGTGAACCAAGGTCCCGAAATTTTACGAAGATTTTAAGAGACCCAAGGAATTATGGAGGATGTGAGAACTTCAGAGGAGCGCTGCTTTTAGTAATGGGGCGAGTTTGTGGTTTCCAGGTAGTTTATTTAGATTTTAGAGAGTCTTCTTACTCATATGTTATGTTCCCAAGAATCCTATCACTATAGGTACCACTTCTGCTTTTACATTCCACAGTCTCTGGGTTTTTAAAAAATATAAGATCTTGGTATTTTTCTATTTATCTCTTTCTGTTGTTTTTATATATCGACCACTTGGAACAGCAACCTCAATGATTATTGCTGATCTATGGGACTTATTGAGAACTACAATATCTGCTCTTTGTGGAAGATTAATTCAATCTGTTTTATCGCGAAATTCAACAGTATTTTGACAGAAAAGTTTCGGTGTCTGCTTTTGGTTGGTGCATCCATGTTCTTTCTGGGGTTTTTAACTCCATAGTTCTCACATAGATTTCTATGTATGAGTTTTGCCACTTAGTTGAGTCTTTTGGTGTAATTTGATCCAGCCAGAACCTGACATCCAGATAGTATGTGTTCTGTTGTTTCATCCATGGCTTTGCAGAGTCTGCATTTAGAATCATTTGAGATTTTTTTTTTTTTTTAATTTTTGTTTTGTGTGACTTCGCATTTAGTGCTCGATCTTGTGCAACTTTTACGAGGGCATCTGTTTCTGATTTCAACCCCTCCCCTCTTTCAACCGTCTGTATTTTGATGCTTCATCAGCTTTTTTCGTACATACTGGCCATGGAAAGGTTTTTGACTCCAGGTATTTGCTAATGCCTGTTTCGTTCTTTTCTTCCATGTTTCTTGGTCTGTTTGTGGAGGTTGGTATAATCCACCCATCTTTACTGCTTCTATCATTCCACAGCCTCTGAATTTCTAATATGAGATATTGGTATTATTCAATTTTTTCTCTTTCTTTTGTTTTTATGCTTCTATCACTTGGAACAGCGACATCAATGATTGTTACTGTTCTATTGGACTTATTATTATTATTATTATTAGTAGTAGTAGTAGTAGTAGTAGAATTATTATTATTATTATTATTATTATTATTTAGCCTCTTTCCACGATTTATTATTATTATTATTATTATTATTATTATACAGGAACTGTTGGTAATTCAATGGTGTTATACATTTATAACCGGAAGCTGAGTAAAGACACACTTAGCTGGTTTATCCAAAGCCTGGCCGTGTTTGATATCATCAGCTGCCTCCTATGCGTTCCTGGCGAGATGCAAGACATGTTCAACAGCTACACCTTCGGTAAGAGTGTCATGTGCAAGGTCTTGAGGTTCATCAGCATGTTCTGCTCAGTCGGTTCCGGCACCGTTCTCCTGGTAGTTGCGATTGAGCGCCACAAGAAAATATGCAAGCCCTTTGAGAAACAAATTTCAGTGACGTCAGCCAAGTGGATCATCTTCGTTATCGTCGTCGCATCAGCACTGAGCGCGACACCAGCCACCATCATTAACGGTCAGCGGACGGTCCGGACGGACGAGCCACTGATCAATGGCAGCGACTGCTCCGTTTCTGATGTGTTTGTGGGCACCCCGTATCCTGTCATCTACAGCGGGTACCAGTTCCTTATATTTGGGGTTGGCATGCTGAGCATTGTTGTTCTGTACTCTCTGATTTGTTGGCGAGTGTGTAAACAAGGGCGGATAAGAAAAGTAGGTTTTCAAAGGATGCGAAGGGACCTTGTGCAACCTGAAAAGAAGAGTGAGAAAGAGCTTTCTGTTAGCCCAAGCCTTAATGGTGGACTCTCAAGTAAGATTACCCTCTTCCGCCGGAGTAAGTTCGTTAAATTAAATGTCAGTTCAGGTGTGAAGAAAGCAGCCACTACGTCAATTTTCATCTCAGCTGCCCGAAGTAAAGAGTTATCACAAGACAATGAACAGAGTTCAAAACAAGAGCCTTTGTGTTCTCTGTCTCTAAGCAGTCCGACATTGCACAGGCAGGCAAGGTCCAGGACAATTGCTCTGGATGATCAGCTTCCTCGCGTAGATACACATAGTACCAATATAGCCAAATGTGACGTCATGAACTGTAATCAGTTCCAGCCTATTAGCTTGCCACTTAAAAGGAATTTTGTGACGAATATTAGCTTGGAGAAAAATACATACTTGAAGAAGCTTCATTTGCACAAAGAAAACCACATAAACAATTCTGGATTTCGCATGGATACATCAGCCCCAGATTATGCATTGGTAACAGTCGGTACCGCTGCAACAGAACTGTTAGCCGGTACCCATTCCAGCTCCAAGACACTTGAATCGATAGGACGCCCGAAAGCAAGAAACAATGAAGGCGACATGATTTCAATGTCTGGTTCTATCTTTGAACCTACAAAAAATCTGGTGCCAGAGGATTTTAAGGTCAATGCGGGGGTCATGAATCATCTTCAGGCCGATGGCGATGCCAAAACGAAATGGGTTGGAATTCAATCTGCAAATTACTCGGTAGGCCGTCAGGCTCGACACACGACGCTGATGATGGTCGTGATCACAGTGACGTTCGCGCTAGGTTACCTCCCCTACTTGGTACTCATGCTGATGCACGTCATGGGTACACTGCCACTAAAAGGTAAATGGAATGCCTTCTTCAATATATTGATTAGATCGTATTTCCTCAATAGCGTCGCCAATCCTATCATTTACAGTTTCTGCTCCAAAGTGTTCAAAAGAAAATGTGTGGAGGTGTTGCGATGCAAATGTCATAGATAAAATACACCAAAGACACCACAACGGTCTTCACATTCACATTCTGAAGAAAGAAGCTTGGTACACGTGCCTATTAGCCTCTCCTAGCATTAGAATGTTCCAGTTAAATTAGGAAGCAGTTAACCATGTCCGGGATGTTAAGGTTGTGCTTTTATTGTTTATGCTCAAAGACTGATATAGTTTGTACTTATATTGCTTATACTCTAATACTGTTATAGTTTTGTGCTCATGTTCTAAGACTGTTATAGTTTTGTGCTTATGTTCTAAGACTGTTATAGTTTTGTGCTTATATTGCTTATGTTCTAAGACTTATAGTTTTGTGCTTATATTGCTTATGTTCAATGACTGATATAGTTTTGTGCTTATATTCCTTATGTTCAATGACTGATATAGTTTTGTGCTTCTATTGCTTATGTTGTATTGCTGTTATAGTTTCGTGCTTAATTTCAGTAAAAACAATCATTAAAATGAATGTCTCCTTTGTGGCACAGATAGAGGTATGTATTTAATCCTACCACTTGAGGTAAGAAATTCTCTAGAGTTTCATTATTTAAAATTTCATCTGGATGTCAGAAATTATTTCGGTAGAATCTTCCTTCTTGAATTAATATGTGTTTGTTTTTAGTGTTTCTCTTGAGGTAAATCATTCCTACCTCTAACACTACTTAAAGAAATAAAATAAAAGTATTTTATCTTTGGTAGAGGATAATTAAAATATTGTCATTACTAATTATAATTATCAGTGTTTGCAGTACAGAAGTATCGTGAAGAGGCTGCACTTGTTAGCACAATAGTATTTATGTGACTGTTTTTATGAAACTATATAAACAGACTTGGGTACATAATTTATCTTAGCAAAATAATGTGGGTCAGTTGCTGCTCCCCCCCCCCTCTCCAGCCGAGAACCACACGGTTATAAGTCTGGTGATACTATTATATTTGTCTGTTAATAGTGCACATTTAATAAATAGCTGTACGGGACATTTAAATAGACAGTTCACAGGCGCTAAGAAAAACCACTTGAGGGGGGACATTATTTATTTTACAGCAGTTCCTTCCCTGAAGATTTCCCCCGACTTTTTGACTACATCCGGGTTTCTACACCAACGGGGTTTGATCAGTGTGTCCTACGTGTATTCCTAGCCTTGTACGGCGCAAGCTACAACAACAATCACCAACCTGTGCTACTAGACTAGCTACCATTCTGTAGATCTTAGGCAAAAGGTATCTGTCATCTACCACCAAGTCAGCAAGACTATATCTGTCCATCAAGTGGACGTATTATCACATTATCACTGCATGACTATGAACACACCCCATGAAGAGGTTGGTCTCTTAAGGAAGATGACTCTCGTCGTTCGCAGTAGTTGTTGGAGAGAGGGTCTATTTATATTCTGCAGCAATAGCTATAGTACTATTTATATAGGCTAAGTTAAAGTTGACTGAGTCAGTATTATAAACATTGTTTTGTCAGTTCTAGCTAACGCATTATCAGAACGACTGATTTCAGTTTATCGTTTTCTTAAGTCATAATTCTTTCATCAGATGTTAATTCTATCCACTGCCTATAATCATCATCCAGGAACAACTGACCGACTCTGGACACATTTACCTGTTGATCTGATGTGATTTTGATTGAGTGTAGGGGGCGCTTCCGGCTTCCACCGCTTTCGCGCTTATCTGATGTGAGACCCATCACGTCGTTTATATTCTGGCTCACGATTAAAGCCGCAGGGTGTGTGAGAGGACTTCTTGACGATTTTGATTCATTACTGATGTAATTCTGTGTCAAAATGCGCCAGCTTTGTAACTGATATAACTCTGTGAGCGTTATAATCTGTCTGCTTTGTAACTGATAAAATTTTGTTAGCTTTATGTCTTTTTTTCTTACTGATATAACTCTGTGAACCTTATAACATGTCTGCTTTGTTACTAGTATTATTTTGTGAACTTTATAATGTGTTAGCTTTGTAACATACAATTTTGTAAGCTTTTTAAAAAATGTGTCTGCTTTGTAACTGATATATAATTTTGTGAGCTTTATAATGTGTCTGTTTTGTCAGTGATATCATTAAAAGCATATATTACTGTTTCTCCCTCTCTCTCTCTTTCTCGTGTTCTCCAATACACCCACGTCATCAAATAAATCAGACTTTGTTATTGCTCGGAATGGTGGGTAATTGTGAGTAAATCACACGAAATGCAGACTGGTGAGTAATTATGAGTAAATCACACGAAATGCAGAATGGTGGGTAATTATGAGTAAATCAGACAAAAATGCAGAATGGTGAGTAAATCAGACAGAAATGCAGAATGGTGAGTAATTGTAAGTAAATCAGCAGAAATGCAGAATGGTGGGTAATTGTGAGTAAATCAGACAGAAATGCACTCTGGTGGGTAATTATGACTAAATCAGACAGAAATGCAGACTGGTGGGTAATTATGACTAAATCAGACAGAAATGCAGAATGGTGGGTAATTTTGAGTAAATCAGATCGAAATGCAGCAGACATACTAAAGTCCAGTAGATAATCCTGAAAATATTTGAAAGAGAAAACGCAAGTATGATTAAATGATATTTCTGAAAGAAAAAAGTCCTCATATACGATAGCATAATGAATAATTCTGACAATTTCTCACAAAGTACAACACGATAGTTTAATGAATAATTCTGACAATTTCTCACAACACAATAGTTTAATGAATAATTCTGACAATTTCTCACAAAGCACAACACGATAGTTTAATGAATAATTCTGACAATTTCTCACAACACGATAATTACTGAATAATTATGAAAATTTCTCACAAAATACAACACGTTGATTTAATAAATAATTATGAAAATTTCTCACAAAATACAACACGTTGATTTAATAAATAATTATGAAAATTTCTCACAACACGATAGCATAATGAATAATTCTAACAATTCCTCACAAAGTACTACATGATAGTTTAATGAATAATTCTGACAATTCCTCACAACACGATAATTAATGATTAATTATGAAAATTTCTCACAGTATACAACACGATAGTTTAATGGTTAATTCTGAAGATTTCTCACAATTCTGAAAAAATCAACACTGTAGTTTAGAGAATGATTCTAACAATTTTTCACAAAGTACTATACGATATTTTAATGAATAATTCTAACAATTTTTCACAAAGTACTATACGATATTTTAATGAATAATTCTGACAATTTTTCACAAAGTACTATACGATATTTTAATGAATAATTCTAACATTTTTTCACAAAATTCTATACGATATTTTAATGAATAATTCTGACAATTTTTCACAAAGTACTATACGATATTTTAATGAATAATTCTAACATTTTTTCACAAAATTCTATACGATATTTTAATGAATAATTCTGACAATTTCTCACAAAGTACTATACGATATTTTAATGAATAATTCTGACAATTTCTCACAATGTGATAATTACTGAATAATTATGAAAATTTCTCAAAAAATACAACACGTTGATTTAATAAATTATTCTGACAATTTCTCATCAACTACTACACGAAAGTATACTGAATAATTATGAACATTTCTCACAAAGTACTATACGGTAGTTTAATGATTAATTCTGACAATTTCTCACAATTCTGACAAAATTCAACACTGTAGCTTAGAGAATAATTCTAACAATTTCTAACAAAATACAACACGATAATTTAATGAATAATTCTGACAATTTCTCACAAAATATAACACGACAATCTAATGAAAAATTCTGATAGTTTCTCACAAGATACAACAATATTTTGAGAATTTTTCACAAAATTTAACATAATAGCTTAGTGGATGGTTATGACAATTTCTCACATAATACAACACGATGGATTAGTGGATAATTCTGACAATAAACACGAAGGATTAGCAAATAATTATGACAACTTCCCTCAAAATACAGCAAGATAGTTTAGTAGATCATTATGACAATTTTTTACAAAACATAACACCTAAGTGAGTGGAAAATTCCAACCACGTCTTGCAAAATGCAAAGCGACATATCGACAGGTAATTCTGACAAAGATCTGACTTCTCACAAAATAAAAACCGATGTTAATTCTGACAAGAGTGTGAATCCTGTATTATGCATGCACTCTCGTGAACTGAAACAAAAAATCAAAGCCAAGAAAGATACTTTTCTCTGACACTTTCATTTTACAATATCTGTATTATGGTAACATTAAATTAACAAGGTCATTTACCTCACCATACTTATTTGTTGTTGTTTTTTGCTCGTAGTACTTTTACGCCTAGTCTTCCTTCCTCTGCAATCTCTCGCATTTGTGTCTATGCTTCTACGGCTTTCCTCTGCGATCTCTCGCATTTGTGTCTATGCTTCTACGGCTTTCCTCTGCGATCTCTCGCATCTGTGTCTATGCTTCTACGGCTTTCCTCTGCGTACATTACTAGGATGTTAGCGGTCTTACTAAAACGACACCCACCCACCCCAACATCCCCTCCACCTCGTTTCGACACGCTTTTCCAAGACATCAAGTATTCATCAGTTCCAGTCTAGCAAGACAATTATGGGCCTACACACCCTATCCACCGAACGTAACATATTTGTTTCCCCCAAAACATTAGACCTTAGGCCGGCAACAGTTGGAAACCGTCCAACGGAAGGTGGTGAAGGTACTAGCTGAACAGACGCTTGATATGGCCAACGAACTAGTTTCATTTCAAAATAACGACCACGTTTCGGTTATACTAAAAAAAGCTTGGGGATGCTGAGTGGCCGAGAGGGTCTGGTGCTAGGCTCTCGTGCAGTTGATCGCGGTTACACTCGGCAATCTTATGTAGAAGTGCTAAACTGACATAAACAAAATTAAAACCATGACCATGAGTAAATTCTATTTAAGTTCTTGACGACGTGTTAATTATATTTCAGTTTTGTGCGATGAAATGTTAGCTCATTTTTGGTCACGCGTCAGTTATATTTCAAACTTGTGACAATTGCATTCTGAGCTGTCAGTTCAGTTTTACATCTCTGACGACTTATCATTTACAGTTCCAATCTGTGACATGTTAATTACATCTCTGACGACTTATCACTTACAGTTCCAATCTGTGACATGTTAATTACATCTCTGACGACTTATCATTTACAGTTCCAATCTGTGACATGTTAATTACATCTCTGACGACTTATCGCTTACAGTTCCAATCTGTGACGTGTTAATTACATCTCTGACGACTTATCACTTACAGTTCCAATCTGTGACGTGTTAATTACATCTCTGACGACTTATCATTTACAGTTCCAATCTGTGACATGTTAATTACATTTCCAAAACTTCACCACGCACTAATTATATTTCACAAATTAGCAATTTTTTAATGTGTGCCATCTTGGTCTTACAGAACTCTTTGAAACTCGAAACAGGTATAAATGATTAATAAAATAACAGCCATTAAAATCTAAGATAAGTGATGACTTAAAAATCGATAGCTGCAATTGATCTGTTTAGCGGTGAATTTCCACAAGAATTTAATACGAATAACGACAAAAGAAAAATATCCACAAAAAAAAGAGAAGGTATTTTCATAAACTGGAGAGCTCTATAGGATGGACTGACTGATGTGTGTCACCTATGATGCTAAGATGTAAGAATTGCAGAAGACTAGTCACGAAGTAAAATGAAGTTAAAGAAGTCTTTACTGGATGTTTGATTACCATATCAGCAAGCAAGGAGTGTGAAGGACAAGACATTCCACTTGCGTAGCCTAGACTGTGGTCTATCCTTGGGTTTCAAATATGGGCTGTCAAAGATTTTATATCTAGATTATCATTCAATAATAGATCAGAAAAAAAACAAACTTTAGACTACTGAAACAAGTAGGCCTATGGGAAATGCAGCCAGTCATTTAATCTATGACTCGGTCTCATTTAACTTTGTAATTAATCACGTGACAGTATATGTAACCTGTCAAACGAGAACTGGATTAAAATAAAAAATCACTGGATCACCATCATTTAAGAGTCATGAATTTTTACTACAACCCAAGCTGTACAATGGTTTTTTTTTTTTTTGCGTACAGACAATTAATCAGGATTCCTTCAGAGAAAAGCACACTAAGTCTACCGTGCAAGGTACTCACAGTGATTCCCGCAGTAGATTTTGAAACCAAAGCAATGCTTTGTAATCTACTTGTCTGAAAATGCCAAGAATAATTCACAACACCTTGTACATGTGCTTTACTTGTCTGAAAATGTCACGAGTAATTCACAACACCTTGTACATGTGCTTTACTTGTCTGAAAATGTCACGAGTAAACCACAATACTTTATATATACTTTACTGGTCTGAAAATACCACGTCACGAATAAACTGTAATACCTTGAACATGTAATTTACTTGTCTGAAAATGTCATGAATAATCCGTAATAGTACATGTACTTTACTTGTCTGAAAATGTCATGAATAAACCGTAATAGAACATGTACTTTACTTGTTTGAAAATGTCATGAATAATAGTACATATACTTGTCTGAAAATGTCATGAATAAACCGTAATAGTACATGTACTTTACTTGTTTGAAAATGTCATGAATAAACTGTAATACCTTGAACATGTATTTACTTGTTTGAAAATGTAACGAATAAACAGTATGCCTTGTATATGTATTTGTTTGAAAGTGTCAAAGTCATGAATAAACAATAGCTATTATATTAATCAAAATAATAAAAATACTTAATTCATCTTTTTCCTGATTACAGTATTTGACATCATCGGTGTCTACACGATATCGCAATAGTTTGTATACAAATTAAAGCAATAACAAAAACTGGAAATGTTGTTATTCCCTTTCTAATTGACAAAAAAACCCCAACGGAATCGTATTTATATATATATGCAGTGAAGATCCATAATTTGCATGTTCCGCACCTAGCCAGTAGTGTGTGCGTCAGTATTGAAACGATCTAGCAACGTTAACTGTTGCGATGTAAGCCCTAACTGTAATTGATATACATGAATAGGTATTTCCTTTCAGAAAGGAAACGTGTTGATGGGTGTTCACGGCAGCTATAGGTCTACTGAAGTGCACTGATTGCAGTTTCTGAAAAATTCAGGCCAACTCTCCTCAAATCTGATTAACATTCAGGACAAATATTTCAAATCTATCAACTTTCTCTGTATGTATTGCATCTGTCTCTATGCTATCTGACACTCGAATACGTGAAGCAAAACGCGTAGCTCTACACTAAAGGCCTGTCACAATAATTCAAGACATGCGAGAAAGTCTACAGCAGGGACAGGGCCGTCTTAACAACATTAAAGGCCCACGGGCAAAGCAGTGCACTGGGTCCCTTAGTACCAACTAAATCAGTGTTTAAACAATAAAAACAAAACAAAACAACATGTAAAGCTAGTGAGGCCCTTGGCAACTGACCAGCGTGCCCCCATGCGTTAAGATGGCACTGACTCTAAAGGTATCTATTTGAAATTAGCGCAAAAAAAATCATGCAACCGCAGCCTTTTTTCCCGGTTGAGTTTCTCTTTACAATATATTTTAAAGCACCTGTGCGAGATGTTCAAAAAGTATATTATGTTCAGGCATTTCTTCAAATGTATAAAAATGAGAACCGAAGTACTCGAATCAAACTAAGATTGAGTCAGTATCGCGACATTTTTTTAAAAAAAATTTCGCTACCTAAGACATTATCATAGTAACTCAGCGTACTTTGGCAACATTTTCACACTTTTATACAGCAGTATTATTAAGAAATGATACTGGTATTGTCTACTTTGTGAAAGTGTTTATAGTTTTCACTATCGCCAAGCAGTCAGCTGTAAGGGGAAGCAACTATTGTTATATTAAAAGCAAATACGTTGGTCACCTAAACAGGTCTGTATTTTGCTTTAATTATTCATAAAGGAAAAAATGTAGTGAATATTGTATGCAGTTTTAGACAATTTATAATATTATCGTGAATCATGTTTGCTCATATTGTTAAATTTCGCAGGCATACAAAGGTTCTTAGAGCCATGATGAATAATTTATTAATTATATATATTGGTCCAACATAATTTCTGCTTTGGATGGCACCTAACCTTAGATTAAAATGTATATGCCTTATTATCTTCTTTAGTCTCAATGTATTAAATGCTGATGACATCACTTAGTTACACTTAATGGCATTCAAATATTGAACTTTTAGGTGGAAACCTGTAGGTGTGACTGCAGATATTTAACAATAGAAACTTAACTGGTGTGTTGACTTGATCTGTTGAAATAAGAAAGGTTAAGTAATTGTGTCAACAGTACTGGATATACATCCAGGCAGGTGATTAGAGTTCTAATCAAAGTTAAGCACGAAGGTATGAGGAATGTTACTATGCAGGCAGAAACAAAACCACTCAGAGAAAGTGATAACACTTTAAAACTGTTTGTTTACCCTCAGCCACCTTTTTTTGTGTAGTCTGTACTTCACAGTGCTGTGACAGGTCAAGAAAACTCATAAGCATTCTGGACTCTGCAGAAATCTATTAGAAATGCTTTATTATTTTTTTTGTGAATCCAACTGGATTGAAAGTATAAGGGTGTAAGATACATGATACACATATTCCTGAACAAGATGTTATATTATGTACCTGTACAGTCATAGAGTGAATGCATTATGTGTTTGATAGTTGGAGCATTTCTCAGTGAAAGAACTGGAACATTTCTGACTGGAGTCCATGATTACCATTCCAGAGTAGTTGACTCTTGAGCATTGCAGATTGACAAAGGAAGAAGATACCTTGGGGCTTGGGCCTGCCTACTTGATGGAGTCTTTTTTTCTTCAGTAATATGTGTGGGCAAAAACTTATCTGATATATTAGGTATCAATTCTAGATTGGGTCGTACTTGGAAGTAGGCTGAAGAAATCTGAGTAGAAGGAACTAACTGAGGAGGGAGTTGCTGCTTGATGACTTCTTGGAAGTAGGCTGAAGAAATCTGAGTAGAAGGAACTAACTGAGGAGGGAGTTGCTGCTTGATGACTTCTTGCAGTGAATATGGTGGTGTGCATGCCTGAGGGTAACTTTATCCTGATGTAGCAGTAGGAAACTGAAGCCTGTGCTAAGCCAGAAAACTCAAGTAAACTTATTTATGCAATCAGTTCTGTTTTCTAGTTTACCTATAAGATGATGTTATGCATATTCTGATTACTTTTCTCACAGGATTTGTTTGAGAGTACAAGTAGAAAAAGGTCTGAAAAGTTCATACACATATATATCTTTATATATATTAAAATTTTTCTATATTTAATGTATAGTATACTTGCAGTCAGTTCAGACAAAAATTGCAAATGAAGAGTCTTATCATAAACATATACCAGATCATTATATCACTATGTAGTTGCAATCATCAATGCAAACTGCCAGAGTTTTAGTATTGGAGCTATATTTTAATGATATTCTCAATAGTGGCCAGAACAGAAAAACTTACACAGAATAATTTAGTTTGAATAATGATTGTTAGTATACTGAATATTTGACTGCTGAATTAAAATAAATTAAACTGTTCTTCCTCTATCTGCTGATAAATGAAAGTGATGTTGAGTATGTTGACTGTAAGTGTAAGCAATGTAATATATGCATCTTCACTGTGTATGACAGTGATCCTGTTGAATTTCATTGACATTGGAGGGTTTTGCATGTTTTTGAGGTTGGAGAGGATGAGAAGAGTAAATAAGACCAGTGTGATTCTAGCAATTTAGAGAAGTGTCCTCACACACAACTAGTAAGGGCCCACATGATGGTCTAAACATAGTTGACTACTATATTATACATGTAAATTAACGCTCTAAAACCTTTTACAACTGATTGTTTGTGGTCAAAGTTAAATTTACTGGCAGGAGGTTATATTAATGACATTTGTGATGTTATAAACCTGTCGATGATGTGCTTTTGCACGAAAGTGCCCCCTACATTTACTACTACATTATAAATTACAATCTGATGATCGTATTTGGTCTGATGTATCACATAAATACTGTTGCATGTAGACAATGCCATTTAGAATACAAGATTTCCGTCATTAAAACATATCAGCTTTGATTCTTCCAACTGTCTTCATTAAAAAATTCAGAGTATTCAAAGAGACCAGTTAAAAAAAAATCAACAACAAAAGAAATTTCTGTACACATTTCAATGTCAATCAATATTTCACTTGTGACTGATTGTCAGACAAAAGTGGCAAATAACTTGCCACTCAATGATTTATAAGTATGGATTCAGGGATAAAAAGGAAACAACTGAGAATGTGAAACTAGTACTTTAGTAGTGGCATAGATTATAACCTAATTATATGGGTATCTGGAACATGTTTTTACAGATTTAATTAAACACTAAAACAGTACTGAATGTAATTAGGCTACCACATACCTGATTTGCATGCTAACCATCTTGTTTTATCCATATTACAGCTTCAAATCTTTCCCATGTATTTTTTTTTTTTTACAAAAAAATGGCTCACACTTAAGTCACCATAGCAAATGATGATGATGCTATTACTCCCTGGTAAGTGGCAACCACACCTCTTCTTTTTGTAGGGATTAGAAAATAAAAGGTGAATATATTGCACATTTTCGTTAAAGCTTACAAACAAAAACCATTTCACACACATTAAGTCTATTCTAAATATATATAGTATATGCACAGAGCTGAACTCACAAATATACAATGAACAATTGTATGAATAATACAACACACAGACTGCACATAGACATTCAAGCTTGTGAACCCAAGCGATATTCAACTTGTCTTGTAAATGTACAATACAAAGCAATATCACATACATGCATACTAAAAGCCAAAAACATACTTAGGAATATAAAACTATGTAAACAAAAGCACACCTATAGTGATATATTAAGCACACAGACCAGTACACATAGGGATATACAATTAAAATAACACATCCCAATAAATATAAATGCATATCATACACACAAACTTGTTCAAATACAAAAGTGCACAAATGCAAACAATGATGTATAATAAAAGCACACTTTCACGAGAAAATTCAAATGACAAAATATACAGTATATTATATAAAGATTTATTCAAAAGTAAAAATCACTTATTTCATTATCAACTTCTCAAAATGCGTACTCTAAAATATAGAACAATATAAAATAGGGTACACTAAAATTGGAATAAAAATAATGTATAAAAAGTTATTTTATTTTCACTTTTTATAAAAAAATTAATATTTGTTAAATGTATATACAATTCTCATTAGTGAGTGTAAAAACAAACAGTATTTTTCCTTAATGAATTTCTCATCATTCGATTCCAACATATTTTAAAATTATTTAAAAACAAAATGCAAATTGCTATAAGATATGAAACCCTATCAAAAAAATACTCTAATTACAACGATGATTGTAACAGTATGGGCAAAGGAAAGTACAACAAAGACCATTCTAACAACATCACAAGTTAGCAGAGGAAGAGGCAAAATAAGAGCAATTATTATAAAATAAGACTTTCGTAATTCAACAAATGTAGTCTAATCCTCTACTAACCATCAACAGCATTAAAAATAGCAGTCAACATGAATTATTAGTTTATAATTTTACTATTAAAGAGGACTTTTTAACAAGAAGCAAACATCTTTTGGACAAAACACTTCGCACTATCATCCTCCAGTCCACCACCATCTTGGAGGTCAACAGACCCACCTGCTCCCACCCAAAAAAGAAAAATAAATAAAATTAAAAGTGATGGAAAAGTAAGAGAGTAAATGAAACGTGTTCAGTGAAGACATTTTATTATTAAGATGCTAGAGTTGAAATCTATCTTGAGGCAAGAATTTAAATGAACTTACAGATAGTGAGATACTATAACTCTATAACCCCAATCTATCTCAAGATGACAGATTGTGTCTAGTCTTTTCACCTGGGTATAACTATAAGTCTCGCTTAGGATTAAGAGTTTTGTGACCAGTCTTACTGTCTAGATATAATAAACCTAGCTCAAGGTCAAGGTGATGGGCTTGTGTCTAGTCTTTTTGCCTGGGTATATGCCTAGCTCAAAGTTATGGGCTTTCGTGTCTAGTCTTTCCACCTGGGTGTAAATCTTGGTTATGGACTTAGTGTGTAGTCCTCTATGTGAGTTGATAAGGCAAGAGCTGTGAGGTGTTGGCTAGGCTAAGATCCCTTATAAGTTAAAATCTTGAAAAATATCTTCAGACAGTTTAGGTGAAAAATCCTCTCATCAAATTTTTACAATTTTACCATGGTGTTAAATATTATCTTGTATAGAAGTAAAATCACTTCCCAGGCACTTATAAATCAGAAAAGTTAAAAGAGGACAAAAGATTCTAGATCAATGATATGAGTGCTGTAGGAAGCAGGGTATGTTACTTCAAGGTCTAGGTTTGAGCCCAGATATAAATGATTTCAAGTGCTAAGACATAATATACTTGTTAGTTGTTCTCTGTTCCACCTAAACATCCTTTTACACAATGATACAATTTACCATAGAAATATATAGTATGTAAATAGTACTATAAACTTGCATCAAGAATATATATCTTGAGCCTACTATGTATATGATTAATAAACAATATTGCACTTTCAAAGCTCATAACTCAGTGTAAAAAGAAAAGAAATAGAAAAAATATTACAAAATGCTTAATTTGATTTTACTTTTTTTTTAGATGTAAAAAAGATAATCAATCAATTTATTTTATATCCCAATGCATATGTGAAACAGAAATATAATTCATATCCCAATGTAAATGTGAAACAGAAAAATAATTACAAAATACAAAATTTGATTTGAGATATCAGACAATTGGTGGTGGTGGTGGGTTGATAAAAGTTTTACATCACCACTGGAGCTTGTGTTGATCATTTCGTCATCAGACATTCTCTGATCTGGAGTGCCCCACTGGGACCCCACAGCTTCACTTGTGTTTGACTGAGGTGGAGGGTGGGAGGGTTCGAAGAAGAGGGTGAAACGGTCACACCAGTTTGGTGCACACCCTCAACCACCCTCCGTTGGTGGGTCAAGATATCAGACAAATAATCTATCTTGAATAAATTTTAAATGCAACATTTTAGGTTTTATATATATTAAAACCTTAAAATTATTAATATGTTAAAATGATATTAAAAATTAATTTAATAATACCCTGTTTGAAACTTTTAATAATTATAGTCTCAATTCAAATATTGAAAATCTACACTTGTTCACATAATAAAATGAACACATGCAAACAAAATGAAATTTCCAGAATAAAATGCAGTTGAATATTGTATATTAATTATCTTATAATGTATTAATTAAAAAAGAACAGTTTCAAAATCCTAGTAAGTGATATAACTTTCTTCCATCATGAACATTAAAAAAAAAAATCATTTAACAATATACCTGAAAGAGTTAGGAGATAATGTTTTGTATTTTGTATTTATTAGTAATGCTACTTTAGTACTCACTAAATTTATTTACTTATTTTATTACCAAATTAACATGAAAAGACTGTAAGATGGTTCAAATGGCTAAACTGTAGAAATTGTACATTATTCAGATCAAAATTATTCTTCTGAAACATAATATTATGTCTCAATAGTCAATTCAACTACAAATTACATAAAGACATTAAACGTGTATATATGTACAAGTATATAAATGTAGATGTTCACTGTACTACTCATAATTAGTTGTATAAGATTTAATTTTAACAAGTGATAAATTACAAACTTAGAGTTTAGACTAGAGAGTAGTCTTACAGTCAGTGGCAATATACAAACAACTGTTCCCATTTTTCAGTATCAAAATGTTTATATTAGTTTACTACTGTCCATTTGTACATTCATTATGAACATTGTATCGAGATAATATTTTCTAAATCTTTTCAAATTTTATATAATTTAGTAGAAGCATATTGACTTAGTAATATATAACACAATAGTATTACTAGCTTAATAAATAGTATAATCTGAAAACTACATCTCAAATCTGATGTTGAATTAAACTTATCACCTTAAAAGAATCTAACTCTAATGTAACTTTTTGTAAGTGATCATTTTAGTTTAGTACACAAGTACATGTACTTAAAAATCTGAAGTACTAAAGAAAGTATGTAAGAAAATGCCCACAGATCTGCATTAGGACTGGTACTTCATTGTGAAGTACTAAACAATAATAAAATCTGTAAGAAAATGCCCATAGATGTGCATTATATTTGCAGGTACTAAGTATCACTGCTTTCAGTTATATATATTAGTTTACTTTATCAGGCATGCCCAACTACAACATTGAGTGTCCGCTAGTCTCAGATAATGCATTTAATAACATTATTGTCCACTAGTTGAATAGTTCTCAGATCATGCATTTAATAACATTATTGTCCACTAGTTCTCAGATCATGCATTTAACAACATTTAGCATTTAATACTAAATAGTCTCAGGTCAATCATGCACATTTTACAACATTTAGTGTTCAATAGTTGCAGATGCCAATAAAAACAATTAATACACAACACATTAACATTTATAACAATAGTATAAGAATCTTGGATTCTTGAACATAATCTGTATATATATAGTGCAGTTGAATTGCACTCAAGCCAAGACTTATGGAATGTCTAGTCCTAGGGTACTTATATGAATAGCATTTGGTGGTCCTGATTTTCATATTACTTGTAGTTGTACTGATATTTTGTGATAATTTTATTGTTAGATAAATTGAATCTTGTATATATATATAAAAAAAAATTTTTGATAGTATCTTGAACTATTTATCAAGACTTCGATAGTTCGAATGGATGCATTTATTTACTGGTTCTTAGATCTGAGGAGAATATTAAATGCCTATAAATTGTAATGTATGCATTTTAAAAAGCAATTTAATATATGGGTCTCAGATTTTAAATGAAAATTAAATACTCAATCATATGCATGACTTTCAATAACTGTTTAGCAACTGGGTCTCAGGTTTTCTGAGAACATTAAATCATAATGCACACACTTTAAACAACAATTTAATAATGAGTCTCAGATTTTGTGTGAACATTAAATGCACAATCATAATGCATGCACTCTACAGAACAATTTAGTGATAGTAGATAGATTTCAAATTTGTTATGAACATTAAAATTTAAATAAACTTTTATGGCTTAATCATAATGCATGTACTTTAAAAAATAATTTAGTACACAGATCTTTGACTTGTCACAAACATTAAATGCACCATTATGACTCAAATCATAATGCTTGAACTTAAAAAAAAAAATTCAATACATTGGCTGAACAGACTCTAATGGTATCGCATGTCTTTCCACCCATGCTAGGAAATCTTTAGATCTGTGGAGGATAAGTTTCAAAAGAGTATTACAATCATCTTCGGCTGTGTGAGCAATATCAGGCAACTTTCCAAAGACACGTCTGTAGATGTGTCCAAGTCTGTAGGACACGTAAGGTGTGGCAGTTACGTCCAATGATTCATTCCTACGGCTGGATAATTCTGCACGATCAGTTGCTGAAGAGAGGAAAATGCCGGAATTCAGTAAACAGTTGGAAGTTGGAGATTTTTTGGGCATACAGGAATTTATAAATGAGTGGACTTTGCTACTGTTAACAGTGAAAGTATTATTAGACATTGGACAAACAGGAAGTGCACTCCCTATCACATTTTCTCTACTGTTAATGTTAGTTGAATAAAGTGAACTAATTTGGAAAGACCTTTCCTCTAATTCCTGTTTATTATTAGTCAAATTATTACCTTTCCTGCTCAGATACTGTACATTATGATCTGATAAATTATGTGAAAAACTGAACTCTTTTGGCTGATTACTACAATTTAGTTGGTTAGAAATAGCTCTGTTCTGTGGACAACTATTTTTGCCTACTGTTCTTTGAAGAAAGGCAGGTTTCAAACAAGGGGAAATAACTGAACTGCTGCCAACAGCACAATTTCTGTGTTGGCCACTGAATGGAAAAGCAAAGGAGACATTACAGGAAGGGCTGGCTACCAAGCAAGACCTGGTGTGAGCAACAATACTGCTTTTATGAAGACTAGGCAAAGATGGTGTAGTTACATTTTCCCTGGGTATATCATTACTGACAAAGCAGGAAGAAATAGGAATAAAAGAAGGAATAACTTGGACAGAATCTGAACCTTCCCCAAATAAAGTGGCTTCTATTTCCTGAACTATTCTGAGAAAATCTCCATCTGGTATACTTTCCTGTGAAGATAATTCTTGGGATTCACTTAAAACAGCAGACATTTCAAGAGCCGTGGAAACTGTAACAGACAAGAGACTAGAACTAGAAGAACACCTAACATTGGGATGTTTACCTTCATCTGGTGAGAAATTTGCTGTAGCCTGTAGTTCTCCTCTTTGTTCTTCATTAAAAAGCCTTCTCGAGACTCTCTCCTTCTCAGCCATGCTTACACTGATGGCTCCTTCCTTTTTTTGAAACTGCTCAGCCACGTTTGCACTTGACAATGAAAATTGTCTGCATGGTGTTGTTTCACAGTGTTCCCAGCCATCTGATTTAGTTTCTGTGTTACTGATATTTTGTTTAAGCTCTTCTGTTTCAGAGACTATTGTACAACCTGTTACTAACTGTGAATCAGTTATGTTCACTTGCGACCATTTCATATCTGCCTCAGCTTCAACCAATGATGAGCTGGTGGTGGTAATACTTTCAGTGGGCATGTCGAGTTTTAATATTTTAGGATTAGATGTATCTGAACAGGTGGAATCTTTTTCCATGAACTTTTCTGCACTCCTTTTTGTGCACTCTTCAGAGGCACCCATAACAGCAAGTGCACAATCGTGAGGTGGTGGCTGTCTTCTGAGCTTGCTTTCCTTCTCTTGTTTCTTCATCCGCCACTCTGGTTGAGCAGGCAAGCCATCGAACATTCTGAAAGCTTCCAAAGAGTCTGCGCAAAAAATTCCTGAGCTCAAGCCCAGCACCCCATCTGAACTTGCATTGAGTAGCTCTGCAACCAACAGTGGGAAGTCAAAGTGGAGTCCATTATGAGCAATAAGGCATAATGGGCGTGGCAGGCAGGCAAGAAAGCTGGTGATAAGAGATGCCTGTTTTTGAAATGTTTCCATTTTTTCCAAAGTATCATTGAAAAGTCCTGCGAAAATAAAATAAATCATATTGTCAGCACTCTTATGAAAAGCATGTTGTGTCTAAAAGTCGAAGAAATGAATGACTGTACATTCAGAAATGATGATTTTTGATCTGAAGATATTAACTTTTAAATGTTTAATTAAGTAAATTCTTCATTTCATATCTGTTCCTTATTCAAAACAGTATAAAGTTATACTTGTCGAAATGTATTTATGTTTCTCAAATATTTGTTTATTAAATGTTGGTTTTTGTTCACACCTGTTGCATTTTCAGAATGTAATTGTGTCCTAGATGTTTAAAATTGTAAAACACTTGTTAAGCCTGTTATTAGTGTTAATACTTGTGCTGTAAGCCTTAGATGTTTATTTAGTATTGTACAGCATTTATTATGCCTTTGAGCGTGAGTATCAATATCGTTTGTGTGTCCTAGATGCTTAACGTTGCAAAGCACTTGTTTTGCCAGTAAAAATCACTTCTTATATTCCAAGTTGTTTATTTACAATTGTACAACACAAGCTAGGCCTGTCAAAATTTATTTGTCTCAGATTTTTATTCAGTATTGTAATATGCTTGCCAATCAATATGCTTTGTGTCCCAATCTCTCAAATGTTTATTTAGAATTAGATGTTACCCACTATAGTGCTCGTGGAAATGATTTACAGAATATTTTTGTAAAGTAAAATTATTTTACAAAATTATAGTAATTTTTTTTTATGCTAGGTCAAACAAAAACCATACATGCAATTATATGATAATACAGCATGTTACATGAACCATGTGATTGTGAGTTGGTTTTTCTTTGCATTTGCTGAGATAATTAAGATTAGACCTCTTTTGGGGAGGCATAAGACATATCTCATGCTTTCAAATTTACAATCTACAGATATAATAAAATCATTACATCTTTGTTTGTGCAGACTTAGTAAAAAAGTACTGGATGGATTTTGATCAAATTTTTACTGTTGTAATGTCTTAGTGCCCTAGAATCAAAATAGGCTATATAACATTACACTATCCCATATAGGAACTCACAAGTAGCTCATAAACTACAACCCAGATGAAATTAAAGATAATTTCTTTACCTAATATTAGTAATAATAGTTTTAATACACATTGTATTTTATTTAATGTGACTTAAACCATGTTTGAAAGAAAAATAATTATACTCACTAAGAGTTGGACACATTTTTGCTAAAAATGGGGCCTTACAGTTACACAGTTTTACTTTCAGCCATTGTTGACATGATCAAAAAATTTGCCATGGTCCAAAACAACTGCATGACTTTTTACTTTTTCTTAAATAGTAAGAACAAAAAATAAAGGTGCAATCCTAAGCTTTCTCTTGATTCATTTTTATTTGCATAACTTCAAAATTCAAGCTTGGGAAATCAATGAAAAAATCCTGGCTATTTTGAAATCATTGCTGGTGCCACATTTGAATAAATTTTTGATGAAAACTGTGGATGATAAGAGCATATATTCTTCTATGAAACTGTTAGTAGTACTAAGTAGTAGTACTTAAAATATCATGTACTAATGTAGCTTTGGCTGTGGTTCAGTGCAGTTTCCATTAGTTAAAAGAAAAAGTATCGGCTTCAAATTCTAACAATGGACGTGTCATGTAGATTAGAAAATTTAGAGCTGTAGCAAACTTCAATAGTGATTAATCTTGATGCCCGTTATGCTTTATCAGTTACTGAGTTAGTATTGCTTCCACTAAATATAGCTCTTTATTTCTGTATGAATTTATTTAGTAAAATATTTTCAAATTTTAGCAGCTATATGATTGCAGATCAATGTTTTCTGATGTCAGTTCTATAGTTTCTAATTATTTCTTTGTGACAAACTTACTCTATTTCAAACCAATTTTAAACTACATCAGTAATTGTATATATATGAAGTACGTATTGGTAAAAATAAAACTTTAACTTTGTTTCATAGTATTGGTAGTATTTATTTTATGCTCATTTTTTTGAGACTGTAACTGTATAACATTAATAATTGCTCTACATTCAGTTCTTTTCATAAATATTCTGGGACACAGCTTAGATGTGTCATAGGATCATGCAAATTTGGAATACACTTGTTACCTGCCTCTATATATCCACATTGAATTTCATTGCAAAAATATGACCTCTCCATATTAATTTAAAGTATAATGCCACAAAGTTCTGACTCCAAACCCACTCTTATACAGTTAAAAGTACAAATAATATTGTTTTAAAATTATTTTATAATATATTTAACCGCACCCCCCCAAAAAAAAAACCACACACACCACAAATAAAAATAATAATTTTTAAAAATCTTCAAGCATCTGTTGTGTCTTATCCAGAAACATATAGACCTAAACAACTTCTGTCAAGTGCTTTTTATGACTTTATTCTAAAAATAAAATTATTTAAAAATTAAATACTATAATTTAACTGGAGACCATCATTATTCAAAGCCTTGATTAGTTGATATTGATATTCTAGTCCGACCTAATTCAGTAATTGTATGTAATGTTGACTAATAAAAATAAAAATTTAAAAGTAATAATAAATATGCTGTTTTAACTTTTACTCTTCTATATACTGCCACCTGTGAAAAAATAATACTGGAGCAAAGCATGACTTAATCAAATATAATTAAAGCTAGTGCCAAGAATTACTTTTATCTCAAATTAACAAATACGTTTTCTTTTAAATATTAATATTTAGAACATGCAAACTGGTGTATATAGGCCTAATAATAATATTAATATAAATAATAAGCAATGAAATAAAGTGGGTATTACGTGGGTAAATCTTACTGCGTGGTATCCACTAATACACGTATTATAAAGGTATAAACTGTTCCATCTTTCTTGCCCTATATGCAATTGTTTATAATATGCATTAACAATTTTTACTGTTTAATTATAAAATGAACTTTTAATAACACTGATGGTTCTCTACCTGTCACTTTGGAGGCTCCTGGATCGATAGCTTGACGGGGATTAAAGCACAATGTCAATTTGCTGACCACTCTTGGAACCTGTCCTTGTGTTAATATTTCATCTGTCAAGATTGACAGAAAGCAGAGTTCTGTAATTTTCGGTCGTTTACCAGGACTTGGTAGGCATGTTGACTCCGTATCGAGTATAACCAGACTTTCCATTTTCTTGCAAGGTCTGAGAGGAACATCATTGCCACTTGCAGAAGTTGACCTGTCACTAGTGTCAGATATAGATGCTGACATTTCAGAGAAGAGTTGTCAGCAGCCCTTGAAGCGATTACTTTGAATTAAGTCTTGCCATATTCGGTTTCTATTATATATAACTAATTAAAACATTAGAGTCAGATTTATACATTCGATTTACAAGATGCGATTACGCTTGCATACACACGCCGTCACAAAATCTGTAAAAATAGGTCAATAGTGCATAGCAGAAAAAGTATGCGTTTATAACTGCAATTGAAATATTCAACAACAAAAGATATCATCAGTCCAACAATGAACAAAACAATATTGTTCAGCTCGTAGAATGTTATTAAGGCATATTTAAACTTAATCTAAATAAATTTTGTTTGCTAATGAATGTCCGGTCACGTGACAACATAGCTCTTCCAAAAAATGCAGCTACTCCCCAAATATGCTGTTGTTTTTCTGTAGTTATAATTTAAAGTTTATATGAGAATAATTCATTACGGTTGAATGTGTTATTTACATAACTTAATATCACAGATGCATGCTTAATTTTATAACAAAATAGTTTTAATCGCACAAATAATTTATGTTTGGGTTCTTGAACTATACCCATAAAACAGGTTATAACAAACCTTACACATTTCGTAAAGGTCGGTGGATGGGAGAGTCTGCACTGTGTTAAATTTGAGTTTATTTGCAATCAGGTAGGCGACTGTTCATAGATATTGTTTGAAACGTGCACCCACATGAATACATAATATTTACTTATGCCAAAAATGTATACCGAGACTAAAGATAAAGTCTGTTTTACTTGAAATGCGCAAGGTATGCATCTTATCCGGTACAACTTAATGGCCGGCGAATGATTCATCATGAAAAGCACAGGCTTTAAAACGCATAATTGATGAAGTCTGACGCCGATAAAGTGCAAAACTTAAACTAAACTGTATTATTTAATTTGTAGTAATATGGTTTAGGTTCTCTTTATGCATAAATACATAGTATCGTTTGTGGAGTCAAAGGTTCTCACTAGGTCTAGCCCGCCGAGCGAGATTCACTCTCGAAAGACGGGGTGTGCCTTGAATTACGATTCATGACTTTTTTGGACAAAGTTCGCCCTTGAATTTAAATAACCCATTCTCTTTTTTTTTATAAGCTCTAATTAATAATGACAGTGTCTTATCTAAGCTTCAAATTTACTTTTTTTAGTTTTACAATTCTGCGTACGTAGATCGCGAACAAAATAATGCATATATTATTAATATTAGAGTTTATTGCACGGCAGTTTTATTCATATAGAAGTTGAAGAAATGGTGCGTCGCAAAATATTTCTTTTGTGAAAAACAATTAAAACCAAGCGTTTCTTCGAGTTGAAGATCCATTTCCCAGTTAAAAATTACAAGTAGCAGGTAACTAAAAGCATTTACTTTATAAATTTATAAGGGAGTATATATCGTGTAGCCAGCCGTGTGGCGCATTCCAATGCATATTTGACAGCTGAACAGTATTTTGCCTAAGTGTAAAGTAAGTATTGTACCCTGGTTTATATATAAAATATAATCATTATATTGTAATTCAAATAATGCATTAAAGAGTCCTAAGTTTATATTAGGCCTATAATATGAATTCTAAACTGCCGTTTTTAGTAGGCCTACCGTTTAGGAATCCTTGACCTCATTAATTCTAGTCTCCATGCATTTTCGTTAACTTAGTATTGATCTAGTCTGCAACAACTGAACAAATCTGTAAAATTAGGTACGTTAAAGATCTGACAGACTGTTGGAGCTTTCTGGCAGTGGCAAGGAAGTTCTGCTAAGGCTAATGTGCATTTATAAATTATAATCAGACTGTTATTGATTAAATCTGCTGAGCTGCCTTGCTTCACCTGTCATTAGTGATGTTAATTTATTCTTTCTGTTATTTTCATGCATACTGAGGAAACCGGGCTGCAGAATTTGATGTTTGGATATATGTTCAATGCTTGAAGTTGTGATGAAAAAGATTTGAGTGCCAACAGTACTGGTCTGCTACATTACACACTTTTTAGCTGCTCTGATTAGATATTTATGATTTTGCTAAAGTCATAACTTTTGCATAAATTATCAAATAAGAAAACCTTTTCATTGGTCTTGAAATAAGTAAATAATAAAATGACATTTTGTTATTAGTTGTATAATCTTGAGAAAGTTAAATCCATACTTATTTAAACATGGTATTTTTTGGTAGATATTTACATTGTTATTGAATTCAATTTTTATTCTTTCCTAAAAGTAGGTTTGTAACAGTATGTGTGCTAAAACCAAAGATGACAGATTGGCATTGATACCGATAGGTAGTATTGGTGTATAGTTGACTGGTATCAACTACCGATAATCAAGATCTCTGTTAATTTTAACACTGTTATAGTGTTAATAAATATTATATTTTTTATATGTTAGTAGTTAGCACTCACATATTTCTACTAGTACTATTGTCTGGAAAATTTTTAATAATATTAATTATTGTTTCTGTTACATTTTGGGTGCTAAGACTAAGAGTATTAACAAAAACAGATAAACTGTTATTTCACATATTGTTGTACATAAACAAAGCTGTGTTTAGTAATAGTTTCTAATACAGTTAGTATGTGATTACTATTATTAGTAGAAGTCATATGTATGTACTACTACTAGTACTACTGTATGTATCATTGTATGACTTATACGTAATAACATAAAATATGTGAGTCCTTGAGTTTCTGCAAGTCTTCTGGTTCTGCTTTTGTCATATATTATTTTTTTAGTATGGAAAAAGATTTATAAAATAGATGTAAAGTGTAACTGTGCTGCTACTACTAGTTGTACTTAGATATAATTTGACTTTTAATAAAGTACATTTTTATTATATATTTTATTTTTGATTGTACATTATTTTTATTTTCACCAGACTTTAATTGATGAGTACAATATGAATTTACTAAAGTTTCAGTAGCATTTGTAAAACTGAAATTTTATAATTATGAGAATTAAAAAAATAAAGTTAATGGTAAAAGAGAAAGGTGAAGATAAACATTAAAGTATTTAAACAGAAATAAAATGGTAAAAAATGTGAAAAGTGTAGCAAAATTATTCTTAATGTTTCATTAATTTATATCATGATGAAGAGCTTGTAGTTCTGGCCTTTTACACTACTACTTTCCATTTGATATGAGACATTGTGGCATCTTGAACACGAAGTGCAGTGAATAGGTATTTACAACGTATAGGTTTAATGTTCACTTGTCCATTTTTGGAGGATCATCCGGACTTATTTCTGCTTCTTGTTTGTTTTTTGATTATGGCTTATGTTCTCGTATATGGATTCTACTGTCTAGTTGTCCACATCTTCCATCTACTTCGAGGTGGTAGGTCCAGCTAGATAAATTAGCATTGTCTTGTTTTGTTGACTTGAGCATTAATTTATTTTTACTGTTTATTTGATGAAAATTAAAATTTAATATACTTTATTATGATACTTTTACAGGTAACAAAATGTTATTCCTCTATTTTTCTATGCTTCTTATATGCTTACTTTCTTCATTATACTAGAGTTGATTGTGAATGAATGTTTAAAACTCAGATACATCACTATTTAATGGTTACAGAATTATTGCTGTAGATTATTTCTGAATACTTGAGTTTTGTCTGTTGAGCAGTATCAGAGTCATAAAAATAATAATAAAAATTGACATTTAAAAAAAAATAAAACATAATATATGTGTGAGTATGTACACAGTTGTACTATTTTTTACTCTTAAGTTGTTTATGAAATAATTTTACTACCTGACAAGTCCATTACAAATCTGTCTTTTGAAACTGATTTCAGTCCAGCAGGAGGATGGCTACGGGCAACCCCCAAGGGGAGGTGCAGCCTCGGGAAATCAAAGTTCTTGAGACTGCTGAAGATATTCAGCAACGTCGAGATGAAGTTCTCAACCGCTATGCTGCTTTCAAGCAGGCCTGTAGTGATCGCAAGGCAATGCTGGAAGACTCACGTCGATACCAGTACTTCAAACGGGATGCAGATGAGCTTGAGAGTTGGATAATGGAGAAGCTTCAGACTGCGTCTGATGAAAGTTATAGAGATCCTACTAACCTTCAGGTTTGAATTTACAAAATTTTCATTTCATAGTACATTTTTAACTGATATTTTTCATTAAAAAATTGTTTTTTTAAGAAGTAGTTAAAAAGAAAAATTTAGAACAACAGCAGGTCAAACTTTAATTGATGAAGACACCATCATTTCATTTCTTGCAAACCATTGCCATTGTTTCTCAAATTCATGCTTTGAGACTTGAGTTTTTAAAAAAAAATGCTGTCACCAAGAGAATACTAGTAAGGGCAATGTGAAAGTAAGAATATATACAGACTGAATATTACACTTTGTGAAAGGAAAAGTTTTTTTTCTAAGTCCACTAGGTCTTAGTAAGGGTAATGTGACAGTAAGAATATATACAAACTGAATATCACATTTTGTGAAAGAGAAAAGTTTTAGTCTGCTTCTAAGCCTATTAGTTCTCGGTAAGTGTAATGTGAAAGTGAGAATGCATTCTGATTATAATTGTAAACATTTTTATGTCTGTTTATAAGTCTAGTAGGTGTGTAAAGCGCCTCAAAGTAATATATATGATCGCTAGCAGCAATTTTCTACTGAATGTGACAGAAGTTGGTAGTTATAATTGAAAGATATTCATCTCTGATAATTAAAAATAATTCTAATGCACAGACTATAAAAGCATATATCAGTTTTTTTCATCCTACAGTTAAGTAATCATCTGACTAGGAGTTGTTACTGTTCACAAGATTAAAATGTATTAATTTTGAAATGTTTTTACATGTAAGCAAACTGCATCTTAATAACTTTTTACTGTTTTTTGTTCTTTTCATAAGTATCTAATTTAGAAAAATAAATAAATTTACAGGCCAAGATCCAGAAACATCAGGCATTTGAGGCTGAAGTTGCTGCCCATGCTAATGCTATTGACTCTCTGGACCGCATTGGCAATGAAATGATTTCCCAAGGACATTTTGCATCTGAAATCATACAGGTTTACATTCTTTCTCTAAGGGACTGTTGTCCATTCAGTGCATATGCACAAGTGCTTGGGTGTGTGGAGTTCGGAGTGCTTATAGTGATAGAAGGGATATAAGACTATTTTTATTACTATGAACATACAGATCATAAACGCATGCAATGTTGTATCTGGTTACCCAGATCCTTATTCCTGTACATGAAAGATGAAGCAAAAATAATTTTCTCATTTCCTCTTGATAGTGTTCCTTCTGATTAATTCTGAGTTTGTTTATGAGTAGAAGAGAAAATAACTGAATATAAGAAAATGCTTCTCATCTAAGAAGACTTAATCATCTGTCTGGGCAGAATACTAATATTTATTATGTTTTGTGATACAAACTGTCCTGTTAAAAATGTTTTGGGTAATGAGAAATTTTCATGCATATTTTAATTTATTCTTGTAGAAAATAATATTTTTGTTTTAAACTGATCTGAAGTGTGTGTACTTAAAAATTTCTTTGAAAATTTATAAAAGGTCTATAGCAAAATTTAATAAGAAACATTTTTTTTTTATATGGAGACTTTGACCACAATTTTTCCAAAATGTCCACTGTTTATTTCTTGAGTTTACGGTGGATTTTAGTGTAAGCTTTTATTTTTTTTCTATTTTTTCAGGAGCGTTTAGATGAGCTTCATCGCCTCTGGGAGTTGTTACTCTCTAAATTGTCGGAGAAAGGAACCCGACTACAGCAGGCTCTCCGCCTTGTTCAGTTCATGAGAGAATGCCGTGAAGTCATGTTCTGGATTGCTGATAAGGTTGGAATAAAATGACTATTATTGTCTTAAGGCCATAGATGGCATGAGCCAGTGGAAGAAAACATTTTTCTTATTTTTTTCACTTTTGAGATCATTATATATTTGTATTGTTCAATGATATATTTGCATTGTTCTATGTCTCTTTCAGGATTTTTTTTTTTTTTAAAATGTACAAAATGTATTTTTCTAAAATGTTAATAAGGACGTTTTTGAACCCACCTGTGCTGAAAAATTTAAATCTAAGCCGAAAATCACCGAAAACACAATACTTTGACTCCTGATTGATGCCTTTATTGTAGAAAGGAACATGACACACAGAGACAGAGAGGATTACATCCCTTACATAATAATCATTACAGTACTGTACTGTTATTGCTTTTTTGTATAGTGGGCAACCTATATTCCAAATTTGAAGGCTGTGGGTTGATAAATAGTTTTTTCCCTTCTTGGCGTGTAGTAGTGTGTCTGGCTGTTAGTTTTAATTATTTGTTGGTTGTATTTTCCCCCTTTAATGTGCTGGAAGGTACCAAACTGCACTCAAGATAGGATTTTGAGAGTTCCCACATGTACTAAGAACTTGCATCTGACTCTTAAAATGTCATCTTCCTTCTGAAATGGGCTCCTTCTCTCAGGATATAACCATTTTGAATTATGCTGTTCAATTGGATCAGTAAGAATTTATAAGTATGGCTTTCTTTATTTACTTATGTGTGCAAAATTTAAAACAAATATCTACATTTTAACTAATACGTAAATATTAGCAGATCTTATATTGTATGATGATTTAGGAGATTTATGACAGTAAGTAATCAGAGAAATAAATAGCTATGTATTCAAGAATTAATTGAGTGTTCACTTTGAGAATATGGCTTTGGATCTCTTCAGGAAATATAAGGAAGTTTATGACATCCCCAAATCATATGACTGTTAGATTTCAAATTAGACCACCACATTTACACATTATCTTTACCTCATTATAAGGTTAACTAATATTTATTTGATTATTTACAATAATAATGAAATACCTTTGTAAATTTTCATTACTTCATGACAGATAAAAGCTTTTGTTATTGACAGTAATGATCATCTTATTCACGGTTTACAATTAATTTAAGAAAAATTCTTCTTTGCAAAGTTTGACTTAATTAAAGTTTGATAACAGAGATAGTTGCAAGATTCAAACTCCTGTGAATGAAAATCAGGAAAAGAATTACTGAATATCCATCCATGCACTCATAAAATACAAAATTATATGCATCTAATGCATGGGCAAGTTATAGGTACATAAAATTCATGAAAATTATTTGCAACATTTCAAGTTTAAAATTATTTTATTCATTCACTATTAAAAATTATTTTCATTAATTAAAAATAAAAAATATACAAGTATTAATTTTCCAATTATTTAAAAATAATGAAGTTTTCATGAATTTATTTGAATATTTATAAAGATTTTATCATTTTTAAAGTTGATATGGCAGTACATAAGATTAAAGTTATGTTGATTTTATTATTTAATCATAGCATTATTATTACTGAATAAAAACAAAATATTTATTTTTCTATTAAAAATGATACCAAGATGTTGGTTTTGATTTTGCAGGAAGCATTCGTGACTTCTGATGAATTTGGACAGGATCTTGAGCATGTTGAGGTGCTGCAGAAAAAGTTTGATGAATTTCAGAAGGTAATTTTTGATTGCATCATAATTTTAGTCACCTACTTGCTTCAAATTATTTCATTATAACCATTTTGTTATAAAAATTATATACTGTTTGCTTTGAATGTTCATGTTTGCTACATTTTGGGAGCTGTTTTCATTAAAAAAATTGTATGTTTCCTTTGCATTTTATAATAATTAGAAATTCTTTATTTCTTTTGTCTACTTTTTCTTGTTATCTGTGTGTTTACTGGAATTGTTAGTTGCTTTTTAATGTGGTTTTTATTTCACTTACTGAAGGTTCGGAAAATCTTGATTTCATTAGGCATATAAAATAAAACTTAGTTGGCAATATTATTTATGACAGAATTAGCTGTAATTATTTTTAAATTGCCATTTTCTTTTAGGACCTCCAAAACCACGAAGACAAGGTTTCTGAAGTGAACACTCTTGCTGAGCAGCTTGTTTCTGATGGACACCCTGAAGAAACAACAATTCGCCAAAAACAAGAAGAAGTGAATGAAGCATGGCAACGTTTACGCCAGTTATCTCTGCTGCGGCAGGAACGCTTGTATGGAGCACATGAAATCCAGCGGTTTAACAGGTCTGATTTTGAAATAACTTTTTGTGCTGTCATTCTCTTCCTTTATTCTGTCTTTAAGAAAATGTTTTGATTTGTATATTCAGATTTCATCCCCACTTTTAGAACATATTGTTTCAATCCTTTAATTACTTTAAGGGCAGGTTTGGCATCTATATAGGATATAAAATGTTTTGTACTATTTTTATAATTCTAAAGCTCTGTTGCCATTAGCACTGGAGGCCATCTTACATTTTTTCCTAGTATATCTTTTTTCACCAACCACTTATTATATGCCATCTTAATCATCTATTGCAACTTGACATGTTGGTATTTTTTTTTATATCTTTAGTAGTTAAAAAGTTGTGCAATGTCTAGTTTTCACCATTTCGGCTGTTGAATTTAATCGAAAATACTGTTCAGAAGCCCATATCTCAGCACAGAATAAAGATATCAAAATTTCCATGTCATGCTGCAAAACACATTAATTACTACATAATGTAAAATTTCTAACAATTCTAACCAAATTTGACAAAAGTTCTGATTGGAAAAAGGTTATAAAAACGTGTACTGAGAAAAATGCATTTTTTGTTTAAATATTTTTCCCCTGTTTTGTTTTGAATATGAACATAATATTTTCCTCTTCATTTTTAAACTTTATGTTTAGCTTCTGCCTTTACTCTTGGTTTCACGATCTTTTAATTTCTTTGGTGGTACATAAATGAAGAATAAGTTAACATGAAGATTTTTATATTACATTATTTAATTATTAATGAGAGCCTAATCATGAAATAGAATAACTGTACAATTTAATGATTATGCTCAATTTTGAATTTGAGCAAACTTAATAATTCTTGATTATTTTCTTTTAAAAAATGAAAACTGGCTAATGAACAGCATACAGTTATATGTTCACATTAATTATTAATAGCAGTAGGTTAATTAAGATGTGCATTTCTCTACAAAATTTTTGGATTTCTTTAAGTTTAGTAAATTGAATATTACTTGAATATTTTAAGAGAAGAAGAAAAGGTCTTGTTTGGCTAAGACTAGCTTGATGTCATCAAGAAAATACCGAAGATTGGAAGACCTTTTCTAGATAGAGCTACCATTACAAACTTCGAGCATGTCACACCATCACTGTTAAGAAAAATATGTTCCATCTCCAACGCTACCCTGGTTAATGGCTATAATTATTATTATTATTAATCATCCATAACTAATTACAAGTGTTGAGAATCTTAATTTATGTTATTAATAATTCTCTTGAAGACACCATTCATCTCTTATCACTTTGGCGGATATGTGGGTGCTGTAAACGTTTTCTCTCTTCCACAACATTAAAGACAAATATTTACTTCCGTTGGTAGAAAACTTCTTATCTGTGGAGAAGATAAATCCATCTTTAGTCTATGTTTAGTGAGTCCCCATCCACCCACCATCTCTCCAACATATGTTTATCAGTATGTGTAAGGAGGTAAAAAAAAATAAAAAAAATAAATTTATTAAATCAACAATCAAATATACATATTACGTAAACAATGAAAAGATTGTTTGACATCAATATTTCCAGTAACCACGTTCGAATAATTTCAGTGTTTATAGTCTTATATCCTAACACATAATTCAACAGATTAGTGTCAGTATAAATCACAGGATAGTTCTGGAGTTGTAGAGATTATAGTGATAATATTTTATACATAACCTTTTCAAGTCGAAGCCACAATAGTTTTTCACGCGTTTTTGTAACAAAGTCACAATTTTATTGTTCACAATAGAATTGTCATTCCTTCACGTTTCTCTTGCATGCTGTGGAAAATCGATGAGCTGCTGTTCTCTTGAGACTAATCTGGGTGCTCCTTCACCGTATTAGTTTCCACAAGCAGAGTAACAATGTAGCAATTTCCAGTAACTTCCTTGTACCAAAAATTCCACAATGTATTCGAGCATACTTTGCCACCATACATCAACAGAATGCAGTGTGTCCTTATACTTACACATTGGGGGTAGAGACTTCTTGAATCTACTATAGTCATAGTGGTTTGTAAACCAGGAGATTCTGGTTCTGGTGAAAAGAAAAGGGCTGTTTCTTCCCTGTAAAATATAATAGGGAACAAACGCTAAGTTTTCCAGTTTATTCATCCCTAAGTATTCATCCCATTCTTTCTTTCATTCACGTCTCAACTTACACAGTTTCCTGCTATATTGCAATCAGTTAGTACAGTTGTACGATATTGCAACCATAATCACTTAGTACAGTTGTGCAATATATTGCATTCATTATCACCTTTCTAAAGAAAATGATTTTATTTATAAACATTAATTAATTAATTAAGTTGAGAAAGCATTCAAGAATGATTGTATTTATTTTGATATTTGCACTAGGGATGCTGATGAAACTATTGCTTGGATCCAAGAAAAAGATGCCTTACTATCTTCTGATGACTATGGCCGTGATCTTGCTAGTGTGCAAGCGTTGCAGCGGAAACATGAGGGAGTTGAGCGTGACTTGGCTGCTCTTGAGGAAAAAGTAGGTGATTTGAAATTCAGTCACTGGTTACATTTAACATGTATAATGTGCAACAATATTGTCTGAAATGCATTTCTTAGCTGACATATGTATGTCCTATGCATTGTTTTTTAAGTATGGTGTATTCAAGTGATGTTGTTGAATAGTGTATTCAGTTAGTATAAAAAGTAGGCTACTGTGAATAATGTTAATTAATGTCATTCAAAGAGAAAATTTAATAATTGCCAGTGTTTGCCACTTGGTAGGTTTTCCTTTGTTTATTCGTGATTTTATTTATTATCTTGTTATCTCATCAGTCATTAAATTCATTCATTTATTATATAACTCTTTAACATCTCACAAGCATTAATATGCTGCGCAAACACATTCAAGTCAGTGAACTGATTGTAGTATCAAACATCAGATATATTACCTTAGGAAAAAGTTGTCTCAGTTTTTCCTATTTAAGCCAAACTCTCATAATGCTTTGCAAGTTGTCAGGCTGTATGATGATTGGCTTTTTGGCTTTTCTCACAGTATCCTAGCTATTGGATGCAAATATACTCAGTGACTTTCTTTTATTTTATGAAAGTGGTAGCATTTCTTTACAATAGTGATAAAGAATTGACACATTGGTATAGTAATAAATTGTTTGCTTTAGTCATTTTTTTTATGAAAGTGGTAAGGAATTTATTATTTTTCAGCTCTAATCATTCATCTTTGCCATAATTTTTATTTTGAGTCAAAATATAATGGAAACTTAAATATTTTTATACAGAAACAAAGGGTAAATGATGAAGTGTACATTTAATTTGCTCTTCTATTCAATAAACATATTTTATTTCCTTTAGACTTAAATTTTGTTCAGTAATTTTTGGGGCAGTTTAAAGAGGAGTTTCATTAGCTAAAAGAAGCAAATTTATATGCAATTTATGCAACCATCACTCAAAAGATGTAATTTTGTTAAGTGCACTGGTGATTTTACCTGGACATGGATATGTTTTGAATGAAAATCTAACAATTATTTCTTTATTTAAAAGTCTTCTGAGCTCTGTAGTTGAAAATAAGCTTGACATTTATTTATAATAAAATGCAGTAATATCCCAATTACTTGTAATAATTTAAAATTAATAAATGAATGCTTTGAAATTAATTATTGTTGATCGATAATTAAAAGCATAATTAATAGCATTTGGATATTTTGAAGTATTGAGAAAATTTGAAGTTCATTCAGCTTCATTTAAAAGAGTTCTAACCAAAGCAGTATCATACCTAATTTTCTGCCAGTTAGTCAAATTCCTTACATGACACAAAGAGAAGTAGGACATTAAGAGTTATATAATAGAAGGAAGAGTTATAAGAGTGATAAGAAAAACTGGAAATTATTTTTCTTTTAGGAATAGGTGAGCACTAAACTAATAATGTGTGTGTAGACTTCTCAGCTTGCTTTGCATTCAGTTTTCTTCATTTCATTTGTTGTGATTTTAACTACCAATGCTGCGTTCTCTAATCATTTTGGTCTACATTAAGGTATGTTAAATCAGTGTACTGATTTTAAAACGGGCTAGGGGTGGGGTGGGGGGGCCCAGCTTTGCATCATTTTCTTTTACCTGATGCAATTTGGCCACTATCATCCTCCCTTGTGTTTTTGCACTTTGTTTTGACTGAAATCATTGTTCTGATTCTGTGATCAAAAGGTTTATGTTATGGTTTGATTTGAAACTGAATTTGTAATTATTGCTGCTAATATAATTTAACTGTTATGTATGCAAAATTCAGTGCATGTACAATTACTATTTACAGTAAAAAAAATTATGTGGCTATATAAAATTTTTAAAAATTACTAAAATCATTTATAAAAATATATAATGCACACAGTATGTGAGTTTTGAGAAAGTAGGATTCATTTTCATCCTGCACTGGTATGTTCATTATATCTGCAAAGGGGGAATGTCAAATAAACTATAGTCACCTGATAGTGCTACTGAATTTAACTGTAAGTATTTAGATTGATATTAAAAATAGTAAGATTTCCTCAGAAAGAAAATCAATTGTGTGTTGTATTTAGGTGACTGCTCTTGGCTCTGAGTCTACACGGCTGCAGGGGATCCATACTGACCAAGCTGACCAAATCAGAGCCAAGCAAGAAGAGATGGAGGGCAACTGGGAGGAACTTAAAGCAAAGGTAATAGGCTGGCCACTTTTCTGAGGCATTGTCATACCTCTGACATTTTATTAGCTTAATACAAGATTCATATTTAAGTCTTGTTATGGAAGAGTTTTATTTCGTGAATGGCATTCGTGATTCCGATACTAATTGTAGTGACCTTTTGATTGTACTGCTGCTTGTGTTGTTTATATTACTTATTTCTTAACTGGAAATTATGGGAAACCTGCAACTCAGCACACATTATGAAAGGTATACCAGTATTCATTTTATTCATCGGAAACCATCAAAGTATTATGTACAATGATACCTTTGCTAGTTGAAAGTGTGTGGGGATCAGTTTTACACATTCAGTTTAAAATAAAAGCAATTCAGAGATTTATGCACATTTATAATAATGTAAAAAAATTGTTCTGCTTCAAAATGTCAATATGAAATTATAAAAATCAGTTTGTAGTCTATTACTGACACTGTTATTCTTATAAATAGCTAATCAACCAAAAAATAACAAGACAACCTTGTTAGTGCGTGCACACTGACTGTGTAGTAAATTATGCAGATTAAATATATTTAACAAGTCTTTGCGAATAACCCCTCTTGCATTCAACAGTGACTGCAGTTCTTAGAAGGATTTACTTTGGTTGAAAATGTTACTTTTCTGTTATTTTAATAATCTAGTAGTGAATGTGATGCTTTTGTTAGTTACTATGGCTTATATATTTGGGAAATACTCTGTAGACATGTTTTGGGGATTTTGGATATTATTCTATTACCTTTGCATAAGCATTTATCTGAAGAGTCACTACTTACATGAGATCCTATAAAATTGATGAAATTTGAGATAAGGATTTGAAGTATTTCTTTTTTTTTCATATTTTAAAGTAGTAGTTGAGTAAATGTGCATATGAGTATGTTCGTATGTGCATGCTTGTAGATTTGGAGTTTAAATTATTTCTGTATATCTATCTATCTATATGTATTCAGGCATTTCACATTTGTAAAATGTGTAAGATATTTATAAAAAATTATTTCTTGTTTGTCTGTGCAATTAAATGATCCTTCTCCTAATGTTTTCTTGTATATTTATAAATAATGTGGTAAACAACAATTGCTCCAACTATTGTTTTATTTGTTTCTTAATTATACTTTATTTATTTGTGTTCTCTGCCCTCTTTCTATTTTATAATGCACAAAATATCTTGAGTACTTGAACTTTTATATAAACGATGAAGTTCCATTATAAATTAGTAGTTTTGTTATTTGGACATCGGTATGTCTGCTATCTGCTTTCATACAGGCAGCAGATCGTAAGGCCAGGCTGGATGATTCCTACTACTTGCATCGTTTCCTGGCAGATTTTCGTGACTTAATTTCTTGGATCAGTGACATGAAGGCAATCATTTCAGCTGATGATCTGGCCAAGGATGTTGCAGGGGCAGAAGCGTTGTTGGAACGCCACCAGGAACACAAGGTTTCTAGATTCAAAGCACTAATCATTTATTGCATTGACTGAAGATAGGCTCTTTTGACGAATTTTTTTTAATTTCCTGAGCAGATGGATGTTTTAATATTTATTTATTTCAGTTTATTTTTATAATCATATTTTTAAAGTGATATATTATGGAAGAGAGATTTTTCTCCTGTAATTATTTTGCTCATGATTTAATTTCTTTCTATTCATCACTAATATAAATTTAAACTCATTGCTTTGACTTCTGAATTAATTAGCCATTGAACTTTGGAGGTGCTTATAGGATGCTTAAACTTTTGCTTTTCATGTGTAATTTTAACATTTCTTTCCTGCAATGTCTTTATTTTTTCTTTTTCAAAGGAAACCTTTCTTCATTCACATTAACTACTCTTCACCTCCCTGACACTAAAGAATTTAGAAGAAAAAAATTCTGCAAATGTACAAATATTTTCTTAATTTGTTATCACTAGATGAGTTAAAAATGTGTACTAGGGTAAAATATAGCTATGAATTTTGTGCCTAACATTGTTAATAGAATATTTAAGAAGAGGAGGTCAAACTTATTTTTATGTTTTCTCCAGGGAGAAATTGATGCTCACGAAGACAGTTTCTTATCCTGTGCAGAGGCTGGAGAACATCTTGTTAGCTCCAGCCATTATGCTGCTGATGAAGTCCGTGAGAAAGTAAGTGCATTGTAAGAAAATCTTGTGTTAACCATCAACCTGACTACTTTTCAAGTCAGATTAAAGAAGAAAAACATGATTTTTAGAATTGAAAACGTTTCTTAAGAAATGTCATTATGTATTTAAAATGTGACTCTTTATTTTCAGACACTTATTTAAAATGACTTGGAGGCTAATTTAATGTTGTATTCTCTGTTGAATGTAATGTTGCTTAATGTAAACATTTTTTAAAGTGGGAAAAAAGAAATTAAAAAAAAAATTGCTTTGTTTGTTTTTGTAAAAGTTGAGCATTTTAGAGAGTGAGAAGAAAAGCCTTTTGGAATTGTGGGAAGAACGACACACCATGTATGAACAGTGCATGGATCTTCAGCTGTTTGTACGAGACACTGAACAGGCTGATGCTTGGATGACTAAGCAAGAAGTGAGCTTGTTCTTATAATTTTTTTCTTATTTATTATTAATTTTGCATCAAAAATTTGTGTGAAGATGCTGCACCTGATTTTAATCTAGTTGGGAATTAAGTTATATTACCTGGAATGCTGATAATTCTCATATTTCTGGTGAATTAGAAATACTGTAAGTCCCCATTATACCCATTTGAATCATTGATTATTAAAATGCTATTTTCAGTAGTACAGTATATTTCAGGATCACCACTGCCTTTTACGTTTTTTGAAACAGGCTTCACACATTTTTTTAATATTTAATTTTTATTTATACATATTGTTTAAAATATTGCATCCATACATTTAATAGATAAATATTTTACAATTTTTTCCTGTTGTAAAAAAAGAGAAAAACTGTTAATAAGTTGTTGTGTCAGTGTGTGTGTAATATTATTTTTAGATTTTAGGATGATTAGAATTTAATTCTACAAGTTCTTGTTGGGAAATAATTACAGTATTGACTGCTTATCATAAGCAGTGTATATTTTAAAAAAAAAATCTTATTCATCGAAAATGAAAATTTACTTTAAAAATATATATTTATAATAAAAACAGGCATTTCTTGTGAACGAAGACCTTGGTGACTCTTTAGACTCTGTGGAGGCTCTCAGTAAGAAACATGATGATTTTGAAAAGTCACTGGCTGCACAGGAAGAGAAGATTAAGGTAAAATGCACACAAAAAAGAATTAAGAGGCATGATATTTTTAATTGAACTGAATCTCTGTATTCCTTAGATCATTATCATTTTCATTTAATTTAAGGTTTTTTGGGGTTGGCATTACTTATTGTCTGTTTCTTAGTCAATGACTTACAAAAGTAATTTATTCACTGGCTTACCCATCTGTTCATTGTTTTAAATTCAGTGAAGTGTAAAGCTCTCTTAACACAGTGTTATCTAGTGACGTTTTAATGACATTTTTTTTACCATATCTTCTGGCATGATATGAAAGAAGAGAAGAAATACTTTATTAATAAGTTGTAATTTAAAAAACAAAAATGAAGTCTCTGTTTCCCATTTCACTTTGTGATGCGTTGTTGATAATATGTTATTAATTTTTTTTTTATCTTATCCTAGGCCTTGGATGAGTTTGCTTCTAAGTTGATCGAAGGGAACCACTATGCTTCTGATGAGGTGGCACAAAGAAGGGATCAGCTACTTCTTCGTCGTAACCTATTGTATGATCGGTCAGCCAGAAGGCGAAACCAGCTTATTCTCTCCTACCAGTTCCAAGTGTTTGAACGTGATTGTGATGAAACTAAGGGCTGGATAAATGAGAAACTAAAAACGGCTTCAGATGAAAGCTATCTGGTAAGGTTTATAGAATTTTAATATCTTTATATTTTTTAAACTTTTACATGCGTTCATGAAAGTTTGAACAAAAGTGTAGTTTTAGATTGGGTGGAAGTTGCTACCTAGTCCACACAGTAACTCCTAAATAGTAAGAAATTCATCTGTTTATATTTGACTGTAAACTATTTGTTATCTAAACTTACAGCAATCCTTCCCTTTTTCATAAGTGGGATTTGTTATCAAGACACTTGTAACATATTTGTTTAGAAATTCCAATATTAAATTCGATTTTTTATTCCAAAATAATTCTTTTCAAATAGGATCCCACAAATCTCCAGACCAAACTGCAGAAACACCAGAACTTTGAGGCTGAGGTGGATGCTAACCGCAATCGAATAGAGGAGATTCAAACCTCTGGGAATGAACTTATTAAGAATGACCATTATGCCAAGGAAACCATCAGGTTGAATGTTTTCTTATTACTTGTAGACTTTCCCTTTGTTTGTGATTTTAATTTTTTTTCTATACCAAATAGCACACATTTCCTTTTTATGATGTTGCACAGTCTAGCACTACTAACAAGAATTCAGTGTGCTAAAGGTTAATGCACAGTATTATATATTGATATTAAACTTGCTTATACTATCTTAATTTGTTTGCAACAGAAGCATAATGTCATAGATTATTGTAACAAATTTTGTATTTTCAAACTGGTGGCCCCTTGAATATCATATTACTCAGCTCTTAAAAAGCCCTTGAATTTTTTTTCTAAATTGCTTACGATCCTTGTTCTGGCTTTACTAACTCAAGGTTGAAAAAATTGAAAATCTATTTTTAAGTGTTAATAATTTTATAACCAGTGCTTCTGGCTTTAAGGCCACATTACTACACGCAAAGAACAAAAAAATTTTTTTTTCATGCTACAGCCTTCAAATTTGGTACACATATTGTCTTTGATTTAGATAAGAATAATCTGTTGTTAGATTTGGAATATCATGTTTAGTTTTTTTTAAATTAATTTTTTAGATTTTTTTAAATACCCGAAATACATATTTTTTAATTGAATAGTTCAAGCACTTGCAAATGTCTGAAAATTTTTAAAATAACATTTTTATTATCCTTGATGCAAGATTAAAAAAGTGAAGGATGCGTTCAAAGAAATTTTAAATAGGAAAAAAGTTACAATTTTTTTATTGACATACCCGTCAAAAATCTTAAACTGAACGTGAAATGTCAAAGTTAAAAAATTGTAAAAAATAAAATAATGCATGCAGGCTTTAATCCATCCTTGATTTTGTGCACATGTATATAGGGAACAAATATGCCAAGTTTCATCTATGTGTGTTTACTAGATTTGGTAATCCACGTCTGCAAGCAAGTGGCACGGACTGAAAAACACAGTTTTGAGAAAAACGCATTTAAAGTATAATAAAGACTGTAAAACATGGAATTTGTGTTCAATATTTACTTTTTATTATAATAAATATGCTTTATCCACAGCACAATGAGTTCCTAACAATCATTTAGTCCTCCTAATAATCCTAAGCCATAGGTACTGCCTTCTCCACTGCACACGTCTTCAGCGTCTTTGACATTTTTGGCCACATTACTACAGGCAAAGAACAAAAAACTTTTTTCTCTTGTGCTATAGCCTTCAAATTTGGTACACATATTGTCTTTGATTTAGGTAAGAATAATCTGTTGTTAGATTTTGAATAGTATGCATAGTTTTTTTTAAATTAAATTTTTAGACTTTTTTAAGTACCCAAAATACGTTTTATTAAATTGAATAGTTCAAACACTTGCAAATGTCTGAAAAATTTTTAAATAACATTTTTATTATCCTTCATGCAAGATTAAAAAAGTGAAGGATGCGTTTAAAGAAATTTTAAATAGGAAAAAAGTTACAATTTTTTTATTGACATACCCGTCAAAAATCTTAAAATGAACAAAAAATGTCAAAGTAAAAAAAATTGTAAAAAAAAAAATAATGCATGCAGGCTTTAATCCATCCCTGATTTTATGCACATATATATAGGGAACAAATATGCAAAGTTTCATCTATGTGTGTTTACTAGATTTGGTGTTCCAGGTCTGCAAGTAAGTGGCACGGACTGAAAAACAAAATTTTGAGAAAAACTCATTTAAAGTATAATAAAGACTGTAAAACATTAATTTTGTGTTCAGTATTTACTTTTTTTTAAAAATAACTATGCCTTATCCATACAGGAGATTGGGGTAAGACATTCTTCTATATATTGGCACATTGGCAACTTCAAAAGAAAGTAATAAGCCAACTTTCGATTCATGTGGTACAGCCCATATTCTCTCCCAAACTTCCAACACTTTTGCATTCAGATCAAGCAGCCGATGAAAACAATGCATTCAAATTATCTAATCCAACAATGCATTCAAATTATCTAATTCAACAATGTACCTGATATTCTTCTCTGAAGCAGTGTCAACGGCTGCTAATTTCAGCTGAAGCAATGTTATGTTTCGGGACGGGGGGGGGGGGGGGGGGGCATCACCGGCAGCACGCTAACGCAGGAACATTATAGATATCCGGTATGACACTTCTATAAGTAGACAGATTGGGGTTGACCAAAGGTAGAGCAGGCAAAAAAGGATGTTTTACATTGCCAGCAACAATCAAAGTTTGTTTTCTTGTGGCAGTAGGCGGGTGGGAGGTGATCGCTTGGACGATTGCAAATTTAAACGATGTGCGTCGTCTGCAACGAGTGTGGTAGCTCTAGGACTAGGAGCAGAATAAACATCTTGCATTGTTCCTCTAGAAGTAGATGGGTGGGAAGTGGCTGAAGAGATATTGTCAAAATCTGGAGTTAGTACACTGTCTGCATCTACGAAACATCGTTTGTTTTGGTAAACAAGGGTGGGGGTGGGGGTGTCACAGCATGTAAATTCGGTTTCACGTCGTCTGCAGCAGTCAAAGTGTGATTGCTAGACTTACTACGATTGTTTTGCGTTGCTTTTCGCTTTCCCCATCGAACTTCGACTGCTTTTAGACCTTTAGACGATTTTTGTTTCCTGTGCGACATTGTTAATTGCTTAGAGAAACTAATTTTGTATGATTAAAACTGAGCACGAGGTGACGCAAAATTCATTGGCGGCCATTTTGAAAATGCCCGGATTTGATATGTAACCCGCAGCAACCGCATTTTTAACCAATCAAAGAACGATTTTCACTTTTGTACTGCGTGACACACCACACAAGCCCTTGTAGTGGGTCAAGGTTTCGTCAAACCACGTGCTTATATCGTGTTAAAATACGATGAGCCTACGTTTTTAGTATAAGGGAGGTAATTCCCTTTAATTCTATATATAACACTCTGTGGTTTAGTTTTAAAAAATGGCGGGTATTGTGAAGCAAAGTGGACTATTATCGGCGATTCTATGCAAAGAAAACGTTTTTTTTGAACACAGGTAGGTCGGAAAAACAACTTTATTTGCACAAAAAAACACAATTTTTAATAAGAAAACACATATTTTCTGCAAAAGAAGATATCAAAGTATGCAAATGTGTAAAAATCTCAAAACTGAAAAAAAAAAAATTAAATAAGAAAAAAATTGATTTCTCGTGCCGTATGTGCCCTTAATCTTTTGAGACAGGATTGAGGAAATTGAAAATGATGTTTAAGTGTTTGATTATATTACCAATGCTTCTGGCTTTAATTTTCAGAGACAGGGTGGAGGAAATTGAAAAGCTGTGGAACACTCTTCTTACTCAGACTGAGAAAAAAGGTAAGTGCTCCCAAAAGTTGATACCTATGCAATTTTCTTTAGATTCCTTGTTAATATATTCATACATTCTGGATACGTTTGGTTATAGCCTATAAGAAAATTGAAATCCATCAAACATGAACATCATAAAAGGGTCATACTCAACAAGTTCTGTAGGAACATAGGTACCAGTAGCCTTTGTAAAATTTGTGGAAGAAAGTAAGAAAGTTTTTTTTGAAATTTTGTTTGCAGATTTTCAGTGCTTAAGCTGTAGGTCTTCCATATATTTTCAAAGGAGAATTTAAACTTTTGTTTAATTTGCTTTTATTTATTTTTTAAAACTGAACAGTTGATTGCAAAAATGTTGGAGCCTTTTGATTTATAAAAAAAAGTATCTGTACCACTTCCATAAGCTCTTTCTCTCTATCTCTCTTTGTCTCTCTCTATATTTTTTTAACATACCCTGCATATAATCTTTCTTTGTAGAGAATGTAGGAAGATTCTATCTGGATTCTAGAACTTTATACCATTAAAATGATTAGTATTTAAGAAAAAATCTGAAGAAAATATAGTTTGAAATATAATGTGAGTTGGCAGTTGTAATAATAATAATGTGAACTGGTAGTTGTAAGAATTGCAGTTGCTTTTAAAATTGAGCTATAACTCAAACTGTTATAGTTACCTTCTATTTTGTCACCTGTCAGTGTTAGCTTATTTCTTGGTACTCTTTTTTTTCTTTTTCAGTTTATATTACCCCATTCAGAGTGCATATGTTAAATTTTATATTTTAGGTCCTGACAGAGACATGCCAGAAATAGCACTTTATTTTACCCCATTAGGAGTGCATATACATTTTATAGTTTAGGTTCTAAGCTGACAGACATGCTATAAATAGCACTTTATTTTATCCCATTGGGAGTGCATGTACATTTTATATTTTAGGTTCTAAGCTGACAGAAGCATGCCAGCAACAGCAGTTTAATCGGAATGTAGACGATGTAGAAAGATGGTTGAGCGACATTGAAGCATCCTTTGTCTCCGAGGATTATGGGAAGGTTAGCGTACTAAACAATATTAAGTTTTATATTTGCATTGCTTCAGTCTGCAGCATGGGGGTAGAATATAACAGGATTATGCCAGGTGTTGGTGGGTGTGGTCTGCAAAAGTTTGTTATGGTTTATGCATATCTTTTAATTTAATTCATTTTGAAGAAAAATATTTGTGTATCTGTTTCAAAGTGTGCCTTGAAATGGATGTGATTCTTATAGGATCAGAGGGGGTACTGCTTGCTTCTGAATTTAAATTTTAGTTCTAGAATTGAGAATGTGATGTTTATATAGTTCTGTGTTTATGGGCTGCCTGCTTAGTTGTTATTTCATGAAATACAGAATGACATATTTGTAAGATATAATGTTTTTAGTAGAATGCAGCCTTTATTGCATCTCTCCCACCCTACACTCCATCCATACTCTTTTTACCCAATAATGACTAAACCATATCACCATTTGCTTCATTCAGAGACCAGCAGGCTGTACTTTTAGTAATTTCTTCTCTTATCACGGTTCTTCTGTACTTAAAATTGATAGGGGAACATTTTTAAAGTAGAATTTTGTGTTGGGAATCAGTTTACAGTTAGCAATTATTGTGAGTTGGGAACAGGGTTTTTGATTGACAGGAATGGAAGCAAAATTGAAAAAGTTTGTGTTGTAACTGGTACTTGGAGTCTCACCTCTTGGAATCCTTTCAAGTGCATACTTCTCATTTTATGACATAAATAAAGAGAATGTCTTAACAGTTAGTTATAGACTACTGATAGCATACTATAAATAGAGATTTCAGAAATCTGCAATCATTGTCTAAAAAGTCTCATAATTAAAAAGTATGCAAATAAAATTAGAGCGATTCTCAATCAGTGGAAAACTGTTTTAGAATTGGTAGTTGGTGACCTGCACATTTTATGACTTAATTGGTTCTGAAAGTGCTGTTAAGTCCAAAGTACTGTTACAGCAATTACATGTAAATTGTGGTTCCTTTTGTGGTAATCCATCTTATACCTTAAAGATACCACTAAGATACTGCACAAGAACTAAATAAAACACTATTGTGTACCTTAGCTAATAACATTTGTTAAATAAGTAAACACGTTCAGTGTGAACTTATGACATTGAAAATATATTTGAAAATGATATCCTACATCATCATAATGTGTGGATCATTAGAGGTTTATTTATTTTTTAAAAAAATGTTTCAGAAATCTCACATCAAATAATGTTTATAATAAATAATTATAAAAATATATTTGATCTGATATTTTATTAGCAGTCATTCACAGGTTTTTTTTTTTTTTTTTATTAGTTTTTGTTGTGGCTGTCTAGGTAGTTGAAATAATACAGAATACTTGTATAAAGTTGCAAACGACAAATCCAACTCCAATTTAGCATGTCTAGTTGACAGTAGTTTTAAATTTGAAGTATATTTATAAGTCTTGTGGGCATTTTGTACTAATCACATTTTTGCAGATTTTAAAGAAAGTTAAAGAAATAAATTTTGAAAAATTAAAAACATAAGTAAATAAATATATGTAATCTTTCATGCATTTTGCATTATTTTAATGTCTTCCTCTTTTCAGTTTCACTTTTCAGTCAGAGACTCCTTACAGTTTGTCAGTGACTGGTAGACTTTTGTTTAATTTTGTACATTTTTATTTGACATTCATTGTTGTCCTCATTTCATCAGTCATTTACAGTCAGTACAAATTTTAAAAAATTACATTGAATTAAATTACATTTATTAAATAAAAGAACAGTGTATTTCCTTATTCAACATACTTTTGTAAACACCATCTCATAATTATTAGCATTTACATTTGAAAATAGAAAAATATATATAAAGAGTTTTTTCTCAAAAATTGTTACTTATTTCTTATGCAAAATTGTCACTCATGTCGTGGTTTAGTATAACTTTGCAATGATGTGTGCATTTTTATTGGAGTTAATGTGGCCTCTGTTGTATGAGCTATTATTTATTTTTTTTGTCTTTTAATAATTATACTTTCTGTCTATTTTTTTTCTCCTTTCTGTCTCTAACCAATTCTTTATCGTTTTGTTATATTTTTTCATTTCTTCTCTTGAATAGCTTCTACAACGATCAGTAAGTTTTCAATAGTCTTTTTGTTTGAACTCTGTTTTGTCTTGACATAGAGCTGTTATCCATTTTTGAACTGCAAAATCAATCTAGACAAGCAAGTTTAGTCATGCATGATGATTTGTTAGCTGAAATGAACCAATCAGATGTTGGCTTTTATAATAGGCACTTGCTGTTTGCTGTTGACATCTTCCTTGAAGTATCTTTTGAGATTTTTAATTTCTGAGCTTCAGTTTGCTTGAAGCGCTATAAGGGGTGATGGTAATGCCTTCATGCATTGTAAATGCTGCTTAATGAGTTTGCAATATTCTCTTATCCATCTTTAGAACAATTTTTTTTTTAATGCTCTCTGCTTTTAAATTGTCTTGAATGTATTTTGGGTCTGTGATCAGATGGCTGCTATGATTGTCATTTCCACAGTCTTGTTTGCTGACATTTCATGTGTAAAAACTTAAAAGAACAAAACAAAATCAATATTACTCCATTTTCACCAGAATAAAATGGTAGATATATTCCTTTAAAATAATTTCTTCACTTCACTCTATTATCTTCTCTTGCTTTGCATGGTAATTGATTTTAAAATGAAATTCTGTCAGTATGAAACTAGTCATCACTTTGAAAATTAAAAAAATAAATTGTAATTCAATTTTAGAGAAGTGCACCATTGAGTACAAGTGTATTTAGAAACTTTTGCTTGATGTAGAGCCTTTGTTGAATAGATTAATCATTTTTCTCCATGGAAGTCAAATATGATTGTATTATGGTTAGTGATATTTTGGTACTTTAGATGCCAAATGACAACAGGTCAAAAACAAAGGGAGATTTGCACATGATAGTTTGCATCACAGATTACTTAAGGTTTAAAATCCTGCCTGCAAATTAATGTTATGTTTATGGGTTTTTTAAATTTAATGTGTACACTCCACTGATTGTGTTTGATTAGTCCTCTGATGTTCCTGATTCTGTTGAGGACAAGTTCTCTTAATAGTAACAAATCATAAAACTCTCTTTTCTAAGCACCTTTACTTTAAACAAAGAAATTGCAATGCAGGATAACAGCTCTAATGTGTTATTTAGTTATTTGACAATTTCATAACACAATCAGATTTTTTTGAAAAAAAAATTCTTTTGCTTTTGAAAATGCATTTTGATTTTTTTTCCTGTTCATATGCTTTTGTACTTATTTTTTTTCTTGTTTTATTTATGCTCACTTCTTTTAAAAGAGAGTTTGGGGTTGGCATAGGAAAGAAAAGCCACACATTTTCTTGTACGATACTCAAAAATAATTTGTGGCCAACACCAACAAATGTTTTAACTTTATTTAATTTGATGACTTTTAAAGTTTAAATTCAAATTGTATTACTTGCTTCTTGTTTGATAATTTTTTATTATTATTGATTAATATATGCTGGATATTCTTTAACAGATTTTTAACATTTAGTGAATAGTGAATTATTATAATACACTAGGTAAACAGGATGTTGATTGTTTAACATAAATTATTATAGATACTATAGTAATATTCATATTTCGATTAATAAAAGCTGTTGGTAATAAACTAAATCAAAATTAATTCTACATTAGAATGGTGAAAAGTTTGCCACACTATTACTATAAAGAGATCATTTTAGTGATAGATTTAATTATTTTAGAATAAAATGTTTGGTTACCTAAGCACATTGGTATTAATATGCAAAATTGTTCTTATTGTATTATGACTGAAAGCTCTAATAGTCTTCATTCATGCATCATCTGTATTGCCAAGTGACAGTTCCATCAAATTTTGTGTGCATTATTACTCTATTTGCCGTTTGAGTACTAAAGATAAAATAATAATTTTAAGATAAACATTATAGCAGCAAGTTTTAATTTATAAAAGTATATGTACATTGAATTAAATGAACAGTTTAGCATTAAAATTTCAATAAGAATTTTAACTTTAATTTGTTTATTGATTTAACTAAACTGATTGGAAACTGGTTGCATCAGATGAGTTGTCAAAAAAAATATAATTTTAAAAAAAAATCTTCTTTATAATTTTGAAGCTGTCTATCCGTCCACTAAATGTAACACTGACACAAGATCTAATGCTAGTGGGGAAAAAATCCTAAGACTCCTTGCTAATTAATACAACTAAAAATACTTTATTTGCTTTTCAGAGATCTTAACACTGTGAATGGTTTGTAAATAGTTCTAACTGTGAATGTCACCTCATCCAACCCTACTTCCTGTCATTTAGAAAAATAGAAAAATGACCTCTCTAGATTAACAGATAATTTCCTCTCATTGACCTGCAGTTTAGAACATAAATATTAATAATGCTAAATTACATATGTGTGTTTTTTAATAAATTGGGATGTGTTTTCTTTCATGCTATATTGTAATTGAAAATGCTATGTACTCTTTTTCTTTTTTCCCAAAAGCCAGGAATACACCAGCACCTCATCATGCATGAGGAATATGTTCTTAATACCTTCACAGAAGCAGAAATTTGTGAATAAGCATTTTGTTCTGATTATACCCTACTTTGCAACCCTTCATATTACCTCCTGCTAATTCTAAAAATTAGATTTCCTAAGTAAAAAATACTAGAATACTGAAAACCGAATGAAAATATTGAGTAAAACCAGAGTTATACACATATATGAGAAAATACACCAGATTGAAGTTTAAAATTGTATGTATTTATTACCTTAACAGAGCACCCAATATGTTCTCATATTAGAGATTATATATAGGTAAGCACAGTAAGCTAAATGTATTTAGGCATTCACAATTTCTAGCTTAAAGACAACCCACTTTTTGAAACATTAAGATTTTATGAATACCTCACTTATACTGTAATTGGCAGATGCCGAGGTGCTGGTGCATTTACTATTAAAGATTAATTTCTTTGAAAGATTGATAAACCTTTGATTTATTACTATAATTTTACAAGTGCTTTTAACTGGATCTTTAATTAAATATGTTTGCAAATTATAGATGTAGCTGCCATTTTTTCATTCTGGAACTAATAAAATAATTGTCTATCAAGGTTTACTTCTTTTGATTAACATAATAATGTAATTTTATAGATATAATGTCTGAAATATAACATTTGACTGCTATGCCAATTAAATAAATAAACATAAAGGTTGACTTTGAAAGGTATAAATTCATTCATACTTAGATTCTTTGAAATATGAAGTATAAAAATAAATAAGATTAAAGATTTCTGTGTGGACAGTTAAACTTATTTTTTTTAAAAATAAAATTTAATTAGAGTTTTAAAAAGAGATTTTGATTGTATAAGAAAAATTTTTCTTTAAGCAAATAAGCTATGCAGGAAACAAATATATTTTTTAGAAATAGACATAAAATCAATGTGAGAAAGTGGTGAATTAGTAATTAGCATTTTTTTTACCAGATTGGGTGGGATTTGTTTACATATTTATTTATGACACTGCATTATGCATGGTTTTTGCATTTTGTTGTGCTAAATGCCGATCTAGACTTAGTGTAGTGTGCATGCTTTTGATTTATGACTAAAAAAGGAAGGTAAAAGCCATAGGAAAGGGAGCGAAACAAGATGAGTTGAAATGATCATATTAACTTCTATGCAGGTGTTGTTGTTAATGTTTCTGTTCTTTAGTTGTGTGTGTATATTTTTGTTGTATATTGAACAAATCTCTAGATGGAGCTGCGAAGACAGGGGGCTGATAAGGTATCTAGATGCACAGGCATTCAGATGTGCTGATTGCCATTTGTCTTGTTTTTGTTTATAATTTAGCTAGATTTTTGCAGCAGATGCATGAAAAGTTAAGTGAGATAGTTTGTGATGTTCAAATACAAAATATGACCTTGTTTATTTGTTTAAAGAAAAAGTTGTTGCATTTAGATAAACTTTTATAAAGACTGTTGCATTCCGCATTCAGATTAACCATGGCTAGTGCTGTCTCACAGAAACTCTATATTGTTAATTTTAAAGGTTTTAGATATTACTCGAAATTATGTATGATCAAGTTATGAAAACAGTTGTGCTTATTTTATAAACCTGGAACAAACATTTTAAAAAATAAAATTAATTTAGTTGTGAAGTACTATTAATACCACAATTGCTGTCATGTTCTGTAAACGTGATTCAGGTGATGTTCCTTTATAGTATATTAATACCACAATTGCTGTCATGTTCTGTAAACGTGATTCAGGTGATGTTCCTTTATAGTATATTGTAATATGATGCCGTAAAATTCAACAAAAAAAAAATTTGCAGATACCTCCCACCAAAACCCATATAAAAACAAACAAAATATCCTGAACAAACAGAAAGAAACATCCAGCCCCTTATTTAGTACAAAAATAATTTTATAACAGTAAATTATATATAAAGATAGGTGTTGTTATTCTTAAAGTGAAGCAGATATTTATATTGTTCTGAGTACATTAAAAGACTTGGAAATGAATTGCCAGTATTTTAAACCTTTGACTTCAGCCTTCCACACTTTTGAGTGTGGTTAATAGGTCACTACACAGAGAGATCTGTATTTTTTTTTATTTCAAGCAGTTTTGATTGTGACTGAAGTCACTTGATAGGAATACACATCATTGCATATGGTGGCCACTGTTGTTTTTCTTTATCTTTCATTTTTGGTCAGTTTTTTATTTTGTTATCAAAATTGTGAAGTGTGACTTTCTCTAGCAGCCAAAATGGCATCTAAGCGATTCATTGCTGAGTAAGTGGCTCGATTTTTGAAAGGAATTAATTTTGAAGCACAACTGAGTACATCACCAGGTAGGCATGGTGCTAGTGGACGAAATTATCAAAGTGAAGCAAACGGATAGGTTGTCATGCCAGATACCACTAGAATATGTTTGCTGCATTAAGAATATTGAGAGAATAAAGAAAACAACAATTTTTACTATTTTCTAATTGCTTTTTTTTTTCCTCACCAAGCAGGAAAAAGTGTAGATATCCCTCGTTATGCAGTTGTCTTCCCTTTGAAGCAAATAGTTATTACTGATTGATTCGCCATTCACATCCCTACAAGAATGTATATGCTTTTGCCAGCGTTAGCTGACAACATTAATTATTATTTAAAAATTTCAGAGATAACTGAATTTTACAAAATTAATTAAATAGTTACAGAAGTCAAAGGGTTAAAAGCTGGACAGGAAGAGTTCAACTATCAAATACATATTTATCTAGTGATTTCTTGTAAAAAATCATCAACCAGTTCACTTTTGAGTAACATTGCTGCAGCAGCTAAACAAATGTAATATGAAATTTTAAATTAAATTATTGCAGAGGCTAAGGTAACAATAGTAATATAAAATTTATCATCAATAATTCACTGTTAAATTATATTACTGAAGCAATAAGATAAATGAAGTAACATGAAATTTATCATTAGCAATTAACTTTTGAATTACTATAGCACCTAAGATAAAAGTAATTAATTTTAATTTTATCAACAGTTGACTTATTGATTTTGGCAGGTAAGGTTAGCTAAAGTAATATGAAATTTGAATACAGAGTTACTGGTATTGATTTTCTCCAGAGTGAGTTTCAGACATAAATTTTAGGTGTTGTTTTTAAAAGTTGTAGTTGTAATTATAGAATTAAAATAAAATCTTTTAATATTCTTCCATAAGTCACATTATGTCAAAATAATACAAGGGATAATTTTGTCTTTTAATTGAATTGTGTTTTATATGGCCACTCAGTTACAAAATTATGAATAGTATCTCTTTACTGTGTTGTAGTTTGGGATCAACAAAAGATCAAATTCAAATGTATATTCTCTAATTAATCCTTAATAGATGTCATATCACCCATGGCATAGTTGGTTGTAATTTTTATTAATTTAATTTTAGTAATATGCTAAAATAAATGCAGTTCTTAACTTGTGTTTTAGAAAATTATATTTAAAACATTTTCTTTCTTGTTAATATTTTTTTAATGTTATTTTCCCCTGCAACGCTTTCATTTTATATTCCATAAATTTGATTTGTACTCTTATTATTTTTATTTATTTTCATATAGTTTATTCCATTTTTTATTTTGAATAAAATTTGTCTTTATTTTAGAATTAGATGCAAATAAAATGTTTACTTGA